>JANVCC010000038.1:8102242-8164545 GCA_025345505.1 Todiramphus chloris collaris
GGAAAAAGGGAAAAGGAAAAAAAGGGAAAAAGGGAAAAGGAAAAAAAGGGAAAAAGGGAAAAGGAAAAAAAAAGGGAAAAAGGGAAAAGGAAAAAAAAGGGAAAAAGGGAAAAGGAAAAAAAAGGGAAAAAGGGAAAAGGAAAAAAAAGGGAAAAAGGGAAAAGGAAAAAAAAAGGGAAAAAGGGAAAAGGAAAAAAAAGGGAAAAAGTTATGGCTTTTGCTCTTAAGTTGCCATAATCAAAGCAGAAATTTCTGGTTTTTCCTCAGTTGTCAAATTACATCCTAATTACTTCTTAAAACCAAGCAAGTAACTTCTTCACGTAAAGAAAAACTTGACCAAGAGGGAAGGCAGCTGGCTCGTACAGACTCCTTTGTGTATTTGTATCCGTGTGTCAGCGTAGGACTTTCTTTTCAAGAAGATGGGTTAAACAGAAGTGGGGAGCACAATTTCAGCAGATTGGGTTTTGGTTGTGTTGTTGGGGGTTTTATTTTAATTTTTTTTTTTTTTTTTTTAAAGGAACTCTTCACAGAGAAACCTGGAGACTGCTCCTCCCACTAACAGATTAGAAATGGATACTAAATCCTAAACCACAAACAGTAAATACTAACTTTCCCATGTCTACACACTCAGCAACCAGCTCCTCTTTTACTTGGAATTTCACAAGCTGACTGTCCGTGTCACCTGCTCATTAGTTGTTAAGGACAACTCAGGAACACAAAGACATTTCCTTGGATTATGCTGTTTTAAAAACACATCTCCTGCCATTGCTAAAATTAGTACCAGAGGCATGCCTGGTTTTGAAGATTTTTTTATCTACTGTACACTCTCCTAACTCGACACCCATAATTGAAACTGGGAAGTCTCCAACAGATTTTAGTGGTTCACAAAATTCTTGACTTTAAACTACTTTGTGAGGAACCAGCACTCACGTATTTGCCTTCTTAAAAAATAGACTTTATCCTTCTTTAGGCTTAGATTTTGGCCTACTCTCATTTTACAACCAAGAGGGCAAATAGCTTCTGTTTTGTTTCTTATTCCACAAATAATCTGACCAAGATCGGGCAATTTAATTCCCACATGGAACAATACAGAAAGCTGTCTTCCATCTGAGTAAGAGCGAGGACAAAGAACACAACAGCCCAGAAAACTCAGCAGCTGGGCATCAAGGCAGGAGTGGGAATGGAAGGGAGAGGCATGACGGGACATTCACACGGGGAGAAAACACCAGCAGCCCATGGGAAGGCACACAATGGCAGAGAGAACGCAACAGGATTTTATGCCTGCTTATGTTACAGTAGCAGCATATATGCCAACTGTCTCGGCCTCTGCGTTTGCTTTCATTTACTATTTTCCAATGACTGAAGGTTTCTGAGTAACTTTGTACAGTAAATATTCATGGAGCTTCACCTTGGAAGGGACTGTGCCACAGTTCAATCACATGCTGCAAGTGTTCCCTGACAAACACAAAAGTAATTTTACTTAATGTAGTAAAAACAGTTTGTTATGTAAGGCAATGAAATTACCAAGCTCTCTTCCTGGTACTAAATATTGCAAGAGATTTTACGTTTTATTTTCTATCAACACTATTTAAAGTCATTGAAAAAAACCCCTCAAAACACCAAGAGTGTTAGATTCAATATAAACAGTTATACCGACAGCTAGTACCCGAGTTCAGAGGCCTCGAGTTAGCCTTGCAAGCTGTGATACTACTTTGTGCACATACACACTCCAAGGGACACACGCCTGCACTGCTGCTTGCTCCCAGGGAACGAGTTTCCTGCTCTAACATCAGCAGGACAGGGCAGGCAGGGCAGAAGGGAGAGAAGCAGTTAAAATAAACCACGGCAGAGCACCTAATTCCCAGATCTTTGGTGTTGCAAGCTGATGCAGGAAGGACAACTTGAACCGTGTTGAAACCACTGCAATGGAAGAAAGCTTGCTTCCTACTGCTTAAGGTAATGTAAAGAACAGCATCAACCCCCTCCTTTCTGTTTCCTCATTGAGCACATGTAACATGAAAAGATAATTTCTATCGTTTGCGATGCTATCGCTATGCGCATACATACAGTACCTCCCTACTATGAATATTACAGAATGTTAAGAAAAAGAGTATCATAAAAAAACCCAAAACCAATCAAAAAACCCACAAATTCTACAACCTGAAGTACTTCACACATTTTGCATTGCCAAGAAAATTGATTTTTAAGATTGGCTAGAGCATTTTGCATCTTTCACTTACATTATATTTTCTTATCTGGTTTTTGTGAAGAGAGATAAATGCAGCTCTACCGTGTCTCCTTCCTCTTGTCAGAATTTTAGTGTTTTAGTGTATTTTGAAATTAGGTTAATTTTAAGAAAGCTGAAGAACTGGATTTGAGACTGTGTGTCTTTCCACCCCTCATACAGAGATTGGTCCTAAAGATACTGGGGTTTATCAGCCTTAAAATCAGCATTCAGACAGCAATGGTAGGACCTCTCAGTGCTCTTACAGAACGAAGGCAAGATCTTTGCTGTCTGGTCATCACGTGCACACTCCGACCTAGCTGTGGCATGTGTAGGGCTTATTAAACTGTCAGGCCAAAAAGAAAAAAAAAATAAAAAGAAAAGTAAAAGGCAAAAGTAAAAACATGACATGAAACTTGAAGCAACGTATGTGCACAGAGCAGGAGGAGGTGTTGCAACGGGAGGGAGAGCGATGGCAAAACACACACAGGACAAAGCCACAGATGACCAGGCTTCATTATCTCCACTACACATGACACAACTCATTTATACTTTCTCAAAATTCAGCAATCTCAGCCCCAGATTTCACAATCACTTTAAGCTGGCTGGTGTGAGCTAATTCTGCCACAGCAAAAAGCCTTCCTGCCCTCTCCCCCAATCCTGGCCGCTCGGTCCGAGCCTTCACACCATCTGCTCTCTCCGTGACAAAGAGCAAAACCATCCCTTCAAAGACCTGACAGTCTCACAAACCACAAGCCTTCTTGTGCCAAAGCTAGCAATTAGCACACAGAGGACCAGCAAGAATTAAAGTGCGACTTGATCCCAGGGAACGGGTTGGAGGCCTAAGCAACTGGAGAGGACAAAGAACTGGGTTGTGTGCTGCAGCAATGATTAGTTTTCCATTTCCTAGACATTTTGAGGGGTACATAAAACTGTAGAATTCCAAGGAATTTCATCTGATTGATTTCAACACTGCATAAGCTGGGCTTGCTTACACTGCAGGCTGCTTATGTTTACATTTAGTACTGTCTAAAATGGTTTTGTTGTAAATATTTTGCTTTTAAGAGATTGTTTGGTTACTGACTACTATTATTATTCTTCCTGGAAGGAAGAGAATGATGGGCCTTGAGCCAACACCAAAATTCTTAAAGCTGATCAATCGAGAACTCCAGTTTGGTTACTTGGAAAACTGACTTTGCTGCTATGGGAGGTACACAGAAAACCCTGCCATGAGCCTGTGCCATCATGAAACTGGCCTTAGTGAAGCAAGCAGCAAAATCATACAAAAAGTGGTTCTACTGACTTTCATTTAATGCCTTGAATATCTTTTTATTCCAAAGCTGGAGACAAGTGCTCCAAAGTACCATCAGGAATTAAATTCCCAGAACCCCCAGAATGTGCTCTGAAATCAGTGGATTTTTCCCTCTAGCAGCTGCCACTTTGGAGACTGTCTTACGTGCTACAGAAACACAAACATATTGGGCAAGATCTTGGTTTTGGTGCTTTTTTTTGTTTGGGTTGTTTTTTTTTTTTTTTCCAAGTGGGCATGCTTAGAAGTTCCTCAGGTTTCAGAAAAGTGGAGCGAGTCCAAAATAAAATGGATGACTGAGTACAGAGGAACAACTTGACAGGCTTTTTGGTGCACAATCAAGTGACAGCACTTTATGCCTTAGTATCAGTTCCACTTACACAATGTGCCTGTTTATACCAGAAATACAATATATAACTGCTACCCATACAGCACGCGTGTACACGCAGAGAGCAAAGGCTTCTATATAAACTGATGTGATTTTAAGGGACTAAAAGCAGAAAAGAAGACATTCAGTACATTAGATTTCAAGTGTACAGGCACAGTTATTGTGGAACGCTGCCACCCGGACAACTGGGACAGGGCACAGGATACAGAAAGCTGCCTAGGAGCTCGTCAGGGCTTTCAGCACGTCCTAACTATCTGCCCAGCCTCCAGCCTCCCCGGGTACATTCTTATGATCTCAGAAAAAGGTGATGGGTCTGGTCCTAAAGGTCAGTACCCATCCACATTCAGAAGACTGATCGATCCCGTGGAGAGCTGGACTGAGAAAGGAACTGGTCACTACCAAATATAAAAGTGACAGTAGCTGTCGTTCTCAGTCCATCATGACAAGCAAGGTGTGAGCATCAATCCTTGCAATACTATGGGCATATCTAAGTTTATATCACTTCTATGGTCATCAGAGCAGTCATGGGTATTTTTAGAAGCTGGCCAGTGGATAGCTTTGTGACCCACATGATGACCTTTGGTCAAAGAGTACATGGCACTACGACGGGGAGGGGACTGAATTGTGGCAGTTTAAAAACCTTGCCTTTGACCTTAGAGGCCAGGAGAGGGTCAACATGGCATGTTTCCAGGCACATACATGTGGCTTGTCAGAGGCTGTAAGCCAAAATGAAACTGAAGAAAATGAGTGCTAGCTAGTCCCATGCCAATGATGAGAAGAGCCAGAGCCTTACAGAGTACTGTAAGGCTTCTCGTTAGGATCTAGAAGAGTGAAAAAAAATGAAAACAGTTTCCTTACTAAGTCCACCCTAATACAACAGAACATCAAAATGCTTATCCTATGAACTCAAAAGAAGACTTCAGCCATGTAGTAACCAAGGAGACACAGTCAACTTTCCCCAAAGCAAGGAAGGAGCCATGAATTGCATGTGAATCTCTACCGACAGTAATGAACAGCTCTTAAAAACCATCCAAGTATACCACGCAAAACTTCCGATCAGCTCAAAGCTCTACCCTTTCAGGTACTCCACAAGCACCTGAAAGTCCCAGACTCAAAGCTGGAAGGGTTCACTGAAAGGGGTACACCCTCTACCTAACCCCCAGAATTAGCCGCAGTGCTCCACAGAAAGCAGGGCTTTTCCCACCTCCAGACACGACAAGCAGGTTCTTTGCAGCCAGCGGGGTCGCGCACAGAGGACACGGCACAATACAATTTCTGCCTGTCTGAGGAAGAAAATCCTACGGGGTAACAACATAAGAAGGTGATCTGGCTACAGGAAAAGGCTTCCTTTCGAAAAACTGCTCTGTACAGAATTATCAGTTAGAGATTTTCTGACAGTCTTGTCAAACAAGAAGGAAAAGCTCAGCTATGTAGCAACTGCTTCAACTCTCCAGGAGCCTGGTCTAATTGCATCCTTTACAAAGCAGTGTAAAGAGTGAGAGTTTCATACCAACGTGGGCAGCTCATTATTACCTGGTGAACAGAGAACAGAAAAGAGGACAAGGATCTCTAGATGATGGCTCTTCTTTCTCTAATACAACCTAGGGAAACAAAAGGTATCTACAATCTTTGTGGCCAGCAGCATGCTCAGACACTGCAGAACTTCTACGAGGCAGCAGAACAAAGTTTATCAGGAGTTTACATGTAGACACACTGATGGCTGCTTCTACTTCATTTTGTTACTGTTTAAAGGATTTACTTGTTGTCCTGCTGCAGGACAACTGGAGGAACACCTACACAGAGTAAAAATATTCATTTTTGATACAAACACTATGTTATAATTTTGTCATCAATAGCAGATAATCAGGTTTGGAAGTATTTTGGCTATTACTGCCTGAGATAGCTAATGATGGCTTATTTAGTCAATAATAGCATCACAGACTTATGTATTATATTTATCCATTTCTGTTTGCTACTTTCTACATTTTTTTTTTTACGCTATTTGTAATTGTTTTCAAGTTTCACACTGTTATGGAACTCTTACAGAGCTGGGTACTGCAAGAGCTAATCCACAGCTCGTATTGAAAAGCTGCTTGAATCTTTGTTACAGGTAGACACAACACAACACTTAGGTATTCTGAATTGGCTTCAAGGCCTTTTACATTACTTGGATATAATTATTTAGTGTTAAACTGAATTAAACTTAACGATGCACTTAAAAAGCTGGCATTAATTGTGCTCTTTTGAAAGCTATTTTCAGCCTGTAATTATTATTTCTTTTAACTTATTACATAAATCATGTGGTCATTGATTGCTATTCATCAAGAAACTTAAGAGGTTTCATTATATACAAAGTGTTATACACTCCCTCTTCTGGTAATGTCTTAAAAACACAGTTTCTAGATGTTCCGTGGACCCAGTGATAGATTTTAAGTGTATCATATTGCCTGTGAAAACGAAAACAAACAAAGCAGTATCATGTCAATACCTGCAAGTTTTGTTTTTGAAAGCCAAACTCCTCAAAACTGAGTAAATAAATAAGTGAAAATTGCTTGACATAATGCCTAAGTAAACGAGGTAGCAGCTACTTTTTAGCTGTGCCTATAAACAAAATGTTCTTAATTTCTTTTAATATGGTGAGAAAAACATTGTATCAAGTTGTTCCCAAAACACAACACTCACATTCACATTTGGTGATGTGAGAATACAGGTTTCAGCATGCTGCCTGCTTTTCCCCAGGCAGCAGATGAAGTTCATACAAAACACTGCTATGTAGGTCCAGCAGGGAGAGCTTCCTTCCATCTAGTATGCTACCTCATGTTCTCTCCACTTGTAGAGAACTGGTGGGTATTCCTCTTATGGTAACAGCTGCTGAGAGCCTCATGTGCATCCTACTCTCTAAAACAATATTATTTACAATACTGAAAATAAGAACTTTTAAACAAACTTAAGAAGTCCAGCAAGACACAGTATAAGGGATGGATAAGAAAGCAAACATAAGATGACCTATAAATGAGTGCATGTGAATACATATATCCATATCTTCCCTTGATGGTCAGTGCCTGATAAAGCTGGGAGAGGTGTCTCAAGTAGGACACTGTTCTACTCACCCCCCACCAACATGAGCAAAATCCAAGAATGCCATGACATTACACAAACCACAGTAACAGCATTGCTGCCAAAATACTGAGAGAGGATAAAATAGTGAAAAAGCTTTAGTTTGCTTTGCACTGTTAAACAACTTCTTTCTTCCACTTTTCCCACTCTATATAGAGTAATAAAACCAGCACTACCTACTTTATTCTCCCTTCTTCAAGGTCATTTTCTCCTACCTTCCTTACTCAGCTTCCTCCTTATTGTCTTCATCTATTTCTCTTTATATGTATTTAACTTCAGTTCTTTGTTTTACATTTCCCTTTTTAGCTATTCCCCCGTGTCCTCTTTTTCCCCTGCCTCAGACATACACACACCCAGATTGCAAACCACTAAATTCTAGCTGTGCTAAACCAGCCCTGCCAGAGCTGCCACCCTCCTGCCCGCGCTGGCTGGGCACTGCTGCCCCAGGCAGGTGCTGCACAGCTCCATGCTGGGAGCAGTGCTACCCTGGCAAAAAAAATAATGTCACTGATGGTTACCAGTGAGATTTCCTGTCTGACCTTTGCGGCTGTGCTTGCAGAGAAAAAGAGACTATGCGCAAATCTTCTCCCTTCCAAATGCAGCAGTTGTTCTAGAGTCGGATAGTGGGATGAGAGTACAGTCTGTGCAACTTGAAAATATGTGCTTCCATGGGGGGAAAAAAATTAAATATATAGAGAGAGATATATATATGTACACACACACCCCCCAAACTAATTTCTTCTTGACTGTTCAACACTGAACGTTGTTTTACAAGCTTCCCAGAATACTTCCTGGAATCACAAAGCGCTGTGCTGTTCATCTGAGATTTTCAGTTCTTGGAATAATCTATACAGTTCATGAGAACACGCAGTTCTCCCCCCAACAATAAATGAGCAAGTCCTTATAAATAATTGGTCTGCATGCAGTTAGCCTTTGAAATTAAACTACTAACCCCACCTTTCAACACCAAGTTCCTATCTCGATCGCTCTGACACATTTCTAACTCTCCTCTCTACAGCAGAAATCCTGGGCTCTTTCACTCCGATTTAGGGTTCTTCCACTTCCCCAGCTCTTAAACAGGTTGCAGCTTCATTCTTCTGCACTCAGCTTCGGGCCGTGCGCCAAACCCCGCGTGCCCATGGCCAGCCCTCGCAATGCATGCCACCTCCTCTGGCTGAGCTCCAGCTTGAAGGAGTGGCTCAGGCGTTAGAAAGAGCCCTTTTAGCTGTGAAGGAAACCTTCCAAGGATGTGGAGCACGTAAGCTGATGCAGAATGGCCTTCCCTGAACCTGCAGGAAATCTGAAACGATGTTGATGAGGTCCGTGTTCTGCTCCACACGCCATTTCATCATTCAAGAGCAGTTCTGAATGATGAAACTTAACATTGACTTTTAGATCTGTTAACTCTCTCATTGTCAATTATTTTTAATTGTATACCTGATGTGACTATCCCATCTGGCTTCTTCCAGAGTGAAGCTGTAGTCAAATACACTCACAGCTCCTTTTGATTACACCTACTTGTTCTCTTTGAATCTTACTCCAAAGTATTGATAACCATACTTTCTCCCTCTTGCTGAACAGCTATTTATATGAGTGACAGTGAACACGGCACCGATTCCTCTTCCCCCACTAAGATAAATACATTTGTTGTTCTTTCTTTCCACTTGTTCTTCCCCTGCTGCTGTTTACCTTGAAAAGGGAGCAGTTGATCTCAGTCTCCAGATATCTGTCAAGGAGATCGCTATAAAGGAGCAGGGTTTTCATAGGACCCTAGGTATACTTTTGCACATTAGACTTGTTAAATACATATATATATATATTATATTCTCTATTCAGTCAGTAATAAACCACAAGGATTTCTGCAGGTAGGCTTTCTGCTATGGCAGAAGAGTATGAAATTTGATTCATGTAACCAAAGGTAAGAAAAGCGAAAAGCTCACCAAAGCACTTCAAGTTTGTAGTAGTTCAGCACACACGGTGCTGGAGGTAGAACAAGGAGTTACACAGCAAGCAGTAAATTAAACAATTTCTTTTTTAAATCTGAAGCTGAACATCACCTTTTTTGTTAGCCAAGACTTAAAATTGCTTTATGTCTTCAAGCAGAGCTTGACAACTCCATGTACCCACAAAAAAAAGGAGGAAGTTTTACTAGAAAACTGACATCAACTTCTCAGACTCCCTCTGCTTTCATGTAATAAACAAAAGACCACAGCCATTAGGCTTACAAAAATAACCTTCTGCACGTGAACCATTTGTGATGTTACCATTAACCACAGCACCAAACTTCACCACTCCTTAAAATCCACATGGCACATTTGGTATTTAGCTCATGGCTCTGAGGTATGCGTTTCAAAGCTTGAGATGTATTTACAGAGGGGTTTTTTCCAGGTGGCAATACTTTCTTATTTCATGATCCATTATTTAAAAATAACTAAATCAGCTGAAATGTTTTGTGGGTTTGTTGTTTTTTGGGTTTTTCTTCTTAAATGAATCCTGTGCTGACCTCTGAGCCCATTCCCTTCTGGGAATACGCCAAGATGATTCTTGCAAAAGCTACAGAATTTCGCAAATCTCTGCCAAGAAATTCAACTAGTTGTTGCTGAACTCGGAGACCAAGAACCAACTGCTGGAATCTGGACTGTGCAAAGTGCTGTGAGAGGACTGTATTCAAACAGAAGCTGCTGAAGCTGCCAATGATGATTTGTGAAATCATATACATTAACTTGAGCCATAATATGCCAAATGCCGCCTGTGCACGTTTGGCAATATGCTTGGCAGATTAGTCCAGCACATCTGTGACACACCACATAATAAGTTCTGTTTTGGTTATTAGACTACTACAGAAGATTACTGATACCCAAGAAAATTCTTATGATTTATATAAAACATTTTCATACTGCTTTACAAAGACATTGGTGAACAGTGGACACTGAATTACTGAAATGAACTGTTGGCTGCAAAAAAGCATGCAGGACGTAATCAAGGCTTATCTCTCCAAAATGTGGGTGAGCTCAAGCAATTTCCTACAAGGAAAAAAAAAACCAAAGCCAAAAACAACAACCCCCAAATCAAACAAAAAAAACCCCAACCAAAAAACCCCCCAAAACAACAACAAGCCACCACACACTCAAATATAATCAACCCACAAAACAAAACAAGAAAACCCCACCAAACAAATCCCCCAGTCCTCAGGCCCAATGGCTTTGGAAGAAGATTCAGTACATTCCTTTCTTTTCCTATCTGCTTTACGTGCTGCCTTGTACAGACACTTTACCATGCTAAACACCCTATTCTATTCTAAACAAGCAACATCTGCCCAACTTAAAAACCCCCAAAACTTAAAAATATTAAATATTGATGACAGATTTTTCAGAACAATTAGCTGCTGCCAAATTTGAGATAAGAGAAGCAGGGTAGGTAGGACAAATTTATATTCAATTCACACTATGTCAGAAGAACCTAAATATGCTGCAGGGACTGTAATACTGAAATTGCACGCGATATATCATCCGAAACAGTGGCGTATTGGCAGGGATAGTTAATGGATCATTTATCCCAACTGAAAACACAACAAATATCAAATGTTCTCTCTGAATCCAAGCACTTAACACCGACACCAAAAAAGACCCTTAGGACTAGCCAAAGTAGTAAAGCTGCTAACTGCAGGTGGGCGTGTGAACTGTCTGAGGGAGGCAGAAGTATGGTTATACAGTTAGATGGAGAAGATTCACAAGAGACCTTACATTGACTTGCAGGATGGACCCAAGTCAGTAACACAAGTGAACATCTTTCTTTACCGCCAGGATCTCTCCTCCCCCTGCAAGTCTCTCCAGGCTGAGCACAAGCTTGTGTGCTGGGCTTGTCTATCCCAACTTCACAAGCTCCTAGAATTCACAACAGGCGGACAATTGTGTGTTATTACCCCGTTTCTGAATCCTAGGCTGCAGGTTTAAACACACACCGACTGGAAACCACAGTGCTTGAGCGATTCCCCACCAGCTCACAGAGCAGCAGCGAGCAAAGCTCACAGCAGCTGCTCACCTTTGCCACTGCACGCCAAACCTGGGGAGGTTCACCAGAACACTAGACGTAGCTTTTTAATGACTCAACAGTCCAGCACACTATCATTATCTCTTTCCAATACATACTGTATTAATGCTTTTCATAATCACTGCATGACTCACAGGCACTCTCAGTTTAATTTTTACAGGTAGCCTCCATTAGTACTGCTGAGAGCTTAACCCCACTTGGTATTTATGGCAATGTACAACTGCAAAGTTAGAAGGAAGAAGCACCACAACTCTACACTGACACTACTTCCACGCTGCTGAGCCCAGATGGTGCACAGAAGCAGCTCCCCTCAGACAGGAGGCTGATAACCACAGGGAGATGTGATAAACCCGTGCAACGGCTGAAATGCCAACAAAAGGTCATCCAGCCAAAACCCACATCATTTCAGGGTTTCCACAAAATAACTGTTCCAGTGGCTTCCTCAAAGAGCAGCACAAAACTGTATCTAGCACATTTTCTTAGGAAAGAGAGAGGAAATAAAAGGGACACAGGCACATCCCACTTTTTTGAGGAGCATGACAGCAATTTCACAGACAGCTAAGTCATTTTCACTCTAAGATATATATTGAAAAGAAACTCTGCAGAGACTTAAGAAATAGATCTGATTTAAATACAGAGGGAGGATCTATGTGGCAGGGAAGTTGGAGAAGCTGGCACACAATTGTCCAGTGTGTAGAGAAATACTCCAGCTGGAGACAAACACTGTGCTTTCTCTGAATAGGTCATCACAAAAACTCATCTTGGGTGTTTCACCCACGAGACTGAATGCCTGAACATTATATCTTTTTTCCATCCTTCACCTCTGAATCGATCTTGAGCCATCCAAGGAAGATGCTAATACCAGGAAAGTGTAATCTCTCAAAAAGCAGCAGCAAGAACAGGAGCAATAAAGGACTTAAGTCGCTTGTCCAGCCCTACAAATGAAGCCGCTGTGATCTGACAGAACAGAGGATTTGTCTTGAAACAATTCTTCCTTGGTTAGCCTGCTCCTACCCCAACAGAACTCCAGCATTTCTGCCACCCTCAGCCAAGAGGATAAAATCATTTGAGTGTACTGACAATCAGCTGTTGTACACAGGTAGAAGAAATAGAATGGTAGGGGTTGGAAGGGACATCTGGAGATCATTGAGTCCACCCACCCTGCCCAGTGCAGGAACACCCAGGGCAGCCCACACAGGAACAGATCCAGGTGGGTCTTGAAAGTCTCTAGAGAAGAAGACTCCACAGCCTCTCTGAGCAGCCTGTTCCAGTGACTCTCACAGTGAACACCAGAAGCAGACTTCAGACATCTTATTAAATTATACTGCTTTTAAGAACTAACCTACACATGGTGTTATGCATACCAAATACATCACCAAATGTTATGAATCAATGACAGTACCTACACCAAGTGTAGAGAATAAATTATTAAAGTGGCAACTCATACTCCAAATGCATGCTTAGATTGCCTCAAAGAGTGGAATCAAATTTTGAATTAATATTTCTTTTAGTAAAACCTATGAAATACACAAGCATCAGTTACATACAAAAATCAGTGATTTCTATCAATAAAATGTTTTACTAAAAAGGTCAAATATTCTGATGAATAAGGTTACGTTACGTTATTTCTGACTACTCGTGGTCCAGGGAAAAAAAATCTAGCATATGTCCTGCAATGCACTTTCGGCCTAATAGTTTCTCACATATAGGCTTTGGAAGAAATTAATTTGCTCATTAGGTTCAGCTAATAGTTTGTTTAGTCTTCCTTTGACAAAAGTGATGTCTTACAAGAACACAATCTACTTCTTCAGAAAACAAAATCCCTCATGACATGTTTCAAAGAACACCAAGTACAAGCGACGTGTACCACCAGGAGTTGTAGAATATTTACAGAGATTACTATTTCTCTGGTAACAAAGAAGAGGCCCTAAGAACATCACAAAAAGGTACAGATTCATTGATGCACTGCAGCTTTTCAGCTTTATCAATCCCTGAAATAATGCCACAAATAAAAGACCTAATTCGTGGCAAACTGACTGTAATGAATCCAAAGAGTGCTTTACTTTATTGTTATCATGATAGTGTACATTTTGTTTTAAAAGAACTGTCTGTGACTTCAGAAATTTCCTTCTCCTGAAGTACACCGTGTTAAAAAAACCCAAAACAATAACACAAAAAAACCCAGCAACAACAACAAAAAACCCCACCGTTGCCTGGTAATCAATCACCTGGCACATTTATCACATTCAATTTGCTGTAACAAGGGACAACTCTGTAAGGACTTCAAGAACCTGAAGGGTGATGAAAAGCAGCAAGAGCTCGCGCTACACAGTCACCAAGTCAGCCTTCTTACCTTTCTGAGGCTCTTAGTTTGGCAAACTAAGGCCCTTTAATGACGTTCACCCCACCCAAGCCTGTTTTTCTCATCAGAATGGCCCCGCCTGTTTCCTCTGCACGCCGCAGCCCTCGCCGAGCGTCTTCATTGTTCAGAATGGGCTTAAGAAATACTAAGAATAACCTTGTCATTTCCATCCCCTCCTTCTACACTTCTCTCAAAGCATGAATCTGCCACTGATGTAAGGTTTACATTAGAGGAAGTTTCATGTCTAGAAATCACACTCCTACGATGTGATACAGAATGGGAATGTTATATTAGTATTTGTACTTTTATTTTTAAAACAGTATTTTTCATGCCTTCATTTTGTAGCTTCCTCTTCATTCTGTCCCTTTTAAATTGCATATAGTGCTTACAGAAGAGTTTGAATTAACTTCACATAAGAACATGAACACTGGTAGAAGCAGCATTACAACTGCCATGTTTTCATGGTCAAGAAACAATGCCGTGCCTACTCAGTTCTTGAACTGCTTTTCAATCTGCCCATAAGGCTGTTACACCAACAACTACGATACCGGTTCCTACGGTACAGCCACCTATTTGTCAGTATTTGAAGATCATCAACTCATTTCAGAAAGACAACTTGGTGTCTGCAGATACCCACAGCTCTCTACCACTGCCAGCCTGAGCCAGCTCCACATTACTGACCTCAAGATGGAAGATTCAATATGCCAGCACTCAGAACTGGGCACCATCCAGTCCTCCCCCATAAATTTATTTTTAACTGTCAGAATCAATTTAATATGACATTTTAGAAGGACTCGCTGGACATCCCAAACTGATATTCAGTGACAGGTGAGGAATCACACTAGCAAAGGGTAGACTTGCTCTTGGGTGATACAAAGGCTTACAGTAATCAGAGGAAGAAAAGCTGGTGCCTTTTTCTTCCCCTGGCTCTGGAGACTTAAGTCCACAGTTTTTAAATTTCGTGTGTGTGTGGTGGCTTTGTTTGCTTGTGTTTTGTGTTGTTTTGTGGGTGTTGCTTTTTTGTTTTGTTTTTGGGGGGAGGGAGGGTTTTGTTTGTTTGTTTTTTATTAGTAGTACTGCCATCCACAGCATAACAAGCAAACTAATAAGAGTTACATTGTAAAACCTATTCAGATTCTTCTCAGAGTCCCTCTGTACAGCACACCTGCAGACTCCAGCAACAAGGGTAGGGGTATAATCCCTAAGATATTATGGCAGAAAAGCAAACAAGTGAGAGGTGGAAAGGATAAGTAGTTAACACTCCACACAGCATAGGAAGACCCTTTCCCAGTCTCTAGGAAGCAGCAGAAATGAGTATATCTTTTCGTGCCAAAGGGCTGGATTATTTAAGGTGTAAGAAAAGCGATCCCTTGTTCTCAACACTAGAAGAGGCTCTCTGCCCATATCCAGCATCTTCTATCCTTCTAAGGAGTGAGGCAATCAGTAGGTGCACTGGCCTAGATAAAGGGGAACGCACACAAATCTGCACACACGAAGGGAAGAAGGAATAGTTCAGAAGGTGCTTTGTCCATCTTTTTCATTAGCACTTGGACAAAAAACCCATCTCATGAACCGGTGAGAAAAGAGCCCCTGAATTTCTCAGGAAACAAAAAGCTGCATACCAAAAACCTCCTATCCAAATGCTGGCATGAAATTGTTTGAGGCTAGTTCCTAGTATTGAGAGGAGCGTGGAAAAGAAGAACTGCCTGTCTCCCCCAGTTGGGTTTGTAGGAAGTAATTGAGCACTTGAACTCGTGTAGCACTTCACATTTTCTCGGTTCTCTATAAACACTGGCTAACACCAACCAACACAACAAGAACTTCCTACTACAGTTGATATACAAAACCATCGGCCCAGTCACACAAATACTAATTGATACTTCTGGAAATAAACAAATAAGCTTACTGGCCGTTGGAAGCATACTATGTTTTACAACAGAATTTTTTAGGTTAGCTTTTAGCTCAAGTTCACAGTTCACACTGCAACAGAACCCGTGTAAAAATAATCTGTATAAATAAATACACAAGGAGAAATGACACACACAGACTCAAACACACTACACATACTGTCTGTGAATACACTATATATATGTCATTTCAAAATTGAACTATATGTATGCAGCATTTCAAGAAGGCATTAAAAAAAATTAAAGGAACAAGATCTTTACAGAATTGCATTACAATGTATAGAAAACGACTAAACACGCGTTATGTTTTTCGACATTATTTATAATGTAATGATCTATGTACCATCAATTTAAAAAAAAAAATTGCCAGGCTTAATCCTGATTTAACCTCACCCTTAATTATTAAAAATAGTTAAGCACTTACCATAATGTGATTGAAATGCCTGTGGTTTTACGACCTGATTACAGTGGTTACACATCACCAAATAGAAATCATCATGAGCCGGGCAAAGACCAAATATTGGCATATCTAAAAACAAAAAGACAAAATGGCATCTCTCAGCTGCTGACAATTATTGGAAAACAGTTTAATTACAGAGCCATGACACTAGTGTTGAATTATAATTTTAATACATTCGTATCAAATTTGAAAATGAGGAAAAAAAAGAGCATATAATGCAATAGATAATTGTGTGCTGGAGTATTACAGAAGCAAAAAAATCTTCCTACAAAGATAAACGTAAAATGAGTGATTACTTGTAGAAAACATCTATTAGAAAACTGATTTAGGACTGATTATCTTATACCAGATGCAAGAACGTAATAAAAAAAGACTGACTTCAAATGATAAACATAACATAAGAGGGAATGTTTTATGTATTCTGAAAGGGGGTTGGATTTTTTTTCCAATTTCATGACATGAATTCAAAAATTAATTTTATTTTCTATTTAACTTTTTGAAACCGTTTTTAAGCACACAGTCGTTTACCAGGCAGTATTACATGCCTAATGGTTTTATTTGTTTAACAGTGCATTATAGTCCAGCCATCTGCTGCCAGAGATCTGTGTAACAGCGACATGAGAGAGAGAAATAGAGATAACAGCATGTCAGAGCACGTGTGGATTTCAGAGATAACACACATACTTGCAGACTTTTACTAAGAAAATTAGTTTTTACAATTTTTTTTTTTTTTAAGAATACAGTTTAACAGTTAAAACTGCATTCAGAGACTACTGGAGCATTAAATACAGCATGTACTACACAAAGGTATGTTACATTTATAGAACTAAAAATGTTACTCGCTCATTAGAAGACAAGAAGTAGGAAACTGCAAACGTAATAGTATAAATTCATTATTGCCAAATATGTGGCTATGGGATCTATAACACTATTTAAAAGTTTAAAACTGATATCAGAGAACTTATTTCCTTACAAAAATCCCAAACACTCAAGTAATAAATTTATCTTAACAGTAACTTAGAAATCAAGTTAAACCTATTTACCTGTACTAGAACTGACCCCAGGGTTGTTTTAAAGCTACTAATTTGCTTAGGTGCATTTTTAACAACATCTATATTTTTGTTCATTACTGGAAGACCAATTATGAAAGAAATGGAATGGGCTGCGTTTGAAGAGTCACCGTGCCACAAGCCAAGGTGAGCGCTGGCAGAATGATGCTGTCAGCCCCAGAGTCCCACAGACTCCACTTTGACCCTCACAGACAAAAGAGCACATCCACACCGAAAGGCTTCCAGAATTAAGGGCTCCCTTTGTAGTACAGATCTTCATCATAAAAAATTCATTGCTTTGCTTTACAAAATAAGGTGTACTCTGAGGTTTTCCAAAATCCTCATCAGTGCTGCAGTACTAGTAAGCATACCTGCAACAATAGCTGCAACTGGACTTTGCAGCTGGATGCAAACACAATGACCACGGACATCTGACACGGCTGTGACGGATCAGAGCTACGCTTACCTAAGTCACAGGCACCTTTTCACAACTGAGGTTACAGTAAATAAATACATATCTGATTTGCACTTCATTAAGTAGAGACTTGCTTATTTATTTATACAATATTGTATTAACACAGTATTAAGACCTTGGGCAGACCTAATTTATGGCAAACTAGGCAAACCCAGTAAATATACACTGTGGAGGAGAAAGAAAAAAACAAACCCAAACCAGATAGTAATAGTAAACGTCTATTTTTCAATGTTTACTTTCTGTGATGTAATATTAAGATAGGTTAAAAACATAAAAAAAGTGTAAACATATGTCATGGCAAATATTTCATGCAGGACCTCTTTGAGTATGCCTGCGTAAAAAGGTTTCCACACGGCAAGCAAATACTCCAGGGTCACTTCCATTTGACTACTAATACGGCGTGATGAATGGGACAATAACAGCGCGCACTGCCTGCTATTTACATTGTTAATAGCACACAGACAGGCTACTACTGTATAATGCCTAACGAACTGTAAATACACGCCCTGTAACCTGTTCTCAGAACTGTACCTTTCAGCCAACATCAGATTCAGACTTTACACCAGCTTCTACAGAATGGAAGGGGGAAATCCTAAAGAGGAGGAAAGGATTGCCTACTTTTACATGTTTTTCACGATAAAGCACTCCTTGACAGCAGTCTGAGGCATCGTGCTCACTCTAAATACCCTGTTGTGCATATTTGCCGGCAATACAGAGCTGAAATTTTAAATAACAAGTGAAACAAATTGGCAGAAATTGATGTAAACCAAATTTCTTTCTTATTTCAGTTTTGGTTTTCCCAAGAAATCAGAATAATTTACGAGCGTCCTTACACTGTGAAGCACAGCTTCAGAGTTTTAAAATCAAAGTTCCAAGTGACAGAAAACAACGCCAAAATGCCAGGAAACACACAAAGAAGAACCATTCTAAAAGGAAAACCACTCGACATAGAAAAATGATTTGCTGCACACCCAAAATCAGAACCATGACTTCCAAGGAAGTCACATGCAAGACTCCAGCCAGAGCACACAAATCAAGGTAACCGATCTGCCACCCCCACAGTGCTCTCCTCCGGTACTGACACCAGAGCAGAATCTACACATCACCAGTGAGAGAGCACTGAAGGTTACAGTCTTAAATGCAATTCCTTTTGTTTTCCCAGGCTTTTTATTACCAAAGCTTTTATTTTAAATAGATACAATCAAATGCTTTTGATGGAGAAAACCATAGAGCCCCAAATGACACTGGAACCTGACTACACTGAGCACTGTCGGAACGCACAAGACCAGCCCCCAAGGGCCACAGACTAGATACCAGCGGGCAAAGAGCGGTAGCAAGACTTCACAGAGATCTGAACATGAATTTTCACAACGGGTTTGAACCTGTGAGGAGTGTGACCCAAGCAAGACCAGTTAAGACAACAGGGAGAGAACTGAATCCACATTTCCCAACCCAGGAGCTTGGGTCTTAGGCAGATCAAATCCCACGTGTTTAACGTGCCTCACTGTCATTTTAGTCGCACAGAGCCAGAGCAGGTTTCAGGGAAATCTTATTTCTGTGTTCCAGTGGGGCAAACACCTATGTGGCACTGTTCAGAGAATGACAAATTAACCCACGCAAATGGTGGAGAATACAGAATAGTTTAATAAAACTTACGTAAGGAGTACATACCAAGGGATGTCTCATTTTGCTCTTCTCCCCTCAACCACTTATGAAAGTTCGCAAGTCTTGCAGATGACATCCTAATGTCTAATACTTTATACCTGTTTCATTTAATGACATGCAAATTCTCCATTTAAAAGGCTAATGAAGTTTATAGTATTTCACCAGTGTCATTTCAAATGCGCTGTTCCTCTGGGCTTAAAGATTACTTTTTGAAATACTTCACTGTAAATGTAAAGCCTGTGCCTCTCAAGGAAGAGCCTAGCAACCGTGATTCATATGTTCCTCTTTCAAAGCTGGGCTGATTTAACTCTCTCCATCTGGGAATGGTTTTCAAGGTCAAACTGAAAATTTAAGCCAAGACCTCAAACTTTCAATTTATTTTTCCATATATGCAGTATTTATATGGTATCGACACACAAATACTGTTACAGGAGCTGCTAGTTACGTTAATTCTATTCACACCGTAAAGAAAAACAACTTCATTTACCTCCATAATATGAAACCTCTGAATGTTGTGACCTCCAGAATTCATTTCTTTCAAATATAACTTAGTGTTTTGAAAATGGTAACTTTAAATGATATATTGCTGCACTCTTTACCAAGACTAGAACAAGCCCGTGCCACATGCAATTCTCAGATATCTTAATTGCATTGTTTGTTGAGCATGTAAATAAGTAAAAGGTTCTTATTTGGAAAAGGCCAATAAAGCATCTTTTCTAATAAAAAAAAAAAGTAAAACAATACTAGACAATCTGGAAAAGGCCAATAAAGCATCTTTTCTAAGAAAAAAAGAAAAACAATACTAGACAATCTGGAAAAGGCCAATAAAGCATCTTTTCTAAGAAAAAAAGAAAAACAATACTAAACAATCTGGCATACTGTGCATCAAATAACATAGAACTCAGCCTATCTGCTCTGAAAGACTTTCTTGAACAGAGCTGCCATCTCCTCTTCTCCAGAGGGATGTAGCAGAACCTAAACCATCTAGCAATTTCTTAGGATTTCCAGCATTCTCTTTCAGGACATTTACAATACAGAAATTCATGCCTGTGGTCACTAAAAGCAATTGTGTCTGCGTACTCTCAGTTCTATTACTTAACATCATAGGCAATAGAACATAAAACAGGCTAAAAACCCCACAGTGAGAGAACAGCTCAGCAGTCTGCATTTATCAAGCCACTAGATTCAGTAACTGTCACAGCTCCATTGGATACTTTTATTGGAATAATTCATTTTCTTTCAACTCCTGAAGTTTGTCAGATTTCCTACAAATCTTGCCCCTTCTCAGACCAGGACCGTTGCACGATCCATCTATCCTACCATCTAATAAGACAACATCCCTTCTAGAAATAAAAGAAAATACGACCCAAGAAACTGAGGTCAAGACCTTCTCCAGGACAGTAAACTGTAGAGGAAGAGGGTAAAAGGAGCCCAAATTCTGTCTGTTTGCAGAGACCAGAGCACAGGTTTCCTATTTTGCAGAAGTCTGCTCACCACAACTGAAAAACAAGGAGATTGAAAACTGGAACAGGGGAAGAGAAAGCAAAACTAGAAAGGGCAGAAGTGAAAGGGCAAAGAACAATCTCTATCAGAGTTAGGGCACAAGAATAGAAAGCTTGCTCAAAAAAGTGAGAAGAATAGATTAAAGTACTGCAGAAATACATTGCTAATGCTCACTTCTTCCCTATCCATTCCCAGCATAAATGTCTGCTTATGAAGATTATTTCTAAAAGTCTGATTTATCACAAATATGTGTGTACTGCTTGCCACTTAGTGTAATTTGATAATGGACATTTCATGCTGATGCCCAACGTGAACAGTAAAATGACTGGACTCCAAAGATCCCCATGACATAGCCTTCAGCACACCAACCTGATTATACTTCCAGAATACTTTTAATCACTATAGTTAATATTAGATACATTAAAAACACAATACCCTGGACCATTAACTTGACACAACAGATATAAGCCCCTATTAACTTCACAGCTCCCCAAACACTGGGGCCTGAGCCAAATCCACCTTAAGTAAATGTACCAACTTCTATTGATTCAGTAGACTTTCTGCTAAGACATCAGGGAACTGTTTTGGAGGCACGTTATAAGGAAATTGTAAATATACCCCATTATTCTGATGTGTTGCCAAATCTGGACTGTTTCAACTACTTACCTTACGGACCAAGTAGGTTCAAGTAATGTCCACAACAGCTACCTTGAATATATTTGCTCCGTACTAGCTGTGTTTTCTCTTCTCATTAAAAGAGAATTCATTTTGATCATACTAACGTAAAAAATATGTGAGTACACCTTGTTTTAACTTGACTTAACTGGTAGATCTCTTTCTCTAAAGGCATGCTTTTATCAGAACTTTTCTTTAAGATAACACAACGCTTCACTAGCATCTGAAAAAGTTTTGAAAAGGGAAGGAAAAAAAGACGCCACAGCTGCAGTAACTTAAAAGTAGTTGTCATCTTGAAGAGGTTTTGTGCCACCTCCTGTAATCTGCTTGTAACACTTGTCCCAGGTATGGTCAGATCTTGGTAAAAATAATAATAATATTTCTATTGTTTTACCCTAAATCATTGTGGAGAATATGAGTGTCATTTTAATAACTAAAAGCAGACAAAACCTCCTGAATTACTATTTTTAAGAGCTTGTGATCTGGGGGAGAGGCATGAGGAGGGAGAAGGAGGTCGCCTAACCAGCATGAGGACCACATGAAACAGCCTGCACCAAATACAGGCAGATTTCAGAGAGAAAACTGAGCTTGATTAACACCTGACTAACGACTCATGGTCAGCCCAAAAAGCTACAATTCTGCCAAGTGATGGGGTGAGTCCTGTGGGATCTATTGCTGACTTTAGCTGTCAGTAACAGCTAATCTTCAGGTGCAAGGAGGATCTGAGATGCAAGCCTGAGGCAGCCAGCCCTCTGAGCAAACAGTGCTACAAGAAATCTTAACTAACTCACAAGTCTTCACTAAAGCTCTCATCAATTCTAAGTCAGATAGTCCCTTATTTTAATTAAGATGAATGTTTAAAAAAAAAAAAGTGATCTACATTAGCACCTCAAAACTTACCTTTCATACACTAATACCTCACTTTCTAAAATATTACTTTATATGCAGTATTTTTCCAAACTGTTTTCCAGAAACACTCAAGTGCTTACAATTCATGAACACGTAGGTGGGTTTGTACACTTACTAATGTTGAAATTAAGGTACTGACAAATTTTTTTGCTGTGCACTATGCAAGATGATAATATTAAAAAAAGAAGATTCCTAAACAGATATTGTGAATACAGTAACTAAACCCATATAATATTCAGAGTGCTCTGTTTTACGCAAGTTTTTCACCAAAATAAGAGGTTTTAGTAAAATATACATGTTTGAGGGCTTTCTGCAAAACTTCAAGTAACGAACACTTACGTATTAATAGAACAAGTATTTTATGAACCATATGTGCAGGCATAACAAACTTGTGCCTGCAAAGAACACATGCATAATCAAACAAACCAAACATAAACCGATCAAATTTACATACAGAAACACTTCCTTTAAAAATCTGTCCTGTAAGGTTTGTGCTCATGTTGCCTCAGATATGAGAAAAAAAACCATTGTAATACAAAATAAAGCAAAACAAATGAACATTCTCATCCTCGAGCTGTTTCATTTAGGTTCAAAGGGAAGCTCTGCTGTAATATTTGCTGCAAGGTTACATATTTTTAAAATTCCTTGCCAACTCCACTCCATATATTAAGCAACTAACATTTCTGCACATAGAGCTTCAAAAGGCCAGCTACTTGAGGGGACAATGGAAATGCACAGCTCTCCCTGAGTTCTGAGAACAAGTGCATGAACTTTGTTTCACCATGCAGCTGTTGATTGATCGGGTGAAGGAAAAAACTGCTGAAGATTTGATTGTTTTTACTGCGTTTTCCAGTTTGGGAAAGGTAACAATTACACAGCATTTTATTGAAGTTCTAAGAATGCCAAACCTCAGAGTTTTGGCTCAGAGCAAAGACTTTCACTTCAAGACCAAAAAACCCCACAGTCTAGTTTAACTCGGCACAGGAGCTGCACTACAAGGTTTAGAACACCGTCTCTAAAAGCAGAGTCCTCTCTGTCCCGTCTCCTTCCGAAACTCAAGACAGTCTATTTCTCCAAAGCTACACAGTTCTTTGCTTTCCCAAATTCAAGGCAGAATCTTCCCCAGCGAAACCTGAAAGGGTAAAGGAGGACCTACCTCTCCCGGCTCACATCTCCCATGGGTTCGGCCATGCTGCAGTTCCAAAATCCCATCCCCTGCACTAACCCCTCCAGCAAAAAGTTTTACCACATGCTGCAGGCAGCGGCACTCCCCTGGGCATACCCAGGCAGCAAGGCCAAACCCCAGCATCGCTGCAATCCTCCCGTAGCCTTTCCTCCCTCCCGTAGCCTTTCCTCCCTCCCTCCGCAAGGAAGCGCCGCGCAAAGCTGACAGTCGCTACATCTCCTGCTCTCTAAAATCCAACAGAGATACAATTTCTGTATCGTGCTCACCGACAAAAACTGAGCAGCAGATACCAGAGAGAAGCGAGCGCGTCATGCACACGTGCACCTGCAACCTAGCATGCAGCTGGGAGTTCTAATTTTAGGCTCACAAGATTTGAATGTTCCTGTAATTATATATAAAACACATATTAAAGCAGACATCTAGGCATTTAGTTAAATTCTTTGTATATGAATTCAGCTACACACAATTAATCTTTTGGAAAGTCTAACACAAAACATATGTCAAATTGTTCATTCTAAACTGTTAAACAGGTTTCCTAGGTTTATTATACGGAATAACAGAGAATTTCAGTGAGCAAGTTTACAGAAGATTGTCTGTAGAAAGCCTAATAAATTCCTCAATGAAACACAAGTAGAATATTTAAAGCTTTTCAGCAGATGAAAAACTCTCCCCCCCCACACACCGTATTCTGTTACATCAGGTTTTCATCAGCAATTTGAATGAAGTCAGTCATCTGCAAAAAACTATTCCCATATACTCATTAATGAGTTTTCAGAGTCAAAGATATTTCAAATTTCTCCAGCCAATTTGTATATTATGCAAATGCCAAACATACAATTTGTCATGTAAGAAATCTTCAAAGTCATGCATTATTTTTAGGTGACGTGATCTCATCCTGTCACTGCTGTATTCTAGGGAAGCCAACAATTTATTTATGGTTTTCTGTCAAAATAAGCCCCTACTTGTTACATATCCAAGCTAAAATAGCTTAAGGAAGCCTCAAAGTTGAGTTTAATTTTGTGATAATGAGGCAAAAATTAAATACAATTCCGGAAATAATATCCCAGAGTTTACACGGTAAAATTACAATCTGGGCTAATTTAACATGAAAGTGCACACAGAAACACTTCAGGCACTATGCAGAAAAACAGGGTCTTTTATGAGCGGGGAAATAGTTCTGGATAAGCAAATAGGCACAAACATAACATCTATTTAAATTAAATCATCTGTAGAACAGCCCAAATTGTATCGTAAGTAAAGCATGCTGCTATTAAAAATTGTTTTGTACTTCTCTTTACACACGGTAACTTTGCAGCAGCTTCTACTTTTGTATCAGGAAAAAGAAAGTTTGTTTTACTTAAACCTAAACTCAGTTTCCATAAAACTGCTCCTTGCAGCATGTGTATTTCGATACATCGTGACAGCAAATGGTGACTGCGTTTCCAGGCTCCTCACCCTCTCCCATCTCCTGCCTAGACAGGTTTTTGGGGGAAGATCCTGGCCTGTGTGGTTTTTGCCATCTTTCCCTGTGCAACTGTCCACACCGCAGCAATGCAGCTGGGTGCTGGCTGTATCTGGGCACCCAGTAACTGAGCTCGTGGTGACAACCACACGCTTATGCCTTTACACTTTTTTGCATCAAGGACTGGAGGAATACAATGTTCCCATGACTGTGTCTATTGTGACGGGAGGAAACAACAAAATTAATGAAAAATAAACAGAAAAGTGACATCAGAATCATCAGAGTCAATACAGTCTTTAAAAATATAAGTGTTTTCAAACCAATAAAATTAAGAACTAGAGACAGTTATTCATGATGACACTATTGCAATCTTACATCTTAAAGACATTCTTTTTCCCTGCTACACAGGACATGTGTAGTGCTCATCTTTCAACCTCTTCAACCCTCCTCCCTGCTGAGCGTGGCCCCAGCTCCCAGGTGACAGCAGCATGGCATTATTCCTTAACTGTGTAGAGAATGAAGCATATTTACACAAAGAATACTCTGCATGCATTTTACACTGCTCACCTGATACCTGACAGAGCAAATCAGCATACACAACAACAGAAAACACACACAAAAAACCCCCAAAAACACACCACACACACAAACAAAACAAGAAAAAAACCCCAAACAAACCAACCACCCGCCAAACTAAACAAGAACCAAAACACAAAGAAACAGATGACCTGTCAACTGATTTCTATTTCAAGATTTTCTTTTCTTGGGCAACAGAGCTACCTAAAAGCACTCCACCCCTGCCACTCCCATGCGCTCCAACATCCACTTCAAAAATAAGGCTGTTTCAATCACGTCTAATACAGCTACAGGGAAACTGATGCCTGTCAGTTTTCACATACATTTCTGCACTCCTCTCAATTTGGCAAGCACTATCAGTTTTTCCATTTAAATGACTTCCTTTGATTTACAGATTTACTATCAGTTGTTTGATACAATAAAAAACCCCAGCAAACGTGCAAGTTGCACAGCAACAAGAATATAAATGTACTATAGCAAAGAAAAACCAAAACAACAGTACTGTGATATTTAATAGGATTAAAAGATAAAGTGGAAAATAAAACAATGTCTTCGTTGTTATAGTGCAACATAAAAGCTTATGTATTTGAACACACACGTAGTGACACAAAGCAATTTGAACTTGGCTATTGCATACCTTTAGACAAATAAATATGACTGAGTATTGCAATTATCTAGATGAGGAACAGATAAACCGTCTTTAATTCTCACAGTTGATATATATTCCAGCACACACAGAGCTGCAGTCATCAGAGCTTCACTTGCAAGAGATTTATCTGTTCAGAAGCGTCAGGCTTTAAAGCAGTGCTAGTTGTCCTCCGATACACAGTTATCTTAAACAAATAGGCAAGCACTGAAGAAAAGCAGGCTACCTATTCACAGTATAAGGTCAGTGATTCCACTGCTGGCTGTTTCTGATACAACACAATCCCAGTTCAGCCTAAAAAACTCTTTATGGAAGTTATTTTATTGTTAAGGAATTTCAAATTCTACTAAAGAAAACATTTTGGTTTTGTCTTTGCACATCATCTCCCTTTCAGAATAAGCTCATCACTATCCTGACTTCAAGATGTATTTCTTCACTGCTAAGAGTGATTTGCCTTATTTTAGGAGCCCGCCTTCACAAAATTTTCCAGAATTCCATCTCCAAACATTACACAGAAAAAACATGATACCTGTTACAGAATAAATGAGACCTTGTAAAACACTGGGTGAACAAACCCGTAGCAAGTATTATTCCTCCGTATCTGGCACTAGTTCTGCTACCAAAATCACCATTTCACTCTCAAATAGAAACGGGTTGTGAAGGACTGCAACTTTTAATATATTTAAATTTAGACATATTCAGAAATGAAATCACTTAGATCATATTGTACATGCAGAAGATCTGAAAAGTTTGACAAGTTTCAAAGTAATTTCTCCACTCTCTTATGGTCTGGCCCTCTATAACATAACCAGAATACCAGCCAACTTACGGCGTACACAGAAGGCAATACCTTCAGTACAACAAAACAAAAGGAAAGAAGAATTTGCTCAGACTGCTTAATGTACTGATATGGCTGGTTTGGTCTAACTCACATTTCTAACAGGTACTTCTAAGACTAATTCTCTCCTCTAGTCCCTCTACAGCTTACAGCACTCTTGTCACACTTGGGAAGAAGGTAAATGGATACATACGAATGGACCTAAATACACAGGAGGAGGTGAAAAAAAGAACTTTTTTTCCCTTTTGGAAGCCAGCTAGGAAGCAAAATGTATTTTAATTTTCAGACATCTCACGTCAAAAACGACGTAAGAACAATAAACCTGACTATACAAGCTGCAAGACAAAAGTCATTCTTATGCAGATACAAGATTAGACACATTCGATGTGTGACTGAGCAATGAGACCCAGGCAAGTGGTGCCCTGGCCCCCTGAGAACCCCACAGTCAAGTGGTGGTCCTGATGTATTGTGAGACAAGACCAGGCCTGTTTGCAAAGCTCTGTGGAAGAGATGGCATAGAAGACAGTTTCATTATTAAGCAAGAGGCACGGCAAAGAGCATATGGAGTTGGTAGTTAAAAAAGGCACGGAAAAGAACATTTCAGAGCACAGGCAACTGCCCCTAGATGACTCGGAATGACAACAGTCAGCAAGATTAAATAGATTACAGAAAATTGAAAGGTAAACAAGAACCTTTGATATTGTAACAAATTTGTAGAGTTTACCAGCCTCCGGTACAATGACAACAAATAACACATCCACCTTCCTAAAGCAGACAAAAGATAACTACTGCAAACATATCTAGGATAACAAAACTGTGGTTTACAACAGAAGCGAATCCTTTGCCAGACACAGCAGTTGCACGCAAATAAATTTCAGGACCTAAGCTGAGGTCTTCAGCTCAAGCCCACTCAGAGACTACTACAGCAATCTCTACTGGTGCCTATCCAGGGTAGGCAGGAAGCCAAAGCCACTGCTGCCAAACTTGTTGAGCCAGTCTTCCTAGCACTGGCCCACAATGCACTGCTTTATGTTTGGAAATTGCTCAAAAGCTTTTGCTTCCAGCAACAGTGCGGAGCACTTGGGGAGAGATGCCAAAGGAGTCCAAGAAAGAGTATCGCAGGGCCACCATAGCAGTCTGGACACCCTCAAATGCCCCCGCCACTTGGGGACCTCACCCTGAGTCACCGCGATGATGAACACCGGGGTGCTTCTCCCGTGAAGAAGGTATTAAAGGTCGTGTGATTACATTACATGTAAAACTGCTGATGCTGCACCTTCCCATCATGTCTTCCCATTTTACAATGAAAAGCACCATCTATCCAGACTGGGATTCTGGTCCTTTCCCAGGACAGGGGCCTTGCTTCACATTGGCATGGTTATCCATGATGACTCGCAACGGTGTCAGCAGAAGGATGGAGTGTTGCACAGACAACCCCTTTTTCATCCCAAGCAGTTGTAAACAAGCCTCAGATGAGAGACATCAACAGCACAATGAAGATTTTACTCCTGTGCTCTACCTACTCTGTGAATAAAAATAGCATTCTTATCTCCAAGGCTATCAAGCTAACACTTCAGATCATTAAATTCAGGCCACAAAAAACTATCAAAGAGACTTGCAAGTTTTATTCCAACAAATGGCACAATGGTCTATGTCCCTACATCTCAGGGAACAAGCTGATAGGCAGAACCACAAGGAAACTTCCCAAACAAGGAGCAATCGATGCATTTTGGACTTCTCCAAACACCCCATGGAAATAGTGGTGTTGAAATAGTCAGGCAAAGCAAACCAAGTCAGCTGTCTATTAAAGCAGGTTCTACAGAAGGAACAACAGATAAGGAGAGGGCTCTGCCCAGCCTAGATAGAAAACATAATCAAACCGTATCAGGTACAGTTCAGACACTGATATTTCCCCCAGTCTCATAACACAACTGGTAGTAGAAGTCTTCCTTCAATCAGTTGGCCACAAAAAGAGTGTTCAGGGCAAAAATCTGCAATTATATAAGCACATATTACACTAGTTTTGATAGGCAACACAGATATATTGATTTTGGCTCAAAACTTTTGTGTAAATTACAAACTACAACATGGAACAGGAGCTACTTAACAAGCATGGCTTCTAGTCAGGTGCTTTTGGTAACACAACTTACACAGAAACGAAAAACAAAATTGCTTTCTGAAATTAATCTTTCTGAAGGACATGCTGCCTATCAGGAAATTCATTTCAGCCTTTCCTCTCAAGTACTTCCATTTAGTACCAGCGGGAGCAGGATGACTGCCATCTCTCTTAGCAGAGCAGAACAGACACACTCAAACACAGATTCTATGCTTTAAAATACAAATTATCTGAAGAAAATATCCTCAAAACCAGAATTATATTCCTTACAAACTAAAGCCCAGCAAAGCCTTCTAGCTGTCAGAGGCAAGGTGAACTCCTTTACCACGTTTCTAGAGTCACTCTAATTGAACAGGAATACAACGGACAATTTTAACATCTCCTGGAAAATCTGGGGAAATTCCCGAGAAAATCTATTAGCTTGAAAGCTGCTTTCCCAATGATTTTACACGTCTCTTTCAATAACCCAACACCCACATCATCTCACTGTTGGGAACTCTTTTTGTTCCTTTGACACAGCCATCAGAAATACAGCCAGGTAACCCAAATCTTTGCAGAGTTTGAGTCCTCTGAATATTCCACGCTACTACAGATTTGCTCTGAAGGGGTAAGAAGAATGTTTAGTATGGTTCACATTTATATACACTGTGTAGGTGATGCCTCTTTCTCCTTTTGGCATCATTTGCAACAGCCCTCCAATAAGAGATAAAAATAAACGACGCTGTAATTCTTCCTCAGCAGAGTAACCCAGATTCAAGTGGCATTCTCTCAAGTTCACAAAGTTACTGGGAACTGCCTCAGGAATTTCAGTCACAGAATTTTTGATTTCTATTACCTGGGTTTCTGGCATAGCTTATTACTGAAAATAAATTAAAAGCAAACAAACAAAATCCTTACCGATATGTTAAATAATATAAACTAGTTCTTACTTGCTGTTTAGTTTTCACAATGCTCATAAGTGATCCTGATTTACACTGCAGGTATTCACTGATACATTTCCAACAGGCTTAAAGGCAACCAAGCTACAAGATCTGCTATGCTGTACAATCGTGCAGGTAGCCATGTAAAACTCAAACTGGACTTACCCTGAAAAGAAACATAATCAAGCATGGTCCAATAGATTCTAGGATTACCAGACCAAATACATGCTGGAAAATTCAGTATCTTCTTTAAGAAACCATCACCTTGTTTTGGAAACAACTTTTAAGATAGAACACAGCTATTTCAGAAACATTTCACTCAGCAGAGATGGAAGAACTGCTTAATCCAGCATACTGGGAGGAAAAGAAAAAATAAATTGTAGAACCACACCCTAGGTGTAAACTTAGACAGATTTTCTTCTGTATTTTAACCCGAAACAATAGCCAGAGGGTGTCATTTAGGATACACACACCTTGACAAAGTAATGGCTACAATATCTAGGGACTGACAATTAAAACGTTTGCATAGTGAAGTACTTCTCTGCCAGCTGTCTGATCCTGAGGTCGTAGTGAACGTGGCTGTCTCACTCGTGCAACTCACTCGACCCATAACCAGGTCCTGCATCCTCCCTCTGACCACAGGCAACCCCCCTATTGACTTCAGTGGCTCCCAACAAGACCTCACATCCCCAGATACCACTTCATAAACTAGCAGAACCCCAGTTTTCCCACTGCCATCATCTATTCTGTCATTTATGCTGTCGATAACAAAAAGCACCACTGTAGATGGAAAACTGAATTTATGAAGGCCAAAATACAACACAATTTGACACTAAAGGAAAACAAACATCCAATTTCCTGTGTATTCAGCATATTATTTGCTTTTCAAATTTAACTTATTAAAACTTCTACACTTCATTTTAATGCAAGCTGCTACAAGACTTTCAGGCAACTGGATCAGCATGAAATTGTCCAACAAACCTTCTCGCAAATAAAACGGTAAGAGCTCTGGATTTCAGAACAAAAGCACGTATCACAGACTTACCACCTCAGGACTACTCCCTGTTGGAATTTAGCCCTTCAGCTGCTTTGTAGGCATTTTTCCAGTGCCAGTTGAGAAAAACGACATTTTCTATTACGCTATAAATGGTTGAGGAAAGATGCAAGTCCTGCTCAGACAAAGAAAAGCAGATCAAGAACACTGCCTACATTTTCTGGCTGTTATAATGCCACCAGAAGAGAAGGAAGGCACGACCAATTATCCCTTTCACCTTTTATCACCAGTGACGTTTGTCTATGGGTTATGCTGAAGCTATCAAAAGTCAAAATCTGGGTGGGGGTGAGCTTGTAAATGAATGATCTTTCTCATGGGAAAACAGGTTACCACAAAAGAGCTTATTCCACAAGGGCCGACAAGTAGCAGTTACACACAAATAACTGAGTATTTGAGTATTTCTCATCTACTTGAGACGATAACTTAGAATATTCACCATCACAGTGACCGTTTCCAAACCTGATCATGACCCCGAGCGATGTGGGAGCAGCTGCGTGTATAGTTTACCCTGATGAAGTCATACCCTGTAGTATCTGGGGTTACCACGAGTATCTGACTTACCACGAGAACCAGCCCGAGAGGCACTGCACCACCAGTCCTGGCTCACAGCTGCACGCAGCCTGCGCCAGCAGGGAGAACTTCTGGCTTCTAGCAACAGCAACACTGACTACAATAAATTCATTGCCTTCCCTGACAATTGCTTCTGCAGCCGTGCTACTCTGCTCCATTACACTTTGAATTCCATTTGCCAGATTTTAACGCTTGCTGCAAAAAACCCTTGAAAGCAAGTACAAAGCTGTATTCATCCCTGTGCTGTCACCTGCACAGGAAGCACGTCTAGGAGATAATGTTGTGTGTCATACACGTGGGCAACTTCCAGAGCAGTGGTGATTTTATTAATTAAAAGACGAAAAAAAAATGCTAAGCATCTAATAAGACTTTAAAAAATATTTAAGTGCAAATCAAATGTTGCAATGATTTGTGAAAGATGAAATCTTTTGTCCTATAAGAGGTAAGAGATCCCACGTATCCCCAGCTGGCCTTTGGCAGTTACAGCCACGCATGGGCCAGGCACAGTGAGAAAAGGTGCAAGAACCAAATGCATTTTCCTTCTGAGATCCACTGCAATGGAAGAAATAGATATTAAAATAGTTACCTTAGAGAGTGTAATCAGCATCCTCTCAACCCAATTTATTTAAAAGTACCCTTCACTAAGCCTTTTTGTCTTTCCTGCTCTACTTTAGATGACAGTGTTATCAACTTTTGTGACCGTCTTATTTCTACATAATATTTAACGCATTGTTTTCTTAACGAGCATCTGTTGTTAAATATAGAACAGAAACTATACAAAACCCAATATTTAATCAAGTATTATCAAGACAGCACCTCTTCTGCATAGGGATAATCTACCTAATCACACGCACCACTCAAGAAGCATTAGATAACTGAATTCCTGACTTATGTGTGTGTATAGACAACTATCCAAAGGTTCTTATTAAAAATAAATAAAAGTATATTGCTTCCTCACGTATTACAAGATAGATGGCTGCAGTTCCAGTGAAAGCCCCCAAGACCTTGCAATATCAGACTAATATTAATGGCAATACCTAAAACCTGCAAAGTATCTTTAAAGCATAAAAGATGACACAGTTCTAACTTGCAGGCTAACATCACAATATTCTATTTATAACATATGACTCATCTCGACAGAAATAATTAAATATTGTAAACAGAACTTGGATTTAAGGGAAAAAATAACAAGAAGAAAATGAGGGCCAGTCACTGCAGATAAGCTCAAAAGTAGCATCCTTTCATATTGCATGTTTTTCAAGCTATATCATAAGATCGCTACGATTTTCTTTAACAGTTCAATGCACTTTTAAAGTCTCCCTGTAATTGTTTTACAATAACCAGTCCACAAATCTATGAAACACTTTGTGTGGATAGTCAATTAAAATGCTATGAAATGAAGAGGAGATTTATCTGATTATAGACTGCAAATAGCTATGCAGAGTGTTAAAAAAGAAGCATGGCGCTTTTTACTGCTACCTTAAAATATTTATTTCAATCTATTAAAAATTCTCACAGTGTATTTGCAGGCAGTCAAGGACTACAGAGCCCTCTAAGCATCTTTGACATGATTTAACACAACAAAAATCAACTCAATTGAGCATCTCCCAAGGCTGAATAAAAATAAATTTAAATTTGAAATAAGATGCTGTCTCTCACTTGTATTTACAACTTAATATTGGAATAAAGTTTTCACCAATGCTTTATTTATTGAATCTGCTCCTGTGAAAATTCTAGACCTTGTGTCTGTGTGACAAAGATGCTTCTAGTGAGCCCTCCTGGTCCAGTCCTGGATTTCACAGCTCAACCCTGCTCAGCAGAGGCTCAGGAGGAGCGAGGGTTCATTACACAGCTCTCAATACCCTCACAGGTCTGGCAACTAGCATTAATAACAATTAACATAATCAAATCTCAAAGCTTCTGTTGAATGCCCTAAAGGTTCCTGGAGTCCTTCCCCCCCCCCCCGCCCCCAACATATTAACTGTCCAAGACCAGAAGTGCAACTGTTATCAGGTGACATGATGCTGAACGGAATTTGCTCCTACCTGTTCTCCTGATAGATTCCTACGGTCACAAAGTCTTCTGAAGTGTCTTCTGAAGGTGTCTACCAAAAACTGATGATCTGCATTCCCACAGTAAATTCAGCACTTCCTTTATTAAGAGCAGTATAGTCTAAAAACCATAAGACCGGTACCATGCTACATCACCACACAGCCAACATCAATTCTGACCTGAAGTACTGAAGTACCTCTGAGCACCACCTAACACATCAGCAACCATCCTTCAACTAACCTCAATCCACAGTAAAATAATTGCCTCCTCTGCAGCCCCTCCATGACCATGACAAGGACCACCTCATTTGAAACAGCTCAGTTATGTATAGAGAGCAATCAGAAGCTTCCTTGGGATTCTCAGAAGCACCAAGTACACACAGAACAGATCACTGGCAGACTGGATGGATGCTGTAAAGATGGATGTGGCAAAGATCTCTTTTTAGCCAAGATTCAACAATCTTGATCAATGACAATGAAACTGAGCTCAAGACCCAAGTTAGAAATGTTCTGTCCTCCTCCACTTTCTTGCCAGTTAGCTACAAACTGTGGTGACAGTACTAGTGAACTGCTCCAGTCAGGCAGTACCAATAGATTCACCTCTCAAAGGCCGTAACACAGAAAAACGAACAAAAAAGAGGCATGTGTGTGGAACTTAAAGAGTGAGACCCTTAAGCACTAGTAAAGACATGCCATCTTTTCAGGATGCTCTGAATACACTATTAAAGCCTAACACTCAAACAATTTTAAGTTGTTGAACCAAATCTCTCTTCTGTTCTTCACTCTTCCATTCTGCGTTGCTGTTGTTCTCTTTGCATTTTTATTATTATACATATTTCAAAGTTATTTCCTGAGTCAATGTAAGAAACTAACCGATTTTCACACCAATCACTTCTAAAAGACTGCACACATTAACAAGTATTACTGCAAGTAATGACAATCTCTGTTAAGAGCAGAGAGGTCCTTTGTCTCTCCAATACAGCCTTGGGGGTGGGAGTGGTTTTAGGTTTTGTTTTATTTAAAACGGTTTAGGAGATAACTGGTAACAGCTAAAAATTTACTGTTGTGAGTCAGCCAGAGTTTCTCGGGGGTTGATGGAAGGGTTAAGTCTCCAGTCCCAAAAAACAACTTTAGGTCTCCTTCTTTCTACTCCCAATCCAACTTGCTGTCAAATCTTGCAAGAAGCAAAAGTTTATGCCATTAAAGCCTGTCAAAGTTATCATGAATGAACTCTACGCTTACAAACACAGTTATATTTAAAGATCACCTTCACAACAATAGTGTTCTAGAAAAAGTTTTAAAAGCAAAACAAATTTAACACAGGCTAACAAGAATCTCCTGGAAAACAAAGATCTTTACCAAAATGTTTCAAGCACTGATGACAAAGTTTGACACTAAGAATAATTTTCTTCAAATGAAAAGGTATCAGATACTACAGACTTATCAACCTGCCTGTGAGACCTGCTGTAACTCCCAGAGAAATGGAGTGTATGTGAGCGTGTTGGCTGCAGCCGATGGCACACGCCCCCAGTAGCTCACAAACGAGTTTGAAAGATGCACTACAGCAAAGTTTCATTTTAAATTATGAGAAAAATGCACAGAGGACTCGATTTTCTGCGTCATTGTTTTAGACTGCATTTACAGATTATAATACAATATGCTATACTTGCTTCATCACAGTAAAAGCTGTGTGGCAGGGGAATCACACCTTCAGCTGGCTCCTAAGCAGGAAGTAATTAAGTGACTGTATGAGCTGAAAGATTCTGTCGTGTGAACTACATAGGAAAATAATTGAAGTACAATTGCCTCTAACATGCTTTTTACATTGATAGAGTTGTTCATCACAGGAAGATTCCGGTGTACAAAGTCAAAGTAAATTTTAAAGGGTATTTTAAAGCAACATTTTCCCACGATGATGGATGTTCCTTTCTTATATCCATCTGTTGGGGATTTCTGGTACCAGAAATGAGACAAGTCCATTGGGCTCATACCTTATTCCTGCAGCTCTATTTTCTACATCTGAGCTCAGCGTGGACTGTTACTGCCTCAAAAGGCAACAAGTAAAAAAGATCCAGTAAGTTCCTCACTTTGGTGAAGCTCTGTGAGGATCCCAGGAGGAACGATTGCGCATTATGGATTAGCAGAATAGAAAGCATATGAAAGCAGTGAAAAAGAAACAAGGAAATATGAGAGACAAAACGCTGGGAGTTCAGGAAGCCCAAATTCAATTTCTAGTTTTTACTTTGATGTGAGCTTGGTTATGCCATGGAGAACTAGATACAGAAAAAAAGTGTATGAGACTATGAACTAATTTTAGTTTCCTGATCCCTGCATGGAACTAGCATCACTGACAGGTATTAAGGACTCATCAGGCTTCACAACCACCAGCATGCTGAGAGAGGAGCTGCCTGATCAGCAAATAGGAAATGCCAGTGACAAAGGTGTGTCTGAAATCCTGCCTCTCTCCACAGATTGCAAACATTGTCCTGGAATTACACAGTTACGTCCCTTATCCCTTTAAAAGAATAACAGGTATCATTCTGTTCCTTTAAACAATAACAAAAGGAGAAGCTGGTAATATTCAGCCTCTTTTTAATACCATGCTACAACAATGGGAACACCCGTTCTTCACTCAGGAGACCCAGACTCTACTGCCTTGCCTACAAGTCTGAAACGCACCTCCTTCCACCAGGCAGGCTGAGGATGAAGCTACTCCCCCTAGAAAATGCACAGAAAAGGCATGTGGGAAAGGAAACAACTACAACCCATAATCCAGTGCGTACACAGGCTGGTGGGAGCCTGACCTGAAAGCCAACAGTTGTTAAATAAAGAAAACAGTTCTTGGTGTTGAACCCAATTCTAATAAGTGGGCTGTAAAGTCATGTTCTCTCCTTCGCTCCCTCTCCAGGCCATGAATATTTAATTCTTTTATGCAAACTGGAAGAGTTGCAAGGCAAGGTTAAATTAGCCTAAATAACCTTGAAATCCTTTTGTGAAGTTGGGCCTCTGAGTCAACTCCCAATATGCAGAGAAGGAACTTTCTTACACAACAAGTACTGCTGTTAGCCAGATGCAAAAGACTGTGTGGTACCACGACAAAATGCCGAGGTTAGAGTTGATTTGACAGAATTCACACCTTTGGTTCACCTTTCTGTGTTAAGATCCATGGTTTAGATAGTCCAATTATTTAAAAGAAAAAAAATGTTGGTTCCTCAATTTTGAATGCAAAATTCTTCCTAGGAAAAGGAACCATTTCCAGTATTCTCAAAATTTTCTTTGATAACACAACACGTACGTACACTGGAATGTTTTTCTGCTCCTCTACTTCTTTAAGTGCAAGCTTAAAGAAAAAGTGGCATTACTTATTTTGCAGTAGGTTGAGCTCCCTATAGGCTAGCTACAGGTATACACCAAGTCATTCATATCATAATCATTCATATGTCATAAAGCAACCAAAATATATAGGCTTCTGGAACTTGGCAGAGCTCCTAAGTTTCACTTTTTATCTCTCAAAGTATTTTATGAACTTCCTTCAACTCATAACCCTACAAATCATCCACATGGTTGGAGTCAGGACAGAAAATCTGTGTCTCAGTGGTCAGCCTATGCAAAAACAGTTTTGTGATCCCTCTCCAGAGAAGGGAAAAAAAAAAAAAAAAAAAAGATTATTCTTACCCTGCCAACTAATATTTTAAATCTGGAAACTTTAGGTGCTTGCATTTTAAGAGGTAGAAATAAGAAAGAATGTTTGAAAATCTTTATTAATAAAATCTTCACTAGGAAAATGTGTACACTCATAATTATAAATGCTGTTTTAACACCTGAATGATTTACTTATTTAGAAAAAATAATTAAATATCACTGAATATCACTGGAACTCAGCAATGAAGTAACAAAGTGATTTTCCAAACACCTAAGAACTTACACATACACTCGGAAGATGGCAAAATGGCATGTGATTCTGAATGCCACAGCACAGCGGTCTACTACATCTTTCTTAAACGTCAGTCACCACTGACTCTGGTCCTAGAATTTTTTTTTTTTTTCCAAATTTTAGCAACATTAGGAATTTTGATTCAGCCTCTGGATCACTGCCTCCCATTCTTACTAATCTGTGCCACCTTGCCCCAGGTTTCCTTTGCTGTTTGCAGCTCACAAGTAGATAAGCGCTGAATCCATCATCTCCAAAGGTCCCTGGCAAGTCCTGCCTTCTGTGACCACAAACCAAGTTTACAAACTCAGCCCTCCATTTCTAACAGCGTCAAATAAATGACTAGGGTCTAACTGATCTAGTATTTAAAATAACGAGGCCTGTTCTAGGTAATACTTCTCAGAAAGTCCGATGGAACCAAGCTGGCACCAACACTATTAAGGAAGTTTTAGAACATTGCTATAAAACAACTGTTAAACTGGAAAAACAAACAAGCAAACAACAACAAAGAACATCACAAATCAGACTCGGGGCTGTTTTTTTTCCGCTCCCTGTTACAGAATTATCAATTATCTATAGTTTTCATTCATCATCCATTTACAACTTGAAGTATCATTGTTACTCTTCAAATGAACTGGGCTGTTAATGGGCTTTTGCTAATCACAGGTGAAAGGTCACTCTCATTTAGCAGTACACTAAGAAATAAACATAACATATTGACGTGACAGAGAAAGGGATCAGTGTTCAAATACTGTCAAGGATTACATTAAGAAGCAAAATATTTTAGCTCAAGAGAAGATATTAGCAGTGCTGGTCACGCAGCTTCCTTAGGACTACTTAGAGCGTTTTTTAAATATTCCAACTAGAAACACAGCAAAGACAATAAGTAATCTATGCCCTACCTTGTAGTTTTGAGATTATATATTAATAATAATGCTAATGACACCACTCACTGACAGGCCACAAGCCCCCAGTCCAAAGAGATAGGATTGAAGTTTCTCCTTCCCATGCACATCCTCTCATAAATAGTTACGAGCAGGAAAACTTCTCTGTGCACTTTTCTTCCAGAACGAATCGCACTCACCTTCTCGGCAAAGTCGCATCGCTTCTCGGTTTCTTCCGTATTCCTTGAAACTTTCTTCTAATGCTGTTCCTAAAACCAAAAAAGCCACAAGACCTCAATCCATGCAGAAGCCAGAGAGTCGGGCTGCCCGCGGCTACCGACCTGTAGCCCATTTCCCGATGGTAACAGACCAAACACATCAGGGATACAAACTCCCACCGTTGCTGCAGCAAACGCGGCTTCAGAGGGACCGAAACCTGCCGCCCCGTTCCCGGGAGCGGGGCTGCCCGAGCCGCTGTCAGCGCCGGGGGATGCCTCACCTGAAGCAGGAGCTTCCCTCGCCCCAAGCCGAGGCCGAATCGAGGGCAGGAGGTGCCGGCCTCCGGGGACTGGCTCAGACCTCCTCGCACCGTGTCCCGGATTACAGGAACTGGGGCAGGCGCTGCCCGCTCCGCGCCGCTCCCAAGTCACCGGCCGGGGGGCGCCGCCGCCTCGGCAACCGCGTACCGGACAACGAACTCGGCCGCGGCGTTGGGGGGAGGGGGGGAAGGGAACGGATCCAACCGCCTCCCCCGGGCCGGGACCCCCGGCGCCCTCCTGTCGGGCACCCTGCCGTGTCGTATCGACGCCCCGCCGTTCCTCCCGCGGCGGGGCCGCGCCCGGGGCACCCCCGGCCCCGCAGGGAGCGAGGGCCGGGCCGGTAGAAACGGTTGTGGGGGGCGGGAGGGGAGGGGGGGGAGGGAACCGTCCGCTCACCGTCGTTCCCGTGAAGTTTAGCAGCATCGACCCAGTGGCTCCAGGGCTGCCCCAGCATCGCCTCGGGGCTGGGCAGGGACCTGCGCTCCCCGACGGCCGCCATTGCCGCTGCGGTGGCGGCGGGGCCGGCGCCGCTCCCGCCTCCTCCGCCTCCGCCTCCTTCGCCGTGGCGGGGCCGCCGCTGCCGCTGCCTGGCCGCCGCCGCGCTGCGCTGCTCCCTTCTGACGTCACCCACGGCCCGCGCCGACATTCTTTCCGCTGCTATAATGTAACGAGAAAAAGTCATCGGGCTCTTAAGGTGGCGCTGGGCTCTTAAGGAAGCGCCTCGGCGCTGTCAGCCCGCCCGCTCGCTCTCCTCCCCGCAGGCAGCCTGCGGCCTTGGGCCGGCCTCGACTCACCTCCGCGGCGGCCCAGGGGGCAGGAGCCGGGTGCCCATTATTGTGAGGGGTAGCGCTCCCTTCCTCTTCACCGTGTAGGTGAGGCGCGTTTTGTGTGTTTGCTTTAACAAAGCGGCGGAAGGGAGCGGGTGAGGTGGGGGGAGTGGGCAGGGAGCAGGGCTACACCGCCCGCCAGACGCTCCCCGGCTCCATGGGCCCGCCTTTCTCTCTCTCTCTCTCCTCACCACGGCCCACGACCCTACAAAAACAACGGCCGCATCACAACCCCTGCCTGACACCCGCTGCCCCGGTAAGGAGGAGGGGGGGAAGGCGGACCAGCGACGCGACGCTCCGGGGTGGAGCCGAGCTTGCGCGCCCCGCCCCTCCTGGCCGGTCCACCTTAAACCCGGCGCCTCCTTAAAGGCAGCAACGAGCAGGAAACTCGCTCCAGGCGGGCGGCGGCAGCGGCGTCTCCCCCCCCCCCCCCCCCTTCGCCCGGAGCCGGGGGGGGCCGCCCGCCCGAAGCGAGTTTCCTGCTCGCTGCTGCCTTTCGTTATACTCGTAACCCGTCTCCCGGGGTTGTCTTGTCATTGCTATTCCTCATTTCTTTTTAGACAACAGGTTTTTTTGTTTGTTTGTTTTTTCTTTTTTTTTCCCCTAAACTTTGGGATGACGTTGAGCAGTGTTAAAAGCAAGGATTAAAGGATGCTTTCCTACCTGGAAACTCCAAGTAATGAAGTTTAAGCTTTGCAAAATCGATTTTTTTGATTTAAAATTAAATAAATAAAAAATAAAAATCTGTGTTTAGAATCAATTTATTACAGGGTTTTCTCAAAAATGTTCAGATACCATTGTCAAATTAAAATGTCAGGCCATGATCTGCAAAGACTTCTGGCTCTGCTTGATGTCACTGTCAGTAAAAACATCCTCAATGAACAGCTAAAAACACAGCGAGGACCAGCAGATCAGATTTATATAGGTACTCAGCCCGTGTATCATAAACTCAAGAGCGTCAGACTCACGCCATCAGTGAAGCGGCTCATGGATCACACACATGGATTTGCAAAACTGGATAGCAGAAAACAAAACTGTAAATAAACGTATATAGACATTTTTATAGGTGCCAGTTCTGCAGAGGTGTATATACACACGCAGGCTTAGTTGAGGCTTCACTGTTTTCATTTAAAGTGTGGAACTACACAAGCTATAGATTTTTCTTTCCACAGTTATGAATATAAAAGATGTCTAAATACAAGCTCATCAGCCATCACATGTGACGGGAGAGGCTGTAATTATACTAGTTTCAGTGTTCCACCCAACTGATAACTTACATCACAGGCAGCATGGATCTTGTAAAATCGTAGATCTAATACAGAAGAGCTAGTGATATTTTTTTTTTTCTCCTCTTGATGACTGCAAGTCTAACAACTCCTTAGAAAAAGGCAAACACCGTAAGATTTAGATAAAGAGAACAATGACTTCTGCTGCAGATGTTTGTAGCGGGATTAGCTGACAAGGGCTATCAAGTTCTTGAGCTGGGCCCTGATCCTTCAGTTACCCTTGCTCTTAATGGTACTATAGCTTCCCAACACAGTGGAATAACTCTGCATCTTTGTCTGAGCACGAGTAAAGGTGTTTATGGAGCCAGAGTCCAAAAGTAGATGATGGCATTGCTATTTGATTAATTATCCAATACTATATAATATAGAAAACTACTTGTAATTAAAGCTAAGATCACTGGAAGGAAAATGTCAAGTCAGGGGTTAAACAATTTCTGAACAGAACCCAAGCTTTTTTTTGTGGTGTAGAAGCCACGGCTTTCAAGCTTAGTTCTTCAAGTGCTCCACAAATGGAGTCTAACATAAGATCCATAGCTGAATTCAGAGTCCAGCCATAGGATAAGGCAAGTTACAGACAGAAATGTATTCTCCGTGTCAAATATTCTGGTTTATACTATAAGCTTCATTCCTACGGCCCTCCTTTGTTCTGGAGAAAGCTGTCAGAAAGCTGCCTCAGATGCAGTGTGAAAAAGAATCCTCAGTAAGTCCGAGGGTCCATCAAATTCGTAAAGGCTTTTTCTATTACTTATTTTATGTAGATCATTAAGCAAATATAGTGATGGGTGATCAAACGGAGCCATAGAACACGATCGTCTACCTTTTAATGGTGACAGATTTTGCCTTGACATATCAATTTAATGTTCACCCATCACATGATTCTTTTCTTTAAACATTACTGACGGAGGTATGTCAAGTTACACAAAAGGAAAATGGCTTAATTTGGAAACATTACATTGATTAGCTAACTACTTTAGCAAGTAGTTAAAGCAAATATGTTACCAACTTTTCAGTTTCTAAGGTCAACACTCATCAGCACTCATCAGTATTTCGTACAACTTTAATTATCCCCTTTCGTTCTTGCTCTTTCAAACCAGTTGTTGCATTTTTCCCTTCCCTCACAGGTTTTGTTTTGGTTTTTTCCCCTATATATTCCCACTACAGAACTAATTCTGCAGTCTGGGCCTCAGGCTGTCTTTTAGTAAACCTTCTTCCACTAGTAAAATGTTTTCTCACTGTGCCGTGAATACATCAATGTTCCAGCAGAGGGAGGAAAGTGGCAGCTGAAAGATCAGTTCATCCGTTCAATGCACAAGGCTGATCAGTCAAAGAACAGAAACAGGGGCAGATGAGAAACTAATTTTACGAGGACTGGAGATGGAAAGAATTTTCTTTCCCCACAAACTCACTAGGATGAGTTTGTGTTTGAGGGGTTTTTTTAAGCACATGAGTTCAATTCTCTTAAATTGTTTCCATAGTGCTATACATGGATGCATTGACGATTTTAGGAAGAAATAGGGAAAACCCTGAAAATCCATCATGTTACAAGGAAATCAGAATTGAAAACACATGTACCAGCTGTAGACTTTGAACAGAGGTGACTATTAGGATTTTGAGACGTCTAGATCAGGAGTACAGTCATCCAAAGGTCCTTTGGCAACAACCAGAGAGTCAGGAATACTTTCATCATCATTCTAGTCCCTCCTCATCCAAAGCAATTTTTGAAGATGCCCTTTTCTTCCTACTGACCACTGTAGCCAAGGATATCCATTCACCTAAATTAGCCACCTGCACGAGGCACCCAGAGTTAAGTGGGCTGAACCTGGTCAGGAGTGGGCAGACCACCCGAGCGTGGAAAGCACCCCCTATAAGCCATTGCTCTTTAAGAGAAAAAGGGGCCCAGAAATTACAGCAATTCACGGGGTTTAACTGAGGAAGTAAACTAGCCTAAGAAGTAGCACTGGGACTGAGACAGTGTGTGAATAACCACAGACTGCTCATACGTGTAAAAGAGAACAGGTATTCAGAGAACAAAAAGGAAAAACAAGGAGTGACGTTAAGCTCAGATAGAAAGCAGAGAAAGGAAAACGTGAGGCATGAAACCAGCAAACAGGGGATGATGTAGAGAAAACAGACAAATAACAGCGTGAAGAAAGCATAAACAAAAAAACAATATAACACAGCCTGCAAAAGGAAACGAAGGAATCAAGAAGAGAAAACGTACAAAAAAGGAAAACCCAGTTTTAAAGCTCACTAATAAGATTTAACAACATATTAACCACGCTTGGCAACACTGTGATTACACGTATGCCTACAAACAGCATGCAACTGCTTCCTACTGCAGAGGATGGTTATTTTGTGGCATGACTCTGTGCAGGCATTTTTACACCTGTACCAGCAGGTTTCATACTTTCACCAGGTGGTGCAGGAAAGCCATTCAAACAGGGAACACCTACTTCAGCTGCTCAGTTAGAATCTGCAGGACAGTCTCCGTATAGCATCTGAGATGTGATAACTCTTAACTGGAATGAAAACAGAAGGATGAATCTGCAGCTGAACTCTTTTAAGAACAGCAGCACGATGACAGGATTCATTGATGATTTTTCACAATGAAAGGGAAAGGATGCAAGACTTCAAGTGCAAAAGGAGATACAGGGACAGCCTACAAAGGTGTCACTTCATCAGCACTCAGAAGAAAGGAAAAAAGTGAATTAAAAAAAAAAGTCTGTCAAGGAAAAGATCTGAGGGACATTACAGCATTAAAAGAAATCAAGTAAGTTAATTCTATCCAAAAGGTACGAAATTATCAAGAAGGGTTTCACTAAGAACAAATACTATCAGTGAGGACTTGTTGGTAGTGAGATTCAGGATGAAATGATAACTCAAGGAGCTGATAGGCTGAAGTCCTGACCTGCCCATCCTGCTGACAGTGGTGGGAACTGGAAGTAGTACATTTTGTGCATTTCAAAATAATGTCTCCAGTATGAGAAGTACAGCAATATAATTGGACAAGTAGGGAGGCAAGAGATAAAATACTCATATAAATCAGGACATCCAGATGATGAGAGAACTATCCAGTCATAACAAACCAGAGCATTTCATTTAAGCCCCACTACAGAAAAATATTAATACATTAAAAAAAAATGCACTCTGGAAATCTATGCCTCACTCTTATGTCCAGTGAAATAAGGCAACTTCTCCCATGATAACTACACACAGGACCACGATCCCACAGAATAACAATCACGAGCGGCACACAATAAAAAAGTATACAACGAGCCATGTCAGTCTACTATCTTTTTTCCCACAGATCCTGGGAACAGGTGGATGTGTATAATTTTATTTATGAGTAACACTTCAAAGGGGGAGCTGAAGACGCTCACAAGTGCTGGAATACAGCTACTTTAAATACTGGAATATGAAATTGTTGTGCATACCTAATAAACCACCTATACTGGGGAAATACAGTTAAGATTATACAGCTAACAAAGTATCCTTTTCTGAGGAGAAGGAATGGGTGAAGGGAGGATAATAAACGTAAGTAAATCTTCAAAGAACTCTGCATTAGGATGAGAATGCAATGTTTATCCAAACATCACAATGACAACTGAAGATGGTATAACATTTTTACACTCAAATTATAAGACAATGTCATTGCCATATGTAAATAAAATATACAGTATCTAGCAAAATATTGCAACCACTTCCTTCTTCTCCATCAAGTATGTCTTAAATGCAAGTCAAATTTCTGCAAGAACTGATGACACAGAAATATAAGTAGAATAAGCAGCATAAGGAATAAACGAACACAGACCTTTGCCCTGCTTAGATCAGTCACTAAACACTGTCAATGCCTGAAGAGAATTTTACAGAGAAAACATTGAACAGTGACACAAAGTTTTCAGGTGTTAAATAGGTAAAACTGCGCAAGATACAGCCAGTTAATTATCTTGAAATCAAACTAGTGTTTATTAATTTTACATAAGGTATTGAAATCACCTTTCGAATTTGGAAACGTTAAAAACATTTTGGCAACCTAAATATGCAGAGGAATAATTTTAATCAAAGGAATCAGAAATGGGTATGAACTTTTAAATTCTCATTTATACGCAGAGAATTACAATTTAGAATGATTACAATACACAGCTATTCAGGACAATTGTAGCAAAATATTAGTGCTGAATTTCTACTTATTGAAATCAAAGCAATTTATGAGCACAGTTTGATATCAACAATCTTCCAATGGAACGTAACGACCATGCAAGGTTTCATACCCCTGCCTGGTTTCTTGCCAGCTTGTCTACATGGCTACTTGGCAATTCATTGAGGCAGAAGACTCCGGCTTCAAGCACAGCCCACAGGACTCAAAGAGTTTCTTGAGACCACAGTGATACCTACCTATGATGTGAAGCTGCCCAAGTCCTCATACCCTCATACATTTGACAGGCTGTTAATATCAAACCAAGGACCCCAAGAACTCTGGCACAAGGAAATTTAAATTTATACCCTTCTTTGCAGATTTGATTGCTGCTTGTGGATGCTACCTGCACTGACCACATGTTTACCAAGTCAGAAACAAAATATCACAGAAATGGGACACGGACAGGTCTATGGGACTTGACAGGATGCACGCAAAGGTACTGAAAGAGTTAGTCTGTGGAGCATGAGATTGCTGACAAACTGGCTAAACTGCTGGGCTCAAGGGGTGGTAATGGCTGAAAATCAAACTGGCAATCAGTCACAAATGGAGTCAGTACTGGGCTCAATCCTATTCAGTATCTTCTAAAATGATCTGGATGATGGGAGTAAATGCATCCTCATCAAGGCTGCAGAGGACACAAAACTCGGAAGACCAGTAGATACACCCAGAGGAAGTGTCACTATGTACAGAGTCTGTGACAGGCTGGAAGGCTGGGCCAGTTAAAGAGACAGATTAAAAAACTGGACAGTGTCCAGCAGAGGGCCATGAAAGTGATTATAAGATTGGAAAATGCACTGAAGAAATGAGAAGCAATTAGGTTTGTTTGGCCTAAAGAAGAGAAAGCTCATCTTGGATGTAATCAAAGTCTTCCAATAAGTAAAAGATAATTATAGAGAATATGGAGGTACTCTCTTCACAAGAGACACAGTGACAGGGCAAGGAGCAACAAGCACAAGTTGCTTCAGAAGTTCTGTTTGGATACAAGAAAAAAAATATTCACTGTGAAAACAATTAAATATTGGAACAGGTTGCCCAGAGATGATGGACTTTCCCTTGCTGGAAATATTTAACACTTGGCTTGACCAGGCCTGGGATAATCTGCTTTTAACAGAAGGCTGGACCAGATGATGTTCAAAGGATTCCTCTAATCTAGACCTTCCTATGATTATATGAAAATCTGATAGAGGTTGTGACCCTATTTAGTGACAAGAAGCAAGGAAATAGGTAAGAACAATGCCATTTTTGCAACCCTAGGCACTCTGGGTTCACTAATATAACCACTTCTCAAGCTGCTGAAAAATCCAGGGAAGCAATTTGCTATAGAAACCTCAGATATTACAGCTTCCAATGTTACATATTGCAGGAGCCACACCATGACAAACATTCCTTGCTCTTCTTGAGCCCAGGTTAACACTGACACTTAAATAACTTCTGCAGACCTACTCCACACTAACTGGAATGGCAGTTTCTGCTGCAATCTATTCTTAAATACATTAAAAGATGATGTGCACAGCAAATACTAGCCAGGCTATAACAGATTGGATTCTTCAAGTCTGTGCATAAAAAATAATTGGAAATTTAGAAAGAAATCTTTTCTTTTGTGATGTCAAGCAAAAATATACAGAAAGGTGAAATGCATGTGATGATAAAGAGTAGAGATAAATGTAAGGGAAACAGAAAAGGGAACAGATACTGTTTCAGCAAATTAGCAGTACCTGATTAAACAATCTGCACTAGCAGCTTTTTAGCCACAATCTCAATTTATTTTCATCTTCTCTTTTTCCTAACATTCTGCCAGGAACCCTAGTCATGGAGAATAAACCCACTGTGTTAGGCAACTGCACAGTCTTTGCCTCAGTTTACAATTTTACTTTCTGAACTTGTAAGATAACAAATCTGATACACTTGGTAGGCTAAGGTATAAGCCAGAGCTTAACAGTCTGCAAATACTTTAAAGCACTGTGGAAATAGACAAAAATAATTATACACAGAAAGAAGTTTACTTCCTCTAAAATACAGTAAATAAATTAAAAACACTGCCTGTCTGCAACATCTTATTTGTCCAAATCACTTAATCTAAGTGATTCAGAGATATAATCCAACTTACTTTTATCTTTTTGACTGTTCCATGCATTGAACTCCCTTTAGGTTGACTGAAAGATTGTAAGGTTGCTTTATTTCCCGTTGAAACATATATTAAATACCTGCATTTAAAAAAAAAAAAATAAAGTCTCCCCATTGCATCTGGTAACACTTCAGGCTTGCTTTGCAACCCTGCTAATATCCTGTTCTCCACGCTTCTCACATCTAAAGTATGTGATTACTATGCTTAAGGAAAATATTTGGGTAAGCATGTCACAGTACCTTGAAAATATGGTGAATCGCTGGGTTGATTTATCAATTGATCTTCATCTGTTCAGATTTTGGAAGCTTTCTCTAACTTGTACCTGATTAATTCTGAAAGAAAACAAAAAAGAGTAGAGCAATAAGACATTTGAAACCTCCCCTCCGTTTCGGAACTATAAACGTATCTATTTCAAAACTAATACGAAGCACGTTATCAATTTTACAAAATCAATTTCTGCAATGGATTTAAAATTGAAAGGTAAACAGTGAGCTGTTATGCGCTCTTACGTACAGAGCAGCTCTTGAAATGGCAGCCTGACATTACCAGAAAGGTATGCATTGGATGAAATCTCAATCTTCAGCCCAGTTACTGCACTTACATCGACTATTACTGCCCAGATTTCCAAGCAGACAGTTGTGTCTGTATCACAAGCTGGTAACACGACAGCGCAGGATTTTCCACACAGGATTTTTCTAGAATATAGCACGACTCCAACAACAGGGGCTCTCTCCACGCAGTCATTGACATTTTTACCACCATGTCATAGAACGCGGATAGCTAAAAATGATCCCTCACGTAACAGTCATTAGTGACTATTACTGTAAGAAAAATTAGAGAGATGTGCAGGCTGAGGCCTTTCCCACAAAAGGAACTTCTATCATTTCAAGCTCAGGTTTTAAAAATCCTTTCATTCAATGCTTATAGACTTACTGTTTATATAAATCAAATTTAAGCCCTGTTTGCTTTGGTTTAGCAGAAATCAATGCCTCATTGGTTAAAGCTAACGAAAGCCTCGTCAAAACTTAAAAAAAAAAAGACAATCAGCCTTGTGCACAGGTTAGATTAAAGATCGAATGATTGATTTTTATAAGTGCTTTGAAATTAAAGTGATTTTTCTTTTTTTCAGATACTAAAAAGTCATGAAGATAGATATAAATAAGCCAATCTAGCACTGAGACCAGATGACACTTCAGAGAAAACTATTTTTTTCCCCTCCAAGGATTAAAGTCCAGACAAGAGGAATGCAGTCCAAGAGGGCATCCAAGCTGTCCCACAGGCTGTAGGGCTCTGCCTTGGTGGAAGGTGTAGAGCAAAGCTTTTTCTGGCTTCTGTTGATCCTCTGGGAAGCTGGCTGCAAACTGAGTTCATGTCTTTAAAGTCTTTGTATGCACTGAGGATAACCCCCTTTTTCTTTTCTTTTAAACTGCAGCTTAGCAGCTGACACTATCTTGACTGAGATTCTCCTACAAATGTATTTACTGTTTCTAAGTTTTACTCCACTCAGCATCATATTTGATCCTAAGAAGCACATCTGAGCTTAATTATATTCTAGTTACTCCATAAAATCCAAAATTTTCTTGTCTTCAGAGCAACTCCAGTATTATTTTCTCTCTCTCCTCTGCAGTCATTTTTCTGCTCTGTGCTTAATAAAACCAATCATTAACAAATTTCTACACTAGAAGAAGTCTCAGACAACACCGTATTTCCTTGTTACATGCACAAATCTCATTGAATACTGCAGTACAAAACTTTCTTTACTACTCTTGCTGCTGCTCACTGGGAAAGGCAATGCAGCGTTTGTCAAAAATCCTTTTTTCCCTTCTCCTGTTTAGGACAGGGGACTGAATTCCTACAGACCACCCCCTTCAGAGAAGATCATACAAGGTTTAGCCTCAAAGTCCCAATCAAGCACACGACCTCCCTGCTGTGGAAGTAACTCACACCTTCACCTCCACCCGATTTCTTTAGGGGATTGGAGAGCTCTGCATGCAAACCACTCTTTCTTTAATCCTGACATAAATGTTACTTGTTACATAATAGGCAAGTTCCATTGCTTCATGCAAAAATGAAAAAAAAAATTGCCTATAAAAAAAAAAAAGGCTTATCCAAAGACTTAAAAAATCTATAAACTGGGCAATAAGTAAGTGGTAAGTACAAAAAACAGACTAGATGAGGGTGACGGAAGGATCAGCAAAAACTTGATTCCTGTGTACAAGAGATCAGAGCATGATCAGTACGGCACCACCTGTGAATTTTGCTGTAGGGATTACATCTGGAGTGGAGTTTGAAGGAAGTTAAGGGAATAAGTTTCAAAAGAGTAAAGTGACAGTTTAATGACCCTTTAAAGAGAACTCTTTCTCTGGATAATGGGTGGCAAAGAACAGGAATGATTCTTGTTGAGAATTTACAGCAGGTCAATTACAACCACAACTGTCAGCAAAGAGTAATGCAAGGAAGCGATGGGATGATTGAGAATAAGTCGGGAGGAGCTTGCTCTCCAGAAGGTAGCACTTTGGCACCCTGGAAAAGGAAGAGATAGTTTAAAGATGGAAAGATGACAAAAAATAGTCAAAGCAGCAATCTAAGAAATGGGAAAAGGCCTGCATTTTCAAACCAGAGAAGCAGATTTAGCATTATGTCATTCTTGATGTCTGACTATCAAAGAAACCTGGTTGAAATTGCTATTTAATACTTTGAGGAGTTACTGATGGGAAACCACAGCCTGGCAGGGCAAAATCTATATCCCAGTCAAAACAGCAGATACACAGAATAAGGGTATAGTTATGACAACTAATGTGTGTTATCCATTTAAGGGAAAGATACTTACATGAAAACTGTAATCACAAAGCGACTCAAAATAAAGGAAATGTAAATGTACATGATAAATCATCCCTAACTTCTGAAAGTATCAAGCCTAATGCCTCAGCTATCCAGTATCAAAATGCCTCAACTATCCAAACTCCTTTAACTGTTTTCCTCTTCAGCTGTCAGGCACCAAAGAACATGCTTAAATTTTGAAACATTTTTACTCCTTTTTTGTCTACTTTATATCCACATTTAAGATAAAATACAATGTCTCTATTTATATCAAGAAAGACTGGGGCATGCTAGCTGCAATCACCCCAATACTGGGCTTCATTTTGATGTTTTATAATTATGGGGATAACGTAATGAGGTCTTATTCTGCTCCTTGAAAAAATGGGTGCAGGTGGCATGTGCTGGAAGAACATGAGCTGGCCAGCAGAAGGCAGGGGGCTGCTAGTAAAATAAAATCAGAGCAGTTCCCAGGGTGGTCTCATTTGTGCTGGAGACTGACTCAGGCAGGACCTGCCAACTACAGGATCCCAAGGGGTCAAAGACAGCATAAGCACTGTAAGCTCTACCAATAATTGGCCCTCCTGTTCTTTTTTGGGAGACACAATTCTTTCCATCTTCACTAATTTAAAAATATGCTTCCAATAGAGATTAGATGCCAAACTTTTGTAAATACTAATTACAAAATTTCAGTCTCTCAAGGTTTCATCTAGTTCTTATGTGTAACAGTATGTTTCCCGGAATTATCTAAATATTTATGATTACTTCTGCAAACACAAATGTAACAGGATATTCTGTGCAAAATATAGTAACAAGTTGTTTTGAAACTATTCCAAACACGCATCGGTATCTTCATAGATAATGAGAAAGTGTCAAATTTAAATAACTATTATGGTTACCAAATAACTAATATCTTAGTCAACTGAGAAGCAACGATATCTTTCTCATAATTGTAAAAAAAAATAAATAATAAAAATAAAATAAAAATGGCAAATTAATTACACACAGCAAAGTGCACTTGAGGGATCTTAACTTTGACTACTGTCATTTTTCTTTTTCTTATGGCAACAGGAAGAGATTTGTATTCATTATTTTGCTCAGCAAATCATGTTATCACTAATTTAGTTTTATCTTCCAACAATTTCTTATTTTAACTTAGAAGTCTTCCTCAACAGTAAGAGTAACAAAGTCATAAGAAGCCTTTGTATATTGCAACTTGAAGTGTTTAAGTATAACCACACAACGCATAGAATAGAGAGGTTAAAAACTACTTGGTTTCAGAAATAATGAAATATATACACCATAAGCAAGAATCTTGCCTTGTATTTCAAAACACCAGCATCTTGCAGTATGATTTATACCACCATTTGAAAGTTCAATCCATAAAACACATTAGCTTACTGCATCTAAAATAAGTAAGGACAGTTGAAATTATATTTATATATTTCTCTAAAAATGGTATTTATATACAACTGTAGAGAAGAAAAACATGTTCTGCATTCTATGCCACACAAATATTTCACACCAGTTACAACTTCTGCTACATCAGAATCACAAACAACAAAAGACTGGGTGCAAGCAATAAGACACTGGGCATAAGGATTTTCCATTTTGTTAAATAAATGAAACCCTGGTTGGTTAATGTAAAAGGGTACACAAAGTAAAACAGTAATGTTAAAAAGAATACAGAAATGTCTCATATAAACATATTTTCCAAGACAGAAAGGCACAGCTAATCAAGACAATGCAGAGTACGTGATTAACATGATTTGCAAAATTTCTTACTGAGCTTCTCTGTTAAAGGCAATATTATTCAAACTACACCGACACGGTTATTGCAGATTAAAGATTTCAAATTAGCTCCTCATGTATATCATTATTGTGAGTGGTTGCATTTTATCTGTCTAATTTTAAATTACTGCAGGCAGATGAAATTCATCTTAAAATCTGGCTCATAATTTAGGTAGCATACCACTAACCTTAACAGAGATGCTGGTTCTTACACAGGTACAACACTATTCTCAATGTAAACAAAGGACACTGGCATGCACCCCAGGCTAAGGATGTCAGCATTTTTCAAACACCTTTCTGACTGTTCCATTTTATAGTGATGCAATATGACCTACATTTTCAATGGCCAAAGAGAGACAGAGAGATGGAATGGGAGGAGAGAGAGAAAAGAAAGACAGACAGACCTTTGCTGTCCTTATCCTCCATTAACTACAGCTTTAACTGTCCCTCATGGGGATGGTAATGAGCAAGAATAAAAGCAGAATAACCTTTTAGTAAATTCTGAATGAGAAGCTGAAAGATAGCAGAAGAAACAGCAAGATTTATTTTTTTTTATAATCCTGTGAACAAGTACATAGCAATACCCTCTACAGGAAAAGAACAGCAGAATCAATAATTTTATAATCAGTTGCCAGTACAAAGCTGTCTGTAATACAGATGCTTATTTTACCACCTTGTATTTCCCATCGTGTTCCTGCTGCTCCATTTCTACATATTCCCTTTAGATCTCAAAATGAAACATGAAGTAATCCACATTATCATCTTCATTTTTACAGACAGATATTGAGGAAGAAGGAGTGATTTGCCCACAGTTACCTACCAGGCCCAAGGCAGGGTTAGGAACAGAAAGCATCACTCTTCATTATCGCTGCGCTCTGCAATCTATTAGGGACTCTGATACCTGTCATCCTAATATATAATCTTGACATAATACCAAAATTATCTCTATCTTGTCTTTCTTGCATGTGAACTTCACACAGAAAACTGCACTGGATTACTGCTAACTCTCAGAAAGCTTTTCCTCACCAACAATACACCACATTCTCAAACTGGCTCTGGAAATGCATTTGATGGTGTATTGTAAAACTTGGAATAAAATCCTAGCAGTAATTTTTGCTATAAATATGCAACAATTAAGATCTCATTAAAGCTTTGGTCTATTTTTCATTCTTCTGCAACTAAGGCACCTTTCCTTTCAAAACTAAGCAGTTAATCTAGTACATTAAGCAATTTCAATCTTGTTGCTAGGACTGTATTAAGCAAAAAATCAAGATCTTCTGATTTTTAATCACTCTTTTTTGGGACAAAAAAATTCCTGCAGAATATTTGCAAAGCGCTTACAGGATCACAGCCCCTTTTCAAATGCTGGTAGTTAATATAATAAGCAAGATAACAGTAAATTATTTTCTTATTATTGAAACTGAAAGCCAAAACTTGATCTTATGTCTACATCTGCAAATCCAGAGCAACTGCGGTGTTTTCCAAAGTTTATTGGGATCTGCACATCTGTAACCAAGACTGTAATTTGGCACCGCATTTGAAACCAGAGATCAACAAAATATATAAATTAATTCCTGGTTCCGAACTGGATTTATAATAACAATCACTTTCTTATCAGGCAGTATTCACCTTCTGAAGTGCAATCATCCCTACACAGCAAGTCCTGAGAAACTGCCGTTCCTTCACTTGAGCACTGCTGCCTTTTCTGACTACAATGTCACATCAAACTGTTTAGTAGTGATGAGCTAGGAAGGCAAACAGCATCTACATGAGGAAAGAGAAAGTAAAAAATATCAAAGCTTATCCTGCTTTAGAGAGAAGAGACAGGGGAAAGCCAAGAGACAGACTGCTAACAGGTATGAAGGAAAGGAATTACTTGTAAAATTAAGAGGAGTTCAGAAATTAAGAGGGAGAGTGGACACTGCAAAGGGAGGATGAAGGGTTGGGGCGGGGGTGGAAGACACAAGATCTTAAGCAAAAAGACCTATTTTTCCAACAAGTGCCTATGTGACTGTGAGGAAATCCTCATTTGTTAAAATAAGATTACAAACACACGTTCCTCCATTTTCATTATCCCTGGTTGCACCCTGGTCAATGTATTTCTTTGGAACTGAATTTAGTGTGAAAATGGTATTACTCCCATTAGAAGCATATTTTTTTCTGTTACTCTAGGACAAAGGCTTGCCAATATAAAAGAAACCTCTTCATTACTGTCAGCGTTACTAAAGCTCTCTTTTGTTAATGTTTCGCTGCAACATTTTCTCAGTTTCTCTTATTTATTTTTAACTTCAGCGTTTTGTTTTGCTCTGGTTTTTTTCTTTCTTCATAGTAACTGCTGCAGTTCGGAAGGCAGAGAAGCTGAACTGACACTTTTACTGCTGTCCAACACCATAAAAATTCCAACCAGAAAAGCCAACCGGTGCAGAGACTTGCAAGGTCCAAGGCAAGCAGCCCAGAACAATCCTTCCTTTTGCCTACCGGTGACTGCCATCTAGAGTCGGAGGACACGGCCTCACACGAAACAAGGAGAAAAATGTTAGAGCAATGAGAGAAATGTTAATCCCAGACCAAAAAAAATAAACCCCAAAACCTCACATACTAGAAAGTTACAACTAGCTTAAAAAAATGAAATATTTGGGTTTTTCTTCCTAACATGCTGACTAAGGAGCATTTGGCCCATGGCTCCCCATTTTTCCCTGAAAACTGCAACAGCATTTTGTTATAAACAAGTTGTACATGTGGGGAAAATATATATAAAATAGCACTATACTGCTTTTCAAGTAAATTCTGTGCTTCAGATTGTTTGGTAAGAAATTTGCTAGGCTATGCTAACAAAAACGAACCCAAAATGTCATGATTGGCTGAAGATACAACAGTCACCTTTCACAGACTACCTGTGTAAAAACGCTGACAAAGCTTTGACGTTAATGACATTAGTGATACTAATGTGATGAGAAATATCTTGCTAATGGCATGAACCAAGTTTAAAACCTTAACATTTTCATTTTAAGAAATAAATTCATACTGATCCAAATATACTGGTGGCTTAAATATAAATGTGCTTTCCTCCAAGAAACCAAACCCATTGAAGAATATAACCTTTACTTGACAACCACCATAGCCTTTTTTACAGATAAAACAAATTCCAGTTGAAATATAACTTCTAAACAGGTTACAGAGGTGGAAAATAGGTTTCAGCGTGTGTCAGTAATGTACTTTGATCCTATTAAAATCTGTGCAAATCGTAGTTAGAGGTGTGTTAAACAAGGGAGGGATGGAAGGTACCTGCGAAGGTCAGGTCAGACAGTCTGTCACGCAGCCCGAGGGCACGATAACTGAACTATCTGCTGGGAACAATACAGGTAATCGAACCTGTTCTTAAAGGCCTCGGGCAATGGAAGTTCCATTGTCCACAGATGATTATTCCAACCTTTTTATACTTCCCCTAGAAAACTGCGTTTGTCCACGTGGAATCTTCATTGTTGCAGTTGGATCTCTTGCTGTCCCTGCCACAAGCCCCAGCTTTGCAATGCTCTTCAACCCTCAGCCCCCCCTGAAGGAACTGCCGCCTTTTGGCACTCGTTGACACGTCTTTGTTTTTCAGATCTTTTAAGTGCTGGTGTCTCCATACTTCCTCTTTCCTAATTTAATTCAACACAGAACCTGTTGTCCTGCCTGTGCACAGCTAATTAAAATCTTATTTCAAAATGAAAGGAGACTGAGCAGTCTGATTTTCAGAAACTCAGGACCCTTGTACCTATGTATGGGTTTTTTACCTAACAGAGTTTAGGAAGCTCATCTCAGACGCAGTAGTCACTCCTTCCATATGTAGTGTTTTATACTCATAAATATACCAAGCAAAAGTATATGTGATGTTCCCATCACTTTACAAATTCAAGTCATGTTCCTAAGATAATAAATATCATTATTACGGTGTGAGCACAAACATAAAAATGAGGTTGGCCCCATTGCCCTGCAGCAGAACTACCCACTTTCCCTTGGCATCAGAGATGGTGCACAAAGGGGAGCTGGTGAAGCACTAGGAACACAGTAAAACAGTCACCAAGTGGCAAGAAAAAGTCAAAAATTAATCCAAAAGCATCAAAGAAAACCTTTGCAAAATATGACAGTGTAAAAGTGAGTGGGTTTTTTTTATATATATCCTCCAATATTATATTTATGTGCATGAACACTCAATAGTTATATTTCCTATTTTTGAAGTATTTATATTTCTAAAGCAAATTTTAAGTTTTAAACTCTCTGATAAAAACAGACAACTGTATCACAGTCTCAACATTCCTCTCGATGAAGACACTTGCTTGGGAAGATCTGTAACTTGATACGAGATGATTTTTAGCAGAAAAGATCACTGAATTTCCAATGACTCTTTCCTGTTTCTCAACAAAAGGGACAATGGAGCCTAGTAAAGTCTGGGCCCTGCTGACAATTGGATTAGCAGAAATCATTCTTCTTTAACTACAGTGACACAGAGTTAGGGTAATATTTTCCTATTTCGAAAGCTTTGTCAAAAAAAATGTCACGTTTTTACCCGAATTGCTGTAATACATTTCTCAACCGCAACAAAGAGCCCTGTACCCTACCCATACCTGCTAGAAGCTGTCTCATGCTAGGACTACCCGTTACTTATGTTTCCCGAAGCAATGAGAGTATTGCAGCTGCTTAAAAGACACCACCTGTACAGAAGCCAACAGAGAACAACTGCTTATTTAAAGATGACTATACTTGCTGAGTAGCTTTCAGAGGCCTCTTTGAGGGAGTAGCACATTCTGATAGCATCCATCTCCACAGAAGAGCCACAAGGAGAACCATCACCAGAAAAAAAAAAAAGATACAGAATAGCAATAATACTCACTGATACCAGCAGAAAGAGAAGGAAATGTAGGTTGCAAAATGGCTGTCTTAGAGTTGTAACTCTCTGTGCCAAATTTAGTAGGCCAGTCCTAGAAAGACATGACGGGGAACAGACTCTATAAAGAGGCAATTACAAATACAGATTCAGTAAGAATAATCCAGTCATTAAGAAACTTGTTACCTGTATTATCATCATATAACAAGTCTACACCACCATTTGTGAGGTCTAGCTAGTAAGGTTCAAAATCCCTCCAAGAGTTTGTAAGACCAGGATAGACTTCTTTAATGTAAACACTGGAAAACAGCAGCTCTTAAACACTTGAAAACAGCAGCTCTTCAACTATTTCCTTCCATTTGTTTGATGACATAAACTACAGTTACAGTCAGTTGCTCCTGTTTGTGCAAGTCTTTCATGTGACAACAGGAAAGAAAAGCTTTACCAAAAAAACTAACTGTAAGTACCCTCCTATTCCAATCCGGGAATTGAATTCTCGAGCTGAAGCTCAAGTGTAATTTAGGTTCTTTTAAAATTAAATTTCAAATTCATGTCATTTTAAAAGAAAACAACAACAACAAAAGTGTTATTTTAATCTACATGTGCACAATTTTATTTCAGGATATGTTATTGTTCAACACCATCCTGACTTTACATGTGTGTGTGTATATATATACACACACCCCCAAAAACCACAAACAGATCTCAAAAATGAACAAAAAAACCCAAACAACCAAAACCCATAACTGCCAAAGTGACACTGGAATGAAACTGAAGTGAAAATATTTACAATGAGCCACAAAATCACAGGTGCATACTTGTAGTTATTATTAGCATGGCTTTGTTTTACTCTCATCTCCTACAAGCCAGTCTTTATTCACCTGTGTTATAAAACCCAATTTATCTGCCTTGCTTCTTTTATTAGTTCAATTCTCTTCATCTATAATACACAAAATTTTTTCTTAAAATAAAGGCAAAAGGCAGAGGACCAAAAAGAACTCCTTCTGGGTTTCAAATGTTCTGCATTAATGTCTTGCAGAAGGAAAACCAACAAGGAAACCTGAATGATTGTTTATACCAAGAAACATTATTACAAGAAAACATTATTACAAGAAAAGCTACCTTGGGAGTTTTGTAAATAATATTAAGAGAAATAACGTTTTGGGCTTAATGTGTTGGACACACATGTAACCACTATCATGCTTCAACTGAAAATTTACATGTATATATAAATACGTATGTATAGGCACTATACAGAGAGCGTATTTTGTGTCCAATTTCTCTTCTTCCCAATGTTGAACATTAATTTTTCTATTTACTTTTTGCAACTCACCCAAACAGTTTACAAAGTAGATTATTTTATTCCACAATTTGTTTTCTGTTTGCCTATATTTTTCAAGTCCAAATTCTCTCTCTGCTTGCAAATAAGATTTGGAAATCACCAGGAAGACATTCATACATCTTTGAACAGAGTCTGTCCTGCAATGTAAAAATTATCTTGTATATTCTTCTCCTGCACTTCTGAAACTACTAGTTTGCTTTTATGGATTATGTCCTTAAATTCCTTAGTCTTCAGTTGCCCAATATCTTCTGTGTTGGTCTACACCATCGTGTTCAGTGTATCTTTATGACAGCAACACCACCTCATGCTAGTCAACAGCCTGATGATTATGAAATTCACTCTGAAGGAAAGAATTATGGGCATTAATCCCCTCAGGAAGGAGGATAGCTGTGTTGAAGTCTACCACACATGTGGTGAGCAGTCTAGCAAATAACAGCTATGCTAATGATGAAAAGGGAACCAGAACCATTGCCACCTCCTGGGTTTTGAAAGCAAAGATTGACCTTTGCTCCCTTTTTGAAAGAAAGGGCTTATGATCCTAATTTCAAGAGAGCGTGAATCCAAAATGCTCCCTAGAGAAAGGTGCTTAGCCTTGAATGTAGGCAGGATTTGAACACATTCCTACTTCGGCTACCACACGGAAAATGTGCAGATTCATTGTCTCCTTCAAGCTGCTCCAGCCAGTATAATTTTAATGAAACATCAGAAAACACAAAAGCATTTGACCCCCTCTGCCTTCATGGAAACAGGACCTATCTGTCCTCAGCCAGCCCAATCTTGCCTTCAGTACACCCAGCTTGAGTAAAGGTAAGGAATGCCATAACCTGGACCTGCCCCTTCTTGATCTGACAGTCTCTGCTGGAAAAGACCAGTTATCTTCTCATCATACACCTCTAGAAATAACTGTTTAAACTATCTGCTTTGATAGCAACTGAAGCAATAGTTTAGAAGCTACATTTGGTCCACTTGAAAAAGAAAAAGAAACTGAGGTGAGCATGCTGTCTTCCTAATAAGGCCACAACTTCTCTTTGGGTTTTACCCCGCTTCCAGTCACTACTGGTAGGATAATACTGGTCAGAAACAAAGTTCAGTGTTTTCATTCAACACATGACATGATAGAACCTAAAACTGACCAGGCTTCACCAAAGCCTGCAACTATGCCTCCAATTATTTCTGTTTCAGTGCTCAGTACCTCACTCAGAAATCAGGGAGTGAGAATACGCTTCACTGTATCGTGTTTTATGGGAACTGTAAATTGTAGCGGTTCTTAAACACTACTCACTGACAGAGTTACTCTATTAAAAGAAAGTAAGCCATAAAATAATCCAAAGCAAAACATAAACCAAATTTAAAATAAGAAACATATGTTTGTTGATATAGACCTGATACTTTCTTCATCTTCTGAGACAGAAGCATTTCTTCCCCCATCTCTCCACGATGCAGCCAAGCTCAAAGCCTTGTAAAATTCCTAGGTCTTCTTTTACAGATTTGGACTGTTTTAAAAAATAAATAATCAAACAAACCAAACCCAACCAACCAACTTTTATTAAACTTTGAAAAGCTGACTCAGAAGCTGCGCAATAGCTCTGATTCAGCTTTCTTAGCCCAGGCAAAGCATCTGGCCACGTGATTCAGAAAATGCCGCTCTGAAGTCAGGCAAGAGCTGCTTTCCAAAGGAGGAAATGCCTGTTTTCCCTCGCAACCTTTGGGCAAAAATTTCCTCAGTAGCCCTGTTAACTTATTTAAACATGATACAAGCAAATATGATATTCACAACTTTCTTACTGTTCATCCAATGTTTCAAGCCATAGTTAAAGACAAACATTTACCATTTGGCCTGATGCCAACAAAGACAAATTCTTCTTCTTAGTCAAGTGCTAAAACCTGATTCAGCATCCACCTCTTCCTCTGAACACTGTGGCACACCACTGATGATCTTCAGAGCACACGACATAAATGCTACCAAATCCATGAATTGAGGGATTGGGGAAGGCAAAATAAAAATATGCTCTTTTTAATTAGAAAAATAAAATAAAGCAAGCCACACTGAAAACATCCTGCCAACAAACCGGGAGGCTACTAGAAACCTGACTAATCCTGCCAAGAATAATTCCAAAAGAATAAACCAGCTGCTTCCTTACAAAACACGTGAAACACAAAATGCCACCCAAAAATTACCTGAGGGTCATTTTAAATCACAGAATGCAGACACCACATGGGATCTCTGAGGCATCGCACAGCGAGCTGAAGTCTTAACGATTTTTAGATTAAAAGAAAAATCTAACCATCTAATCTGTTCTGCAGCTGTTTCACGACACTGAGTTTCATGAGACACCTTTCTTGCCAAGGGGGAACCTACCAAGTCACTGGGGATAGGTGGACCACTTCTAACTCCTGGTAATTCCACTGCCTTTATTAAAGCCCCTTTTGACATGCATACAAAGCATACTTTCATTTGCTGGCTCCATTGCTGCACCTGTAAACTCAATTTTCCACACCAAATACCTAAATTTCCAGTATCATGTAGTTTCAAAACCAACTTCTAGTTTGACAAGCTTTAATAAATTAGTGAGAGATCACCATAAAATGTACAATAATTGATCTTCAAGCTTCATAAATATTCAGTAGGATCCAGATATGAGATGTAGAAAGCTGTTACATAATTCCTGTGAAGATATCTGTAAAAGGGCAATATCAAAATGCCACCTGTATCATCTAAATTAACCAAGAGACAGAGCCCTCACTTGGGAAAAAGATATTTAAAAGGATCATGCAGGACTTTTTTTTTTTTTTTCTTTAATTAGTAAAATGAGCGTTTGTCTCCCTTTACGAGAAAAGCAGTAGTAATGAAATGTCTTTTTAACACAGTATTTCTAGTACCTGTGTTTTTCAAATGGCTTCTGTCAAAAACTCTGGAATTTTACATGCATCTTTCAGTCACAAAATGAAACATAAGAAATAAAACCAATCCTGTAGCCTACAACTTGTGGTTACATCATTATCTGACAGGAGCCTGGTTTTTAAAGTGCGGTATTAACAGTACATTTAATCAATCTGGGTAACACGGGCAGCAGACAGCAAAATTGATTACTGTTCGGATAATAAAATGTTGCAGTTTCAAATTATTGTTATTGTCGCTAGAGTTGCAACAAGTATTTTCACTCTCCCTTCTCTCCTTACACTGTAATTCTGTGAAAATGCGCTAGCTCTGCAAAAACACAAGGGTCCATGTTAGGAAAGCTTTTTACAAGACTTGAGAATCACACTGATTAGCATCTAAAGGGAAAAGCAAACAAAACACAACAAAACAAAAAAGAAAAGAAAAGAAAGAAATCCTACTACTTCTTTACCTCAGTCACTGGATTGAAAATTTTCAGGTTTATCTGCCTGAAGTGAATATTTTAATATCTGCAGAACTAGACAGCCAGCATCTAAGAATTTTTATAGAACAAGATGACAAGCTCTTGAAACATGGATGCTACTTTTCAGTTACCACAGAGGCTAAAGAAGACTGAAAAGAAAATATAACACTAGAACATAATTTAACACGAGAAAAAAAAAAAGTGACATCAATAGACTAGCTTGATAGCAGTCTAGCTCAAAATCATGGTACACAATCAACAAAGAAATAAAGGACAGTGATAAAAAGCAATGCTAAACATAGGCTTACAGAAAATAGGTCTCACTAAATAAATGTGGTATTGCTTTCTGACAAGAATATAGGTTGGACTAGATAAAAATACCTTGTAGTTTCTGACCTACTATACTTAGATCTCTGTAAGATTTAGTGCCACGGAACAGTCTGATTTAGAAGTTATTCAACACGAAGGAAACCTGGAATTTAAAACCACCTCATAAATTATTAGGGAGGCTTAGGAAAAATATTTTAAATCCACCTCATCAATAGTTAAAGCTGTTTTCTTAGCTCTAAAAATCATGGCTCATTATCACCTGGAATACTATAAAAAGCTTCTTCCCCTTTAACTGTTTCTGCAGTTGAAAAAAAATTCATATAGATATATAGATATATATATATACATACAGTTAAAGAAAAGGGGACAAGGTATAAAGTTACTTTCAACTTCGCCTTTCATAGATTTTTTTTTTTTTTCCCCCCAGGAAAGAAAACTTTAAAATAAAAAAATTTCCTAAAAAAAAAAAAAAAAAAAATCTGGTGTACTTAA
>JANVCC010000038.1:8164645-8304410 GCA_025345505.1 Todiramphus chloris collaris
AAAAAAAAAAAAAAAAAAAAAATCTGGTGTACTTAAAAGCCATTTTCAGCAAAGAAAGGATGCTGATGAAAAATCTGAGCCAGTTCCACACACATGTAACATCTTGCAGTACTAAACATACCTAGCTTATACTTCTTGTATCCAGAATCACCTGGAAATATTACAGGGGATCATTTAACACTTTTGACAAGGACAGGTGTGCAACAAATTATTCTGTATAAGCTGCTTCAGGGCCTTACCATATGGCACACATAAAGGAATTCAAGGAAAGAAGGAAAACGACACCGCATTTAGCTTGGTTGAAAGCTTGCACACACTGGTTCTTCTTCCGAAAGAGCTGGCATGGAGTAAGGTGCTACACCCTGTGCAAGACATCTTTTCCTGTCACATGAATCTCCAATACTGATGCCTTAAGGAAGGTCCAATGCTACTCAGTATTTCTGCCAGTCAGTTGAAGTTTGTAGAAAAGATTACAGCTGCTAGATTCTGCACAGCAAACATGAACTAGGGAAGGACAAATAAATAAGAGTAGGTCAGCCTTTTCCAGAGATCTACATCATACATGATACTGACTTAACGGGGAAAAAAAATGCTGTGTACAACATGTTTCATACACACGAAACAAGGGTTGTTTCATACTTACAAGATGAGGAACTCAACTGGAAAATGGAGCAAATGGAAAGAAGACTCCAAAGACACAGTGAATACTCCACTGCATGCAGAAACCTAACAAGCTGGAACTGGCTTCCTGGTCAAAAAACATTATGAGAATGTTTAAAATGGCAAAATAGAGTGGGAAAGAGAACAGGCTACTGCATCAATACACAGCCTTAGTGAGATTCTTGATGATGTATTTACCATGTTCTACTTCCCCTTCTAGCAGAGGAAAGTTCATGAACATTGATGGTGCCTGAAAGCCCTGTCCTACAAAGAGAAATAATGTCTTTCTTCTCAAAATTCTTCTTATAAGCCTAAGACTCAGAACAGAGCATTTGTAAGAATCTTGTAATTAGGAGAACATATGAAAACAGGAATAGCAGAAAAGCCATTAAATATTATTAACTAATCATATGGACTGCTGTATTCTAATGACTCAAGGACTATCTATTTGTCATTGCAGAGAGTTTAATAAGACTGTCTGACCAACACGATGAACATGATGAATGATGAACAAAAAGTAAGAAAAAACTATATTGGATTAAATGACAGAAAGTAAGACAAAAGCATCCTAGCATGATTAAATAACTAAAAGTCTTCAATTCAGATCAACTTCTCTTTGTGGTAGAAACAGAAAGGGCGCAGAAAACAGAAAGAACTCAGAGAAAGGCAAGAAAACTATCAAGTCTCGATATGACTGAATGTTTCAAGATGCTTAAGACTTCCAAGGGGTAATCAGCGGGTAAAGAGAGAAAGGCAGCATCAAATTGGACTGTATAAAATTTGTGTAGAGAAATTCAGCTAGGTCTTACTCTCCCCCTTTGGCAAAACCCCAGCACAATACCATAGTGACAAAAGCCTTTGGAAAAACAAAGGTTTCTGTCAAACCAACTATAAATGGCAACAAATTCAGAGTTTTTAATACCGCTTACATGAGTTCATGGCCTGCTCTTTGGCCCAAACTTTGTATAACTGAATAAAGAGTTAGGTTTTCATATAATATCATATCACTCAGATACCACATAATAATACATAAAAATTTCAAGAACAGAAACCACTTATCCAGGTTTTCTATCTTGAAGCCTCTTTATACCCAAAAGTTCAGGGACAGTTTTAATGACTACTCCCTGTAATGCTTTCCCAGTAACACCCTCCAAAGAATCTGCCTATTGAAGACAAAGTACTGGCTTGAAACAATCTACAAATCTGTAAAAAGCTATTAAATACCGCTATCCAGAACAACAACAACAACAAAAAAGGACCTAGTAACCACTTGCAGCTCTAATACCAGGAAAGCACAGATTAGAGCCCACATTCTCTTTGTTCTTTTCTTACTCCCATTTTCCCCACACCCTAAAATTGTCAATGCAAAGTGCTGAGCAGAACAAGTCCATAAACCACTTAAATGTCCAAACCAAAATGAAGAGGGAATAGGAGGGTGTCAGGCTCTGGACATATGTCTCATGTAACACGATATATACTCTAATAACATTACCAGCTTTAGCACTGCCCAAGTATCAAAGTCCATGAACCAAAAGCCTAAAACTCAGCACTTGGCAACACCTTAATATCTCATTTCTCCCGAGACCTCTAGCCTTGTCTTCCAGTGCTATCTTAGTTTTTCCAAGTAGGAAGAAACAACTTCTGCTCCCATCCACTGGTGATAGCCAAACTGACCAGGAAATGTATCAAAATCATTTCTGGCACACCCCGGGCCTTGCTGCTTATATTCCAAGCATCAAGTGGGGTTGAACCCAAGGGTGGCTCAGAGGTGGCCAGCCCAGCTCCCTCAACGCCTGTGCCATGGTCACGTCCTTCGCACCCTCGCCAGCAAGCAGGCACCAGGGGGCTGGCAGTCCCACTCCCTCCAGCCCCAGGTCCAGCCAGCCAGCCACCATAGCGGGTCCCACCACCCATCACCTCAGCGCTAGGCACCATGGCAGGACCGTCCACCTGCGCCATCACCGCCATCATCGCAGGGCAAAGGCTGCGCGGGAGTCCTGCGAGGGGAGGATAGGGTGGCCAAGGGCGATGGCGACGGCGGTCCCGGGAGGACGCTCCGAGGCGGGAGCGTGGCAGGAGGGCGGCCGAGGTGCACCCCAGCCCGGCAGCTTCCCCGCCGCGACGCGTCGAGGGCGAGGGAGCATGTGCCGGGGGCATGGCGGGGCGGCCCGGGCGGGGGGCGGCGGGGCCGGGGGCGCGGTGGCGGGGGCGGGGAGGTGGAGCCTGACTGCGGGTGCGGGGACCGCCGCTTCCCTCCCCTGTCGGCCCCTCACCTGGCGGGGCCGCCCCTCGCCAGGGGGCCGGTTCCACGCGGGGCGCAGGCCTCGCCCGCCGGCTCTCCCCGCCGCAGCAGCCGCCGCCGGGCCGCGCGTCCGCCGCCAGCCGGCTCAGGCCCCAGCCGCCGCCGCCGCCTCCCCCTCCATGGCCGCCGCTCTCGCCGGCTGCATTGTGGGAAGCTGACCTCACTCGCTGCTGCCGCCGCCCCGTCGGCTCCGGCACTCGCCGCCATGGGGGCCGTGACCGACGGTGAGACCTCCCTCCCTCCCTCCTTCCTTCCTCCCTCCCTCCCCGCGCCCCGACCCCTACCCGGCCCGCTCGGCTCCCCTCAGCGCCGGGCCCGCCTCGCCTCCCGCCCGCCGCACGGCCCCGGCCGCCCTGTGGGGAAGAGCTCCCCGTGCCCCGGCCTCGGGCCTCTCCGCGCGGCGCCCCGAGCCCGACCCCCCGGCCTCTTACCCCGCAGGCCGGCCTCCATCCTGGCCCCGACCCCGCAGCCCCGCTCCCGGGCCCTTCGTGCCGGGGCACGCCCGGGCCTTGGGCGCCCCCCGCCCCCAGGCCTCTCCGTCCGAGCTCCAGGGTCCCTCAGCCCCGCGCTCCGGCCCAGGCCCCTGGGACGCCCGCTGTTTTAACAGATCTGCCCTGTTAAACCGCGGTAATCGTTCCCTGAAGGGCTGGGGTGGCACCCGCGCTCGTCTCTGGGCTGCGGCTGCCATTAAACGGGAGTTTTTCCTCAGATGAAGTTATCCGCAAGCGACTTCTGATCGATGGCGATGGTGCTGGTGACGACAGGAGGATCAATTTGTTGGTGAAGAGTTTCATTAAGTGGTGTAATTCTGGATCTCAAGAGGAAGGGTATTTGTTTTCTCGGTTGTTTTGCTTTTGTCTTGGAACTGACTAACTCGCGTTTCATGGGAAAACTGGGCTTGAGCCGTTTCAAAAAGATCCATCTCGAAAAGTACACATCTGCTTTCGGTATGGCTCTGTGGTGTTCCCAGTACAAACACCAAGCGCTGCGAGAGCAGATGAGGACTAGAGACAGGTCAGAAATGACTGAGGGCTGCAGGCTCCATCAAGAAATCTGCCAGTGCCGTTCAGATGCCCTCGGGATCATCATGCCACTGCATGATCCGTCCGGGAGTCCCGCTATTCTAATAGGATCATGACTCAAATATTTCAGTTGGCAGTTCTGCAGTTGCTCTGTTAGGGAAAGGTTGTACTGCTGGTATTCCTGCTGCTGCCATTCTCTGGATTTAAAAAAAAAAAAACCAAACCCACAGGCTAAAGTAGTAAAGGTTGAGTGACAACGTGGTTTTTCTGACACAGGGTGCATACTAGTACTGGACATAGATTCCCTGAGAACACAATATAACGATTGTGTGTACAGGGGAGAACTGCAGTATTCAAACACTAATCTCGCTGCTCAGAGAGCCAGCCCGAGCTGGGAAACATCTAAGCCCTGGATCGATCTGCCCAGTACTTTAATACTCACTTGACACCTGTGGCATGATGGTGGAGTGCAGGGTTTCTGGCTACGCTGTCAGAAAACTATACATGGAATCTTTGAAATATTGTCTTTATTTAATAATTGTTATTTAACCGTTCCTTGTGCTACATGAGGCTTTGTTTTATAAAGGTAGAGAGTACTTCTTCTTGCTGCTTAGGAATAAATATCTTGTCTGTTTTCAGTTACAGCCAGTACCAGCGAATGCTGAGTACTTTATCGCAGTGTGAATTTTCAATGGGAAAAACTCTTCTGGTGTATGACATGAACCTGAGAGAAATGGAAAATTATGAAAAAATCTACAAGGATATAGGTAAAGATGAGAAAATATTAATTGTTTTCAGTTTGACAATTTCTTTTTTATGAACAAACTCAATCCAGTTGTGATGAACGTAATATATACATACCATAGAATCATAGAATTATTATGGTTGGAAAGGACCTCTAGGATCATCCAAGTCCAACCTTCATCCCAACATCTCCCTATGATTAGTCCTTTATGGGTTTTTTTAATTTTTTTCCTTAATAGATAGCAATCATACATACGCTGTAAGCATCTTCTCAGTATATAAGATACATACAAATAAAAAGCTTTTTTAACCTATTGACACGTATGTAGTTTTGAAGCTGACAGCTAACAGGCCACTATGTCCCAAACAGCTCTTTATCCTTTTATAATTTCTCAGAATGGCTTGTTTACAGGTGTTGTTTGATTTCAATAGAATTATATACCTTTTGTTTGTTTGTTTTTAAGAAAACAGTATAGCTGCAGCGCATGAGAAGATTTCTGAATGCAAAAAACAAATCCTGCAAGCAAAAAGGATCCGAAAGAATCGTCAAGGTAAGGAGCAATGTCTAGTTTTGCACTGGTCAGTTGCATTATTTTATTATCTTTTAAAATACACTGTACTAGAAAATAGATGTGCAAGGAAATATACTGGCATCATGAATGCTATGTTCAGTTTGAGGAATTCTGCACCCACTACTGTAAGTTTTTGATGGATGACGCAGGCAGGATTGAACAGGAGATGTACAACATAAGGAAAACCTAAAAGAGTAGTTCAGAGAGATATTTTCAGGCCAAAGAAAAATCCCAAAAGCCATCCTATCACAAATTCAGGGGACTTAACAAGAACTAAATCACATTCTTAACAGCGAGACAGATGTGGAATAGATTTAACTCAGCACTGAGGATCACGCAAGTCTATTCCTTCAGCTTTTAATGGCAGGTGATATCTTGGCATACACAGAGACAGTGGTCCCAGTTACACACCCAACAACTCTCAGTCCTTACTGAATACTGTTATGAGAGCTGCATTCTTTTCCCTGCTTTTAAAAGCACATGCTGATAATTTCAATTGAAAATTAAAGCATTTCCCTGTACTACTGTTATACCGAAAGATTAGTACTTGTGGAGAGGCCAGAATTTGTTGGCTTTTTGGTGGTTTTTTTTTGATAAACGAAATGCAAAAAAAAAAACCAAAAAAGGTTAAAAACAGATGAAAAATTTTAAATACAACTGCTTGATGAAGTTTGTGAATAGTTTTAGACTCAACTGGAAATTAAAAGACTCTTAACAGTAGGAATGTGGAGTTTTTAAAAATTGATAAACATAGGTCTGATGTGTCTGGTTTTGGTATGTTCTGTCCAGCCTGCAGCACAGACTTTTTCCATGTGACTGAGGTAGTCAGCATATGTACAATACTACTGTCAGGAAATGGCTGTGGTAGTTGCCAATATAATCATAATATTGTTCTTAATACTACAGTTTTTAAAAAAACCTGTTGTTTCTCATGCAGCATTTTATACTTCTTTTTCTAAAAAATCTTAACTGTTTATGTATAACATCTTACACAGAAAACAGTGCTGATATATACATGAGATTGTATCTAAACCCAATGCTTATGAATCATACATAAAAGTGTGCAGCAGTGAAGGGGTATCTAAAGATTGTGTTTTCTGGCCTCATCCTTTATGAATCACTAGCACTGGGTAAGTTTGAGGGAGAAGATAGTGGCCTACCATCATATCTGTAGTTTCTTTAAAATCCCTTTTGATGTAATCATCTACTTTGAAATGTTAATAGCATAGTATAAATTATATACAGTTTTATGTATGTATATTTGCAGGTACTTTTTTATATGTGTAAGGTGTTGTGTATAAATTTGAAAAAGGCTGTTTTTCAAGGATAAAGCATCCCTACCATTCCATGGTAGCTGATTTTTGGTTCTTGAATCTAGAGTTTCAGAATTATTTAGACTATTTAAATTTCTTTCAGAATACGATGCATTGGCCAAAGTCATACAGCACCATCCAGACAGACATGAAACATTGAAGTAAGTCTGATGCTACATGAAATTATGATAAACCAGTAAGCTAGAAGTCACCAGACTTGACATTTCTTTGCTTTCAGTTTGACCTTTTCACACTTTTTTACAGTGTCTTTTTAACACAAGAAAAACTTGAGTCTTGTTTTAAAACTGTGTCCTTGTCAGCTGTCTGCAATTAATCTCCATCTGTATGGGTTCAGATGCATCACTGATTGTTTTGCATTTGAAATTTTTCCATTGCTAAGGTAAATAAGCAAACTCAGACGTAAACACACACCTAAGGTCAGTTTATGAGGGATATGTGTTACTCAGAAGAGAGAGAAGCAGGGAAGAACTCTAAAGTGCTCTAGCAAGGGATTCAGTAATCATGCAAAATAGTAACACAAACAAGTAAGGTGGAATGAGAGAAAGCAGGAGAAAGCTCTTAGTTTGTTGTTTTGGGGTTTTTTTTTTTAATGTCTTTCTTGTTGTAGTTCCTGCACTCCTGGTTATAAATGAGTACGTTGTGTAGCACCCTGTAACCTGCCCTGGCACGCAGGCTCGATCTACCTGTTGTCCAACTCGTCTTGCGTGTAACTTAGAGTATTGCTGGTGTCATTGCTGGATTCAGATCAGTATCTCTGCTTTTGGGTCATTTTGGGCAGTTGTGGGAAATAATCTTTTAAACTTGATCAAGCCAAAGAAACATTCCAGGACTCATTGCTTCTATGAGTTTGTTGTTCTTAACCTGATGAAAGATGTAGCATGGGGTTACTGTTCTCATTTCAGCACAGCTTGTGCCTATCCTGTTGCCCACTTGCAGGGAAGTTGCAGAGGCAGCCTGTCTTTTCACATCCCATGGTCTTTCACAACAGAAGATTTTTGATTATATTATTGCCCTAATAATATCATTTTTGTAGCTATTAACCACTGTGAATATTTCACACAATTCTTTCTTGTATGTTGTTTTTCTGTGTCTTGATTTCATTACCACGATTTTATTACGGGCAATTCTCATCAGGCTTGAGTACTTCTTACTTCATTAGTCAGCATGTGCCATTTATTAAGTGAGTCTTCTTAACAGAGAATTATCAAAAGTGACATTTTTCAGATAAGTCAATTGATTAAGAATGGAAACAACTAAATGATAACACTTTTTTTTTTCTTAGAGGATGTCAGGTTTAGGTTTGGAAGGGTTGTTCTAATTTTGCTTAACACATCCAAGCATAAGCTTCTTAAGCAAAGCTAGAAATGGTGGTAAGTTACAGCTAGCAAATTCAACATTTTTTCTTAATTTTATAATCTTTTTAGGAGAGTATCTTACAGTTAGAAATACCAGTGTGTTGATCCACTGGAGGAATGATTATAGTGTTTGTCCTTTTGTTCTTAGCCCTTCAGATCTGTAGTGAAAGACACAAACTTGAACTATGTCAGAGTATGATCCCCCATTTCACAGACTGGGAAGTAGGACAAGGTAACAGAATGGAGTATTTTTAATGGGAGCTTGGTTCATAGGTGTTTTAGCTTTATCTGACCTCTCCAAGTGAACAGACTTTGAATATAGGAACTAGATGAAGTTTTCATCCAGTGTTTTAATTACAAGACTTCCTTTCTTTCCACTTTGAGGAAAGTATACCAAAAATGGTACTATGAAGCAATAAGGACCACTCTGAACTCAGGGCAGAGGAAGCTTCACTAACAATGTCACGCTTTTTGTGGAACTCTTAATCATGAAAACACTTGAGAAAACTTCTTGTGAGGAGAAATGTCATAGTTTACTGTGAGAGTTACACTCACAGCTTTTGCAAGTCTATGGCACAATAGGACAGATTTCAGAAGAATGCTTTCATTATGCTTTTAAAGGAAAATTTCCAGATGTGGCTCGGATGTTACTAGGAAAAAATTGCATGTCTTCTCACAGTCTGCTTATACCTGACAGCATGGTGTAAACAGCAAGATTTAGCCAAGCAGAAGTCTTTCAGAAAGCAGAAACCAAATACTAGTGAAATCACTGTACGAGCCTATAAGCTGTGGGCCTGTTTCCATTAAAGAAAGGGGCAGTTTCACACACATCCCTCTTTCAGGCATTCCCTTCAAGGTACCAAGTACACTGTCTCTGAAAAAAAACAAAAAACAAAAAAAAAAACCTCCAAAAAAAAAAAAAAACCAAACAAAAAGATAACACTGTCAGGTAGCACTAGACCAGACCTTTTTCCCAGACATCATGAGCTACTTGGGACTGGAGACCTTTTTGTTGTTCCCTGCCCAGACCAGTTATGTCAGCTGACAGTGCCAGTGCTCCAGAAAAAAAAAGTTTTATGTCCTTGCTGATCCCCATATAGCTCTGCCTGCAAATTAATCAGGGATGGGTAGCTGTAATCCACTTCACCTTTAAAGAAACAGGTTGTTCTGTTGCACAGAGCATAAATTATGGTAGGCATTAGAATCCGTGGCAGGTCCAAGTGAGAACAGTCAAATGCTTGCAGAAAGATCCCAAGGAGGTGTTGAAAGATGATGTATTTCAAAAGGGTATGAACAGTAATGATTATAGGTGTTTTATGTTTCCTTATCTGTTAATGCCAGAGGCAATCAATTAAAACTGACATTTGAGTATGAAATGAGTATTTATATAGTGCACAGAGTTAAATTCTGTGTGCTGAGGCATAAACTATATCAGGTAGTTTCATCAAAAACATGGATTATTCTACATATGCCTACTGTAAGGTCTGTGTGTTGTCCCGTACTCACTCTGGACAGGCCACTGTCAGAGGTGTTGTACTTGACTATGTATTTGGTCAGTTGTTGTGTCTGGGAATTATGTTTGTATGTTGAGTATGTGGGTTTATCAAATACGTTCTCCTTGCTGATGCTATATTTTTATTTAATCTACTCATGTCAACGTAAAGCTGAAGGTTAGGAAATAATGAAGCCTATGAAAATGCCATGAGTGTTTAATGTAACTGACTACTTCAACTGTCATTGTATGATTAAGTAAATAACATGTTTGTGGTAGGACTGAGTTGTTACATACCAAATGCCCAGTGTACAACTGTATTCAAGCTTGGAGGCCTTGTTTTCTGTAAAAGTCCTGAAATGACAAGTTCATGACACAATTTTTTTAACATTTGTGTCTTTATGTCATTTCATTTGTTATGCTGTGTTTGCCTATGCTGTTAATTTAATTGTTCTTTTTACTGTACTTTGTTTAAATCTGTTTTGCAAAAATCTTACAGAACTTTTAAAAAAATACTATGATAACTTCTTTCCAGGCAGCTAGAAGCTTTGGGAAAAGAACTGCAACATCTTTCTCACATTAAAGAAAATGTTGAAGATAAGGTAGGTTTATCATAGAGATTGTTATGTAATTATTTTTAGGAACATAATGGAGAATCTGCTATGGGTTGTTTGGATCTATGTGCTCTCTGTTTCCTAAAATACATATTTTACCATTCCAGTTGGAGCTGAGGAGAAAGCAGTTTCATGTTCTCCTGAGCACCATCCATGAACTTCAGCAGACCCTGGAAAGTAAGTGTTCTTAGGTAATATCTTTAGCTGGATTGGGTTTCAGTGGATCAAAAGGAACTGCAGTTTCCAGCAGCGTGCAGCTGAGACTGGTGACCTCTTGCATTGACAGCAGGTTCTTTCCCAGTAGCAGTCCAGAGCCTGAGACTGCTCAAAATGTTTTTCTTCTTCAAGCTAGCCACCATGTCATTTCCTGACTAGTTTCAGATTAATTTGGTGACAATGACCTCTTTAAAAAATGGGGATGGAGAACAGCAATTTGAGTTGGTTTTTTTTTTTAACAGAAAAAGTATTTCTTACAGAAAAGTATTCTTGTGCATAGTTCCTCAACTTATTTGTATAATTCCTGTTTCAGTAGTTTTGAACCTCTCACTGCCATCATGGCATCATTTGAGACTTTACTAAAAACCAAACTGGAATACAGGAAAGCTAAATGAATGACTTACTGTGAGTCTGTAATAGAGCAGGGACTAAAACTGTTATACACAAGAGCTAAATTCAGGAATTCAGTCACGTCTTTGTCATACAATCAGCACGTACTTTTCATCATCTAGTATGGATAACATAATTTAAAATATTATTTGCTGGATTTTGGACATGTCTTTCCAAGATGGAATAATTGGTGTAGCCTTGGAGCGTGACCTGATTAACATGCAGAGATGGCTATAAGAGCAGACTTCCATTCTCCAAGGCCATCTAGATCATCTTAAGCAGAATGAACTGTTAACTCTAGGTGCACTTTAGCAGAAGGTTATTGTTATTATGTGTTGCTAAGACTTGCTTAAGTATTAGTCTCTAAAATACAGCTTCACATGAATGTATAGATTACTGTTCAGCTTCTAGAATTTTGTGAAGGAATAACACTTTAGTGGAAGGGACAGCTCCAGTTTGAGATAAACCATTAATAGGTAATGAGAACACAACTTGCTTCAATTGATGCTGTAGGGTTTACCCCATGTTTCCTGTAATAGCTGTTACAGAGAACAGCCTTACACTGAATTGTTTTGTTTGAACATGGCATTTTTTATAGCGAGGTATCAAATATGCATTTTAGGCAATCAACAGAAAATATTTAAGTGGGACACAGCTCTGCAACATAGTCTGTAAATATAAATATAAAAGCATGTTCGATTAACAGTAATATTGAATTTTAGATGATGAAAAACTTTCAGAGGCTGAAGAATCTCAAGAAACTCAGATGGAAACAGAGACCAAACAATAGATGCAACGTGAAGCCTACTGACCATACTATTGAAGAACATCCAAGTGTCTTCACTTTGAATTGAAACCAACAGTAAGAGAGAAGATGACAATTTTTTTTAATGTGAATTTTTATACAAAAAATACTTGTTTTGCTTGTGTTTTAGGGGAAGACAGTTACAGATCCGTGCAGACAGGTGCTTTACATTAATCCACTAACTTTGTAATTTGTGACAAGAAATGTATTTTCTTTTACAAAGGATGAGACTTCCGCATAGTACTTGTGAGATAAGGTGTTTGCAAAACATGTCAATAAAAGGTGTTTACAAAGAGTTTCCTATTTTTAGTAGATACTGAGCTTAACAGTAAAGCCTCCTTTTCTCACTTGACTTTGGACTGAGGGCAGTGCATCTTTGCACAAGTCCCAGTTTCTATACCCTAGGTCCAGATAGGACCTAAAACTCAACTAAGTAGGGTCTTAATTTTTCAAAGTAACTGCCATTTTAGAACTTAACCTAAACTAGAATTTACCAATTACATAGAAAGCAAATTACTTCTATAGAATTAATGCTTGTCAAGGGATGTAAAAGAACAAAAGACATACTGTTCTAGCTTTTTTTTTTTTCTTTCCTTAAGGTCATGCAAGAATTGCAGTGATCTGAGCCTCACTATGCTATGTTCTCTGCAACCACACCAAAAGTTGCATTTTGAAGTGACACATTTAAAACTGCAGTTTGAAATTTTTGTTCTTACAGAACCAGGATTCTAATCCTGATACCATTTGTAATCTGCTTCTGGATTTTATCTGTCAACTGACTATTAGAAATACATCATAGTTCTTGAAACAGATGGTGGAACACTTCTGTTCTCATGATGACAAACTGAAGCAGAACAATGGCAATCATGATCTTAAAGAATCTCAGATATCTATATTATTTAATAGGGATCATCCTGCAGTCTGAGCAGTCTATTGGGAGGTAGAATATAGAGGTTTCAACCTTCCCAACAAGAGAAGAGAATTAAGCTTTTTCAAGGCAGGGAGGAAGGAACAAAGGGTACTAGGAGGTCATGTCACTACCTGTTAGACATGTCCTAAAACACCTGCTAAATCAAGCCTTCAGTGGTTTGGGTAAAGGAACATGTTTTGGATCTCGTGCAGACTGACTCATAAGCATACTTGGTTGAAGTAAAGTAACAGTGTTATGTAGAATAGAGCCGCCTCCTCAAGAAAGGTGAGGGGGATTTCCAGGATTGTGACTTTGCACTTCAATAGTCTAAATGCCATATAATTCCCACCCTCAGTGGCTGTGGCTCTGTGTACATTGGGCTGAACAGACATCTCTGAGCTTGTTTTGCTCACATGCCAGGTTTGCTAAAGGCAAGCCAGCTGAACTAGAAGTCACACAACTTCAGTAGTGCAGCGCAGCCCTGGACTTATAAGCTGTCAGAAGTCTTCTAGTTCACAGCTGGTCAACTGAGAACACAGGGGAAGCTCAGGTTTGCCTGACCGAGCCTGTGTAGACATGCAGTGCTTCTCAGGCACTTAAAATTTTACAGGTTGGGGGTGGAGGGGCAGGGTAAGCAAACAAAAGGGATTTAATACGAAAAGTACAATTAAACGGTATTTACTGTTTTATGGTTTTTCCCCTTCCTAACAACAACGACTAGTAAAATATTTTGTAAAGCAGCAGTACTAAATTATTGCCAAAGGAGGTAGGAGTCACTTTCTCATAAGCGTATGAATGATGAAGATCATAACGACAAAGTCTCAAGACACTTTTAAAGGATATTAACATTTTTTGTGGATAAAAGGCTCTCCATGAGCTACCTGCATTATTTTTTGGTGCAGAGGTGGATGACATTTACCAGCTAAAAATAGTCTGTGTAACAGCATTGTTATGAAAAACCTCTATTTTTTCCATTCTTTGTTTTACCCAGTACTTGGGAATTTTACTGGGATCACTCAAGTATCTTATCTTGGAACTTGCACTACTCTGTATAGAATCTGATCAGAAACGTGCCAGTATGTGAGTCTGTCCCTCTGGTAAGGAGTACACACACAGAAAAAACAGGTACGGAAGAGAAGCAATACAAACACGTGGCAAAGCAACAAGTATATTCTAGTGTGAATTACAGTGATGCAATCTTGAAAAGCAATTACTGCCCTAGAAAACCAAATGGCCCTGGTGCAATGTGGCAGCAAGAGGGTGATGTCACCATGCGCCTCGGAGAGCAACTGAGAAAAAAAAAAGAGTGGCATCAATCCATTGCAAATGCAGCCTCTGGGGGACATCCAAAATCCTACTTTGTTCAATATTCATACCTCTAACCTCTTGAACATTTGTATGAAAAGAGAAACAGAAACAAATGAAACTCAAAACCAGGCAACTTTTAACCTGCTCTGTTATTAAGCCCCAAGTTCAAGGATCAAATCTCCTCTGCATACGTTGAACGCAGGTATTTGCTACTCCTTGATTCTTCTATTGAAGTTTCTTTTGTGTCATATTTCCAAGGCACAGATCATAGAATGGTAGGGGTTGGAAGGCACCCCTTGAGATCATCGAGTCCAACCCCCCTGCCAGCGCAGGAACACCTAAGGCATGCCACAGAGGAACAGATCCAGGTGGCTCTTGAAAGTCTCCAGAGAAAGAGACTCCACAACCTCTCCGGGTAGCCTGTTCCAGTGCTCTGTCACTCACAGTGAAGTTTTTCCTCACGTTGAGGTGGAACCTCCTGTGTTTCACCTTGCTACCTTTACCAATAGATAGATAGTCACTGTTTCATCCCTGCCTGGAAAGCTGTCCTGCTGTAATGCTGCTTATCTATGTTGACTTTAAATGTACATGTATAAAAATCTGTACACATCTAAATTCATGATCTCAACAACCATGCTATTTAAGTAAGAACTCTTTCCTATTCTTAGGATTTGCCTCGTCCCTCTCTGAGCTGCAAGAGTATTACACTCCTAAATGTTCCCTCTTAATGCCATTGCCATGTGGATGCAAAAATACAAACAGAAAGATGCTCAAGTGATAAGACATTTTCTGTACCAGGACTTGTTTTTCTGTACTCTCCAAACAAGAGAGCAGTAGAGGGAGAGTAATTGGACAGAACTGGTAACTCAGGCAGAATTTTCTAAGAGAGATTTAGTGAGCTCCATGGACGGATGGAGGAAGGAAGAGAAAGAAGGTCATGATGACAAACTGCCAAGTGATGGATATCTCTGAAACCATGGTAATTTGAAGACAGCTGCTAGCAGCAAAGAAAATTGCAAAAAATAAGTCCTGAAGATTTACAAGATAGAGATTATTTATTATTTTAGATACTTGTAAGTTTTCCAGCTGTCACAGCTGACTTGTACCATCCTTTCCTCCACTTCTTTCCTTAGCTTTCAGGAGGTTCTTTTTTTGTGAGTTAAAAAGAAAAAAGAAATTCAGAAATACAGGCAAATACCATTAGTTTCACTCTGGGAACCTGTGTGATTTTTATTTTCTAGAATACATGTACTAGAGAAATACTATACTAGTGTATGAACTACTACTATATAAATATACACACACACACACAATATACCCCAAAGAGAGCAAGTTAGCAGTAGTAGATAAGTGCTTCATCCTAATTGTCAGATGTGCTCTTGGGCTACCTCAGCCTTCATTTCCCAAGTCTGTTTTAATAAATGTTGCTGTCTGTGTTGCAGAAGTGCCCAGAAGCACCACTCGTAGCCCAGGGCCCATGTGTTGCTAAGGACTGTGCAACGGCAGAACAAGAAAGCTCTTCCTGCCCCACGTACAGGGCAGCACCGTAACAGCTGGGAGGCAAAGCCAGGTGTGGAGCAGAATGTCTGAGCAGAGGGTGCACCACAGCCTGCCTGCAAACACCCCATGTTCACCTGCCTACTGGCAGTGGGTGAGAATCCAGCAGAGCTGCCATGGCTTCACTTCATGAGGCTGCTGTCACACGCCAAAGGCACTTGAGGAATGGGATGCCAGGGCTGGGACCCAGTACATCCAAGGGGACTTGGCATCCTTGTGTTGAGGAGCTTCCCCAGGTATTCAAGAGTAATCCTAAAGCCAGGGATGCAGTATTCCCGTGGTCTATGGTCCTGAAGGGAAGAATGAGTGGCTGGACACCTCTGCACAGGGTGCAGTGGTGGAGGGCTTGCTTCATAAGCAGGAACTTTAGGTCTGCCCTTGCAAGGATCAGAGAGCTGGTGGTGTTGGGCAGCTGCTGCTGGTGTTGGCTGAATGGCAGGAGTTGGTATTGAATGAGGAACCCACGACGAAGGAACTCTGAAGGAAACTCGTTTTTTACATCGGTTACATTCGTTTGGTGTAGCTTTTGAGGGGCAGGCCCCGCGGGCTCACCGACAGCTCCGAAACTCGCACCCGAAATGATTCATCGCATTCGGGAGAACCGAAGTTTCCACCCCAGCGCCACAAAACTTAATCCCCAACTCCCTCATTCCCAAGAGCAGAGACTCCGCGCTCCCGCCTGTTTCACACGCCTCCCTCTCTCCCCTGAGCCCCGGCCTCGCGTGGATCTTCCCCTCCGGAGGAACGGAGCCCCGCGGGAATCCCCGGAGGGGGCGGGGCGCGGAGCTCCGCGGCTGTCACCGGCGGGCAGGGGCCCGTGCGGCGGCCGGAGGCGGTGGCGGGGCCGGGCCGGCAGGGGGCGGCAGAGGCCGGCAGAGGCCGCTTGGCCGCCGCTCGCCTGTGCCCGGGCCCGCACGCTGCGAGCAGAGCTTGTGCCGCGGCCCAAGGTGTGGGTGTTCCCGTCGCTTCCCGGCCTCACGGGGCTTTTTAAACCGTTTCTGGTGGTTTTTTTAGGTTTCTATTTACTCTGCGCAGACAGCCCCGCTGGTGCCTGGAGCCGTTAGAAACCACAGAGGGGTTTCCTCTGCTCACCTGAACCACTCCGATTCTCACAGCCCGTCCTAAAATGCTCTAAACTACGCAAAACACTGCCAAGGAGCAAAAAGTGCAATGGCGAAACCTTCGTTCTTTACAATGCCCCATGGCATGAGACAGAATCACAGCATAGTAGAGGTTGGAAGGGACCTCTGGAGATAATCTTGTCCAACCCCCTTGCTAAAGCAGGGTCACCCAGAGCAGGTTGCCCCGGACCACAGCCAGGAGGGTTTTGATTATCTCCAGAGAAAGACTCCACAACCTCTCTCTCACCCTCAAAGAAATTTTCCCTCATGTTCAGATGGAACTTTCCGAGTTCCGGTTTGTGTCCGTTGCCCCGTGTCCTGTTGCTGGGCACCGCTGAAAAGACGCTGGCCCCATTCGCTTGATGCCCACCCTTTAGATGTTTATAAGCATTGATAAGATCCCCACAAGCAGATGGTAAGCAATACTTAATTTTCACACTGATATTAAAGAGCAGCCAGATACCCAGCCCTCTCAGCTGCCTCTCCCACACAAAGGCAGGAAGAGCTTTACAGTGCTTACGGCATCTTCCAGAACACAAGGCCCACCTGCCTCCAGAACACATGACCCTGGCAGCCCAAGGCCAAGGCAAGAGACATTTCAGGATCATTTGATACCAGGATGCTCAGAATTTGCAGCATCACAGTGGGAAACTCGGCAAAAGTTTGCTAAAAGTGTTATACTGCATGCAAATTCCTAAAACAGTAAACAGCCCAGACACACATTTTTAAATTGCTTTCACATTAAGGAAAAATAAAAGCAAACCAACTTGCCAGTTTGCTTGCCATGGAACAGTCACCACCAAGAGAACTTAAAATGATGGTTTATCTCCAAGGAGGAAAGGATCATGCTCTTCTCAACATAAAACTGTTTCATTGTGCTGGAAATAACAGTGTGTACTGCATGTAACAAACAGGCCCCACTAGTAGCCCTTTTGCAACAAAAAAAACCCCAACATATAATTCATGAGTTGGCAGGGCAAGGTGTCTGAGGCCACCTTTACAATGACTCTTACATAAAGCATTACTACACTTATATCGCCTTATATGAACCTAAGTGAAATTCATCTTTACATCAAACTTGCTGCACCAAAAATCCCCATGTATTATCTCCTATTCCAAACAACATATTTTCCCTAAAGCTCTGCATTATTGCTAAAAAAACTGCTAAATGACACTAAGCTTCAAAGATGAAACCAAAAGCCTCTGGTTCATTACTAAGCACAAGGGACAAGTTTAAACACAACACATGGAAACAACTGCCACTGCCCAGAGCACCTTCTCCCAGTTATATGCAGGAAGCTTTTACAACGTGGTGGAAAAGGGCAAGATGTTTTAACTTATTTGACAGGAAACTTGGTGGGAAAAAAATTAAATAATTAACGCCTTGATTTCTTTCTTTTTCTTATCTTTGACTTATGACTTTCTATTTTTTGACTTTTGACTTTCTTATCTTTTGACTTATTCTGCATGAATTCACAAAAAGCTTTTGGATCAACTCTAATTTGCTTTGTTATTGTGACTGCTAGGACCAGAGGGCCATGGAGCACTGGGGCCACCACTCCTGTCATTAGTGTCCCCAGTACCCAGCATGGTGCAAAACTGCAGTGGGAACACCTCCCATGGCAGGAGCATCCACTACCTGCCTACACATCCATGAATGCCCTGGTGTTGGGAGACAGGTTATGCTGGAACTTTTCCATGGGCTGGCCAATATATGCTGGTTATTTTTCAAAGCTTGTAGAGCTGTGTGAGATCTCTGCCCTTCTGACATAACAGCCTGACGTTTTATTGAGGTGACTAGAGAAGTGATTGAAGGCAAATTGATGGACCCGATGACAGAAACCTTCCCTAGGAGTCCTCTGCCTCGGTCAAATAAAATGTGAGCATCACAACTATTTTCTGGTATATAACATCAGCAGGATTCACTGAAAGAATGAGACAACTTCTGCATCTCGAGACTTATCCTGTCAGAGGCACATATTCACTCAGTTTCTCATATGTGAAAACAAGTTCTTCCCCGCACACTTTGGCACATTGATGGAGAAAACAGAATCTCCAGGACCAACCTTTCCTGGCCCCATAAAATCCACCAAAGCCAAGGGAAGATTTCTTCCCATATGTTACATGGACTTTGGCAATGCTATGTTTCTGTACATGGTGGCAGCGAGGAGAGGACAGGGATCCAGGCTGGCTGCTTGGGCAGTGCTCCCCAGGTCATGCCTGGGCATAAAGTCTGTGAGAAGAGCTGGGGGAGCAAAGCAGTGTATTTGGGGTGTGTTTGGGTTTGATGTTTCAGTACTACTCATTCAGAAGGACGCTGAAAGAGACAGTAAATTCCTCTTTGAATAGACAGATTATATTTGTATTTTACTTGTGCTTAAGTTCTCTCCCTTTCTCCTCCTTACTGCCTCACCCATCAAGCTGCCAGCTGCTTCACTAAGTACACCAAGCAATGGCAAATGATCTCAAGGTATGTGAGGAAAAACTGTTGTGTAATCTCCTTGCTCCAATACAGTAAATAGCCAGCATACTTACTGGATGTAAAGAGATGTAAAAAGGACATTTGTGTTCCACTGCAAAACAGTGGATCAAGATGCAGATAAAGACATTCCTTAAGCTTGACAGGACTAAACCCAGACCCCAATCCCACAAGCGCATCAGCTACCGCTGGTATACCATCCTAAACCAAAGACTGTAATATACAGTAAAATGAAACAGTTTACCTGTATTTCAGGCCTCTCACATGATGCTGATTCTCTAGACGCTGTGTAAGGGCTGCAGCTAGCACCCAACAACTTTTCTTTAGGTTCAGAGTGGTAGCAAGTCTTATGAAGTAAACAACACTGTGATTTGGGTACGGGGCTGTGCCGAAAATAATGCAGTGAGGTTGCAAAACCACTCAAATAAAACAAACAAAAAAATCAAATAGGAAAGAACAAAACCATCATAGCATGGTTTGAGAGCAAAGTCCTAAGGAAAGCAAATGGGTTGTTTGGCAGCCCCACGCTCCAACAGAATTTGGACTGCAGGACCAGCAGAAAGGCTGCTCTGGGCAAGCCCGGCCCTGGGGATGCAGTGAGGGACTGCGAGCTCTGCCCGGAGCTGCCTGCTCCCCACTCCTGCAGGCTGGGGCTTTGCCAGTGTTTACTTGGCCTGTGGATCCTTTCTTAATCCGATGTCATGGGGTTTTCAAGTGTGCCAATTCCCTCCGCAGCCTGCTGCCAACTGATAGATGGTTTATGCCATTAACAGTGCCTGAGGACGAGAACTGCTGAAGAGCGGTGGTAATATTTCCTTTCTCCTGCTAATGCAAGTAGCAAGCAGAGGACTTCAAAAACCTTGTAACCTGCACACAGCCAGCTGCAGGCCAAGCCTCCTGGGTGCAGAAAAACTGTGGGACACTGCTCTATTGGGAGAAACAGCTAAAACATAACACATCCTCAGGGCAGAGTGCTCAAAAACAGGCTGTAGGATTAAACTACATGTCAGTCAGTGGACTTATTTTCTTAGAAGAGCAGAAAGAAGAAAAAAAAGAAGAAAAATAAAGAAAAAGCAGAAAAAGATTACCATGAGCTGTTTGTCCCTGCCTTACTCCCCATCGTCCAAGACTAGACCTATAGCCTCTATATGTCCATGTATGTGTGCACACACACCCCCCTTGCTGCAACTGGAAGCCTTGTAGACTGACAGCCTGTACAAAAGCACTTCTGGAAGCTGAAACTGAATAAATCACATCTTAGAGGTTCCCATTGTTACCCCAACTATGGCTCCAAGCCTCACACCCATCACTACCATGGCTTCTTGATCGAGCCAGCCCAGAGCCCCCTCCACTGCTTCCACTCCCACACTTCCACTAGTGATACAAACACAGAGCCACAGCAGAGGAGTAAATACTCATTATTTGTCTCGTTACTTGGGGAAGTGCTGGTAACTTCAGCTAACTTGCTATTTTACATTGTCCTGTTGTCACCCATTGTCAAACTTCCTCCACTTGTTTGCGGTGCAATTGCTCATCTCCCAGGGGGGCAGCGGGGGAAGAGACTCAGCACATGAAGCAGAAAGTAGCAATTTCACCAAGAAATAATAGTAACTGACCAAAATGAACCGGTTACATGGATACATCAGTGCAAATGAGACAAGAAAGATTCCCAGTTGTGTTATCTCTAAATTGCTACCTGCCTGTTGTTGCGCCACGATTAACTGCATCAGCTGCAGCAGGCTGGGTTCAGCACCCAGTCCTCCTCCCGCTCATTAATTCTGGCAGCAATTCCCGGTGAGTGCAACGGGGGCAGGTTGTGTCTGTTTGCTAAAGTGCTGTAAAGCTCCTTGGACAGAGCACTCAAGCCACAAAGACACTGCATCACTCTGAGGTGCCTGTTCCTGGGACTCCATAGCAGAGCAGCTTTTGCTGTGCATGCAAGGCACCTGGTGTGCCTGGGCATGCTGTGTAGATGCTGCACATCCCTCCTGTCCCCTCCTGGACACAAGGTGACTTGCTTCTCTTTGACTTTTCTTAGCTCACAGTTAAAGATAAGGTACCTGCACCGGGCACACAAGATCATTCAATGATTTAGGTTGCAAAGGGTCTTTGGAGGTCCCTAGGCCAACCTCCTTCTCAGAGTAGGGCCAGCTTCAGATTTAGGTGAGGTTACTCAGAGCCTGGACCTGGGTATTTGAGTGTACCCAGGGATGGAGGTCCCACAGCTTCTCTGGATCCTGGCTCCAACTCTTGAGCATTCCCATTGGGAAGTTTTTACTTCTTGCTGTACAACTGACTTTCCCTTACTGGACATCTTGTAATTGTCCCAGGTCCTTGTGGCCATGGGATGAGCTGGGCTCTGTCACACAGCTGAGCAGGATCACCTGGATGTGACCTCCCTTTGGCAGCCCCAGCCCAGCCATGCTTCTCCAGGGCTTCATGTGCCAGGATCTGGCCACTGAAGTTAGTGTGCAATTTTGCTGCTTCTCATTTAGACACAGTACTGAACAGGTAGAAAAACTCTACTGACGGTGCTCCAATTTTTGGCAGCAAAATAGAGGTAGGGTTTCACATAAGATGGGAACCAAGCTCTTGGACAGCTTTATTACCTCCCGGTCATCAGCACAGACACCCCAGCTCTCCAGTAGCCAAGGGGAGAGAGCAACCCCAGCATTTACTATGTCAAATCCTAATCTGCTGTCAGTCCAAGTGGCTGACCTACTCACCCTGAAACTGTGCTTTCTGGAAGCAGTTTGGCCTGCAGAGCTGCCTGCTGACCAGTCGTGCCACGCATCATACCAGCATGGTATGTTCCTGATACTGGTAGACTGACATGATGACCATATCTTTTCCAGTAATATTATATTTGAAGATCCTGAAGAAAAATAATTACTCATGCTCCCCATCAGAAAGCCAAACAATTACAGTGGTAAATGATATTGTAGCAGTGCCTATAATTAAGAAACTGCCAGCATTTTAATTATAAACTAATATCTTTAGCTGGCAATCCAGCTGTACAGAAGACCTGTTAAAAGTGAGATTGCCAGTTCCAAAGTTATAGCCCAGCAATTAAAGTTTTAGGGAGGTTTTTTTGTACTTCTTGCTTATTAAGATGTGTTTCTTGCCTATTAAAAGCCTTGGGGAAATTTCAGTAAAGTCCTTATATTAATCAGTAATAGCCTTTAACTTTCAACGATTCTTCCATCACAGCATGGGAATGGGGACATCCTGAGGCCAGCAAGTATCTCACTGGGCTTTCCACCCTTACACTGAAGCTGACACAATGCTGCTTTAATGTTTTCCACCTTCAGAGCACTGGGGCAGTTATTGCTCAGTACCACTGAGGAGCTTTGCTGAACTCAGCAACCCCAGCCAGGGGGCACAGTTTCTCTCCCCCTTCCTGCCTTTTCCAGTTCAGGTCTCCAGCAAGGACTGGTGGATAGGCTTTTTCCTCATCCCCTACCTGGGGACACAAGGATGTTCAGGTTTTGCACAGAGACATTCAATGCCTGGAATATCACCTGCACTGACGTGAATTTCTGAGCACACATTTCCACCCTTCAGGCCTGGCTCAATGGAAAGGTCCCCACAGAACTCAGCAGAAGCAACTCTAGGGAATAAAACCCTATTGAACGAGATGCACTGTGTCTTAATTACACAGTCAGTATTCCCAGCATAGTTAACAGTTGCACTTGAAGACATGAAGCCTGTCAGGTAGGGAGCTTGTCTCAATGCTGCCTGGTGCAGGGGTCCCTCTGGCCAGTGAGCAACGGAGCCCTGCTCTCACCCATGGCCTGCTGCTCACAACCCTGGGAGCATCACATGCCCTAACAACCAGCAGCATCAATCTGGGCAGCATGTCTTAGCAGGCAAGGGCAAGGCATTGACCTCAGCTATGAAAGCTGCTGGGGCAGCAAGTTCACTCAGCCAACTCATTCCCACTCCTCTTGGTTGCATCTTGACTTCCTCCACCTGCTGCTGCCTCTTTGGCTGGGTGCACATCCCCCTGCCATCCCCAGGCACAGTGCTCCCTTCCCCTCCAGTAGCTCACTCATAAAACAGCAGAAACAAAAACTGTGCTGTTTGCAGCAGCCTCTCAACTTCACAGGCTCACAGGGCAGATATTCAATGCTTTTAGATGACTACATGCAGAGAGAGCAGCACTTACTGGGACTCCTAGAAATGTCTTGAGAAAACTGAAAGACTTCCCTCCCTCCTTGACCACACTGAAGATCCCAGTCAGGGACCTTCCTCTGCACTCAGGCACTAAAGGGCCTTTGAAAAAAGTTGGCCTGGGGACTGTCATAGGGTGGCGGCAACATCCTTACACCAACAGCTCCTGCAACAGCTCAGGAGAAGTGCACCTCCGAAAGACAGGTATTGCCCTGTGCAGAAGCAGATATTGCTGCCTGGCCTCATGTGATTTTAAATGCCACAAATATACTTATTTGTTTCCATTACTTACATTTTGCATATATATAATCTTCTAAACCTCTAATTGTTAACCATGATTTTCTGTGCTGGAGAGCTCAGGTACCCAAACACACATAGGTCTGTACCAAGGCACTCATTACACCACAAATACTCCAGTTTAATCCAGACAGAATTGAGTAACTCTGTTAGCATTGTGCCCTGCACAGGGATGTCACATCCCTGTGCAGCTACCTGCTGTCTGCAGACAGATCTAACCCCAAGGCTCAGAGCTGGACTCCTCCAGGAGAGATGAGAGTCCATCTCCCTCCCCCAGAAGGATGCAGGTGCCAAGTGCACTGTAAATACAAGCTTCTATCAGGCACTTCTGACATTTAAGCTATGATAAAATACTTTCGTTTTCTGCTTAAACCTCATGAACCATGATTCAATACCTTTTCCACAGGCTTTTCAAGAGCTGTTCTGAAGGATGAGGATTAGCCTCGGGGCAGGGCATGAGCAAGGACAGAAACCAAGGCTTGTTCATCACTCAGATGATCACTTCTCCTTCCAGGGCTAGTTATGTGAGATGTTAATTTGAACTGGCAGCAGATTTTGCATAAAGACATCTTGGAACACCAGTCAGCCCTGACTTTGCCATGGAATTTAGTTTTCATATTATTAAAACCTTAAAATGAGGTTTTCCAGTGCAGACCTTACTTCAAGCTTTGCTGCAGTGCCATTCAATGCTCGTAGACAAAACAGTGACTGCGAAGGGTAAAGAGTGGAATTTTATTACTGTTAAGTGTCCTGTGCTTGGCCTTAACTTCTTCACAGGATAGGATGCTGGGCTTACGTACAAAGGATTTGCAGTATCCTTCCTTTGAGAGTATGTGACAGGACTGCCTAGAGCTTTTATGCAGGAGCTACGCATTTACTGTTGGTGATACTGGAACCATTTCTATGACATCTTCTTTCAGTCTAGAATGTATTTATTTTATCCTCTCTTTATAAAGATAGTCTCACCAAAGTGCTTACAACTCCTCAGGAAATCTTCCCAGGACGGGTTGCATTTCCCTTATGAAACCATAGGCAACTGTTGAAAACAGCTTGTTCCCTTTTTTTCTAAATGGAACAAAACCCTTTTGAACTCTGAAGTTACATTTTTGCAGGACTGGTGGCAAACCCTGCACTCATTCACTTGTTCTGCACATAGAGCGCTCTAGGCATCACATGGGTCTTTACTACTTACTGTCACCTCTTTGTTCAAGCCTCCTATTTAATATTTTAAAAATAAAAATAATCAAAACTAAACCCTGCAAAAGGACTTATTTTCCTTTCTGCTTGCCTCTCTGCTGCTTGCACAAGGCTGCCCTGCAAACCTGCCCTTGGTCACTCTGGTGCTCACCAAGCTGCTCTATCAATTCCCCCCCTCCTCTCAGCTGGACTAGAGGGAAGAAAAATAAGATGAAACTCGTGGGCTAAGACAAAAGCAGTTTAATGAAGAAGCAAAGCAGTGCTGTGCACGGAACCAAAAGAAAACAAAGATTTAAACTCTACTTCCCACCAGCGGGAGATGTCTGGCCCTTTTCAGGAAGCAGGGCTCCAAATGTGTAGCAGTTGCTCTGGAGGACAAGCCAATTCCCCCCCATTCTCCTCCTTTTCCTAGCTGTTATAGTTCAGCTGACATCACATGGTATGGAATATCCCTTTGGCCAGTTTGGGTCAGCTGTCCCAGTCGTGTCCCCTCCCAAGATCTTGTCCACCCCATCCCACTGCAGGGGGAATGTTGAACCCCATCCTTGGTGCCACGCGAGCCCTGCCCAGCAGCAGCCACACCACGGGGGTGTAATCAGCACCGTTCCAGCTCCCAGTGCAAAGCACAGCACTGGGAGGGCTGCTATGGGGAAAATTAACTCCAGCTCAGTCTCTACACTTCCATCCCAGGCCAGCATTTGGAGCTGACTCACCCGCTGCAGCCTAGCAGGTTCCTGTACTCACGGGGAAGTGACCCACAGTCCTGGGTGCAAAAGAAGAGTGAAAACCAGGAGAAAGTTTGCCGTTCTTTGCTCACACTGTCTAATTATAGGTAGCACTTTTACACACAGGCACAAAATGTTAATGTCATTTCTGTCCTGTGTCTTCCCTTACTTATTCTTCACTCTTCTTGGGATACAGGAGAGAGCAACTCCTACATGCAATTTATATATATCTGTAGATATGCGCGAGAGATTTTTAATAAAAGGATGATGACAGTTGCCACAGGAAATTGTGAATACATGCATATATACACACGCTCAAACTCACACCCTGAGCCTCTGAGACCTTTTGATTTCTTGAAAGAAATACTTTTAAAGAAGGAGGATGCCCCTTTGTTAGCTCTTCTCTAAACCAAGAGCTCAGCCGTGAAGAAGGGGGTGAATATACACCCGAGCCCTCCTCAGAAGTTCTGATCTAAGAAAACATACCAGTTTGTGACATGGGCATGTGAATAAGCTGCCTTTGAGTAAGCCATAGAATCATAGAATGTCAAGGGCTGGAAGGGACCTAAAGAGATCATCTAGCCCAACCCCCCTGCCAGAGCAGGATCACCTAGAGCAGGTCACACAGGAACGTGTCCAGGAGGGTCTTGAATATCTCCAGAGAGGGAGACTCCACAACCTCCCTGGGCAGCCTGTTCCAGTGTTCCGTCACCCTCACTGTGAAAAAAATTTTTCCTTATGTTTACATGAAACTTCCTGTGCTTCAGCTTCAACCCATTACCCCTTGTCCTATCATTGGGCATCACCGAGAAGAGCCTGGCTCCATCTTCCTGGCACTCACCCTTCATATATTTATAAACATTGATTAAATCACCCCTTAGTCTTCTTTTCTCTAAGCTAAAAAGCCCCAACTCCCTCAGTCTATCCTCATAAGAGAGATGATCCACTCCCTTAATCATCTTTGTAGCCCTCCTTCTTAAACTGGGGGGCCCAGAACTGGACACAGTATTCCAGATGTAGCCTCACTAGGGCAGAGTAGAGGGGCAGGAGAACCTCTCTCAACCTACTAGCTACACCCCTTCTAATACACCCCAGGATGGCATTGGCCCTCTTGGCCACAAGAGCACACTGCTGGCTCATGGTCAGCCTCCCATCAACCAGGACCCCCAGGTCCTTTTCCCCTTCACTGACTTCTAACAGCTCAGTCCCCAACCTATACTGATACCTGGGGTTGTTCTTCCCCAGGTGCAGGACTCTGCACTTGCCCTTATTGAATTTCATCAAATTTCTTCCTGCCCAACCCTCCAGCCTGTCCAGGTCTCGCTGAATGGCAGCACAGCCTGCTGGGGTGTCGGACACTCCACCCAGCTTGGTATCAGCAGCAAACTTGCTGCCACTGCTCTCTGTGCCCTCATCCAGGTCATTGATGAACAGGTTAAACAGAACCGGTCCCAGCACCGACCCCTGTGGAACCCCACTGGTTCCAGGCCTCCAGCTGGACTCCATCCCATTGACCACAGTTCTCTGGCTTCTTTCTTTCAACCAATTCCCAATCCACCTCACTACCTGATCAAGCAGACCACACTGTCTCAGTTTAGCAAGAAGGATGCTGTGGGAGACAGTGTCAAATGCCTTAGAGAAATCAAGAAAAATAGCATAGCACAGCTACTCTAGTAAACATGCATTTACCTTTCAGTTACACCTCTGTGTGTCCTACCCGGCAGTAACTACTTCACGTGGCAGTTGTGAGCATCAGCTTTTCTCTATAGGAGGCAAAAGTAGGGGTCTATTTCTACTTCACCCTAAATGTAGCTAGAAAGGAAACGAGGCAGCTTCACCTGAGATTCAGTCACTGACAAAACACGTTAAGACCTTCAAGCTTTTTTTTCCCCTTTAAAACTCCTGTAATTGCTACATAAATAATTAGTTAAGTGTAGGATGGCTCAATCAATCTGGCCCTGGGAAAACGTTAATAACAGTTTTGTGCAAGCTGCAGACTAGTGTCTTTATTAAAAACCAACATCAAAGCCCAAAGTCCAGTGTATTCATGCTACCGCTCCCATTTTAAACATGCTCATACACTGAAGAATCCTGATGGATTGGAGCCATAGGAGGTAAACCAGCAGATTGAAGAGGTTAAATGTATTTCTTTACTTAATGGGACTGGTGCTCCTCAAAGCTCCCATAAAAATTCAGCATGAAGATCTTCCTAAGCTCAGGGGTTTTATAGCCTTCATGATCATTCAACCTTTAAGCAGATACAAAGAAAATTTTTCTCTGCCTCTCTCTGAATATATCCATCTCCTCAGGAGAAAGACTTGATAAAATTCCTGAGACAGCTCATTAATTCTAGTCACTTCAGCAGTAACTTCCCCACCACTTGTAGCACTCAAAGAGGTTATAGATTGCCTTAGTAAGAACAAATACTGTTCATTAGCCATTTCCCTACACTTGCATATTAATATTTTTTGGCCTTGTTAAATATAGAAACCTATTCTCTTTTAATCCATTTTTAACAGGCTTTTTTTTTTTTCCTAGGGGTAGCCACAAAATAATTGTTAATTAATTATCCCACCTTCAAAAAGTTTGTGAAATTCCCTGAACATCCTCCTGTTGCTGCTGGGCAGCTGGAGCAGGCCAGTTAACTCTGTGGCTACTGTACTTGTACCCTTGTTTTGATGGAAAATTTAGAAACTTTTGCACTGAACAGACTTTTCTTCACTTTGTGGAGACATAATTTAGTCAGCAGAACTTTAATGTCCGTTACATATGTGTTTTTAAGCAGGATCCAAGGGTGAGAATAAAAAATAATCATCACAAACAGTGCAAGTGGTAGGTGTGAAGGACCTCGGCTTCAGACAGGACAACCCAACCGAACACCACAAATGCTCTCAAGTAACTCAAAACCAGAAAGAATGGGCAGGTAACTTGCCATCAAAGAAATCTTTATTCTACAGAGTAAAGAGAGTTCTGTTAACTTGATTAAAATGAGAGCTGTTTGAAATCTCTCAACTGTGTTTTATTGAATAAGGTTTTTCATGTAAACAGCAATTTTGAAGGACCTTGGGGAAAGGAGGTAGGTATATTGAAGAAAATGTTGCTTTCTTGGCAACAGAAAACTTAAATCTTTGGAGGTTTCCATGAAAATGAGACCTCTTGTGCTGTTAACTGCGTAAGGAAGAGTGTTATACTCTGAAACAGGAAATGTGATTTTCTATCTTTTTTATCAGCTTCCAAGATTAATAGCTTTACAAGAACCTAATCCCTTCAGAAATCCAGCCCAAATATTTCCCTCTTGCATCTTGCAATAGCAAACCATTTAGCTGAAGTGGAAACACAAAAACCTAGCAACTAATTTGAGCTAATTTGGTCATTTTGATGAGGCTCCAGGAAAAGAATTGGAGACAGAAGAATTCTTAGATAATAAGTGGTGGCCAAAACCTCCCCTTGGTACTGGCACCTTACCATAAACCAAGAGCAATCCAAACCCATGGCTGCTGCTAAGCTCCTGGTGGTTGGTGTGGCAGCATTTTCAATATTCAGTATCATGAGGAGTTTCTGATGAGTTCTTGGTGCTGTTTATAGCACAACCCCAGGTATAGCTCATTTTCCAAGAATAACGTCGGCAAAAATTCAGTATCTGTTGCAGCTTTTTGACAACTTATAATTATGGTTGGAACTGCAGTCAAGCGATTTCAGACAGGAGAAAGTAATTTCCCAGAGTTATCCACTGGGGCAGCACCATCCCCATCTGAGCACCCGTGGAGTGTTCCCACCATTCAAGTTCTTGCAGAGCATGTGCACAAAGGGAAAATGCACAAAAAAAAAAAGAAAAAAGAAAACCCAAAAAACACCTTTCATTTTTCTATCCTTTACAATACCTATTGATATTCTATATGCTAAAAATACACTGAAAATCCAAATTTCAAGTAGTGTTCCTACACAACACTATTCTGACAGTAAACCTGGAGTCCCCAGCTGCCCACTGCTGTGTGCCAGAGCCTTGATGGTGAGCACTGCACTTCAACATTTAATTCTGCACTATGAGTGATCTCCACCTTTTTTTTTTTTACACTGACTTGACACACAACACAACCATGACAAAAGTCCTTTTCATGCTTTTTAAGAGACTGACTTTCTTCCCATCCTCAGTACCTGTGCTGGATGCTTGATTCACTCCAGTTCAAATGCTATCAACAGTGGATCAAATCCTCTGTGTTTTCAGGAGCCAGCCCCTCATAAGGCTGCACAGATGGCTCTGGGACAGCAGAGCTAGATTCAGCATCCTTTAAATCAATGCTGACCTCTGTGCCAGTACAGCTGAACCTACCCCCAACAAATTTCACCACTACGTTGACGCAAGACTGATATAAATGAGACCAGAAATGTGATCCATCACTTTTAGAAGCCACTTTGCTGTGTTTTTAAAGAATCATGACACTCTTGGAGCTGAATTTTACCAAGAAATCAATTACCTACCAGCTATTACATTTATCAAAACAGGTTTCCAATGATGTAAATCATCATCACCTTGCTGAAGCTGGTAGCACCAAGCCCATCTGCACAATCCATGCAAGTAGCCTGTCTCCTATTAGGATGGATGGCAATATATGAACCTCGTACAGATGACTGACATTTATGGAGGATAATTATGGAGACTGCAAGAATATCAGTTACTTTGACATGTTAATGGTTTGTTTTTAATTAAATACACAGAGGTGTTTGCAAATAATTCGGTTGTTGCTGAGCTAACGTGTCTTTACCAGCACAGGTCCCCAGATGTACCTCATTCTGTGCCAAAAAGCAGTCCATCAAATACAGGGAAGCTCTTCAAGCAAGACCAAAGCTGGGAACACCGTCTGTGAAGTAAAACCAAGCCCAAGTGCCTTGTTTGCCACAAACTACCCCATTTATGGTGGTATCTAACCTGACTGAAGTCCACCCCTAGTTGAATGCAAAGTGAACGTGGCACGAAGAAGCTGCTGCTGGTGCTTCAGAGGGGAAAGGAGGAGAGATACTGGGGGTGGAAGGTGATGCTGAGCCAATTAACCCCCCTCACGGGGGACATACAGCTGTGAGCAGTGCACTGTCAATCTGGGAGCTATGACAGTTCCCCCTTGAATTATTTAAACCAGAATAAACAGCAAAATGCTTTGATCTTGTGAAGCTGGGGGATACCTGTCAGTATTCAGCAGGGCTGGAGCAGGCTGCCAGGCACAGCTGCCAGCAAACTCACCTCCAAGGGTATGGGGTCCCCAGCCAGGGGAGAGCACCAGTGGGCAGCCTCACTTCTGCGGGAGCCAGCACTTGTCATGCCACAGTGCTGGTGGTGGGGCCTCCTGCCCTCAGACCTGCCCCTCCTGCCTTGGGACCACTGAGGGTGGAGGTGGCTCTGAACAGGAAATTATTGCCTCTTAGCTACTATTTTCAGAATGTAATTAGAAAATTAAATGGATAAATGCTCTTTTGCTTTTGACCTCAGATATGAATACCTCAAAGAATTACCTTGTCATTACATAGAATATACTATTTCAACCATGTATATTTTTAATAACCACCTAGCATTAGTGGTATGTCTTGCTTTGTCAAGCTTTCACGGTCACTGAGGAGCTAGTTTATAAGCATCCAACTGAAGTTGCAGGTGTCTTTGTACATGAAAAGATGGTATCTGCATATGATGACTCAAAGCCTTTCCATATAGGAATATTTTTTATGTTAACTCCTTATTTTAAAATACCTTCTGCAAACCCATTCTATTTTCCTATCCTCCATATTTTACAGAAAGTTCAGTCCACACCCTAGAAAACTGACCAACAAAGCAGCTTCCATTTCTCCTTCCAGACACTACAGCTTTGGTACCATGATTGACCCATCCTCCCCGTATTCCATTTCCCCAGGAATTTATTCCTCTCAGCCTGCAGCGAATGCCACTGTGTAAAAGAGAGCAGCAAGCTGTGAATGGGTATTTAATCCCTTATTTTTAGGAGTAGGATGCAAAGTTGGCTGGATTTCCAGAATGGATGCTGGCTCAATTAGTCTTTCCAGTGTCCTGTAGCAATCCTGTTGGCTACATCATCTGCTGTGCAGACACTGTGAGCGTGTGCATGTGCGTGCGAGTGCAAAAGTTACACCCATTTCAGCTTTTCTTTTTTAAACTGAGGATAGTTGAGTACGACAGGGAAGATCCCAGCTTCACTGGGATTTAAGGAAAGACAAAACTCTCCTCAACCGCCTGCCTGCCTCCAGCAGCCTCCGCAAGAAGGGGAGCTACTTTGTTTAGCACCAGCCACCCTTGATTTGAGAATTTTCTTTGATCAAGACATACAATTACTACATAAAAACAATGCCATGTTCAGCAATTTGTAGCAATAAATGTTGAAAGGAGTTTTCTCTGATGGAGTTTGACAACTTTGTCCAAAAAAATCCCTTTACATTTCTTTAAGCTGCAAATAGTCTTTAACGGAAGCAGATTTAAATACAAACTAAAGTTTCTTCACACTGTGCTATAAATCACAAGGGAAACATAATTCATTTGCAGCAGTTTTCAACAAGAAAACTTGGCAGTCTTTCAGCAAGTTTCATAATTGCTCTATTTTAAACTTCAGCTTGAAAATGCTCAAGATAGCTTTTAGTTTTATTGAAAGGTTAATTTCACACCTACAGAAAAATATCAGCTTTCTATTAGATCTAACGGAGTGTTAAATGTGAAAATTACAGTCCTGTCATATAAACGTGAAAAGTTTGTTGCATCTTTAACCCATCCTGCTTCACCATTCTCCACCATTGGAGCTGAGGCACAATAGGTGAGGCCACCTCCACGGTTACATCGTGACACCCATTGCGTGTCCTGGGCCAGAGAAAAAAGATGACACCAACAGCAGCAATTCGGGTGCTACCTCTGTGGGGTGGTGGCTGTAGCAGCCTATGCTTGAAAAACACCCATTGTGGAGGGTAAATGGGGACATGTCCCTGGGACAAGCATGGACCAAAAAATACTATCTTCAGATTTATGCCAAGGTGTCTGAAAAGTCACCATTGCATCTCTGAGCTCACCTTATTGTTAGAATAGTGCAAACATAGGGTAGGCAAAGAAGAAATTTGCCCATGTCCTTCCCTATAAGCTGAATTTCTTTCTGGGGCAAGATGTGCTCTTGGGGACCAGCCTGCCCACACAGCCTCTCTCCCATGACCAGGCAAGTGCATCTCCTCTCCCATTGGAGGGATCAAATTAGGGCATGGAATTAAGAAAAAATAATAAAAATATTGCTGGTGACCTGTGCACTTGGTGCAACACCTCATCCCACCAAGGTGCACTGAATCCATCAAACATTCAGGGTGGGGGAATATCCCTCCGGAACCACTCCTGAATAGCCAGAGGACACCTAAGTGGACACTGCTAAGAATCTAGGGCTAAATATCTTGCTGTAATTGTTCTGTAACTTCACTTCCCAAGTTCACTTATGCATCCCATCCCCTAGACCAGGGTTTGAGAAAGTCCCTGCAAACACAATGCTTTCACAGTCTGTGTTTTGCAATCTCTTCTTCCCCCAAACCAGCGCTTCCCAGCAATTAAACACAGTTAGCACTTGTAGCAGTAGTTTCAGTTACCTCTGATGGATACAGACACTTCATGGCTCCAGAAAACATAATTTCTCCAAGCAACAAGTGTGTGTGTGAGAGCATGAGCGTGCACGCTGCTGGAGGGGGTGGAGAAAGGCTCATACAGAGGAGCGAGTTCATGCAGCCATACGTGCAAGGAATGCCATTAAGGAAAAAACGTATCTTTTGCCTTCAAGAAAACTATGATTCAGTAACTACTTTATGGGGGGGAGGGATGTGTGTGTGGAAGTCACACTGAATTTCATTTGGGTATGTTAAGTTCAATATCACCAGAAACTATTAGTTGAGGGAAGAGGGAAAGGGAGGGGGTCAATTAATCCCAATGAATTCTGGTACTATGACTCTGTGCAAGGCATATTTACCATGGCATGGTGGGTGACCCTGTCATTGCCAGGGGCTCCTGCCTGAGGAATGTGCTGCAGAGGCAGAGAGACCATCCCCCAGGATTCAGGGGTTGTGCAGAGCTACCATCTCCTGCCGTCCAACCCAGCAAGGCACAGTACACACTGGGATAACAGCACACGTGGGTTGCTGCGTCCCAGGTTCCCTGGGGACAATTTCATGACTACTTGCAGACAAAGGACTAACGCAGCAGAAGCAGCGGGTGCATTGATTGCAAGTTATATCCCCTATCGTGTGCTTCTTTATGTCAGCGCAGCACAGGTGAGGGCCTCAAAGCACCTTCTCCTCCAAAACACACGGTTTCCATCTCCTTCAGGAAGTGCTCTTGGGTCCGTGGCAGGTTTGCTAATCAGTGACAACGTTTGTTGCAAGCGTGAGATCTACGGTCCACAAGAAATAACTAGAGGTGTCTCATGCCTCAGAGTGCTGGCCTCAAAGCCAGTCAAATGCTCCTCCCTGCAGCAGCAAAACAGACCTCCTCATGGCAGAGACAGCAAATAGCTTGGTCTGGAATCCTCACTGGGCAGATGGATTTGAAAAACAGCTTAGAGAAGCAGCCTTCAACCAGGTGTGGAGGCTGGGAGCAGCCAGTGGTGAAGCAGAGCTTCCCAAACTGTGCTCCTGGTGAGGTGGCATCTTGCCTTTTTAAGGTTGGCATGTCTGGGAAGTGAGGCACAGCCCTGATAAGGAACTGCCAGAGAAGGTATCAGTAAAATAACTGGGTTTTCTTTAGATGCTTGTTTTCTTTTTAGAAGAGGTTTCTAGTTCCTCCTCACAATTATGAAAATAAATAACTTGGGTGTCTTGGATTCTCTTGACTAGGAACAGCAGGAAAAATGCAGCTTATGAAAGAAGTTGCCATCTTCTTAAAAATAAGCGTCCTTTTAACATTTGCAAGTTATCAGCATTGCAAGGATTCTGGCAGAGGGTGAGCCATCCTGCAGGAGGTGGATGGGCTATTGCTGAACAAAGGCTTGTGCAGTTTGGCTGAGTTAGTGAAAAGTTGAGGGGGAAGGAAAAAAAAAAAAGTTCAGTCATTGGTGAGAGCACCTCCAGGCATCCCTCTGAATGTCCCAGGTGAGCACCATTCCCCATCTGATAGGCAGATAACCTTTATACTGCTCTCTGGCATTCAGTCTCTGGCCTTTAGATTTGCTGCTCTTCCGATCTTCCCCATGTAAATCATCACACTTCTCCTTTTTATGATATTCTAATTAAGAAAACTGTGATAACAGTAACTAATTATGTCCATAACACATTCTGAAGCGCTCTCTCTGCCTGTCAACACTCAGAATGGGAGTCTAAACTTTGGCAAGGGTCCCAGAGCCTAAAAAGGGGTCTAGAGCAAGATGTCACTAACCTCCTGTCATTAATCTTAGATAAAGAAGTTCCTATGAACAACCAGCAATTCATTTGCCATCAGTCTCCGTGATCCTTGTAGAGCTTTTCTGATACAGCTCAGTTACACTCGTACAATCACTTGCTTTCAAATATACAGTCTTTGCCATTTTACTATGCATTTTCCTAAATAAATGATACCTGTTTGGAAGGATTGGATATTAGGATGCACTACAAGTGGTATTTTATCTTTTAGGAGATAACTGAACTTTAAAAAATATCTGTCAGATCAGTGCAATTGAAAAGCTCCTCGAAATACACATAAAAATGTCAAGCTTTGTCACCTCACTGTTACAGAGGCGACACCTTTCCCACTGCTCAGTGAGGCATGTGTGCACCAGAGAAAGCTCGGTCTGGGGAGCATTTCTGGTTGGGGTCAGAAGGGAGAGCCTCCCAGGGCTCTAGAAGCCAACCTGCTCTAGTGGGAGGTGTCCCTGCCATTGGCAGGATGGTTGGAACTAGATGATCTTTAAGGTCCCTTCCAACCCTGACTATTCTATGATTCTATGTAGGGATTTCCAAGGTTGGGGGAATAGAATTGCACATTATCACTGTAAGACATCCAAGCTCTGCCGCCTGTTTGACAGTTTGAGATAAGCACACACACATCTAAATTTCAAAGTTTCAGCAGTTAGCAGAGACTCTCACATCTGCTTTTTTGGGGGACATCTCCAGACAGGTGGTGGCCAATTCACCTGATGGGAGGGTGCCTCGAGCTACTGTCATTACCAACAAGCCTCCTTCATCCCCAATTCCTCCAGCTCTTCCTCCACCAGCAACACACCCATCCTGGAGCTTTAACTCCAGCCTACTCCTGCCCCAGTCCTAACTGGGACATCTGCCTCCTGCTTCCTGCTGCCTTCCCTACAGTAAAGCACTGCTGCCAGTCAGAGCCCTGCAGGCACCTCTGATTGCCTCCATAGTGGATTTTTGTATTTAAAGTGATAGCTAACAGACTCCTGGCTGTCAAGCAGTAGAAAATAAGGGGGAGGTCAAGTCCCCCTATAAGATCTTTGACCAACATGTTAATACCATTTTCCCCCCTATTTAATTCCTGAGAATAATCATCTAACGCACTGGATTTCATATTGCAAAAAGAGATACAAACAGCTGGAATGCCACAGCCCTGGGCTGTACCTGCAACATCAAAGGAAACCCATCATCTTGACAAGTAATGGGTGAAATCTGCAAGTATCTGGCTGTCTAGATGGCAGGGAGTGCCTCTCTAGAGAGTTTTAATATTTTAGCCATGTCAGGCCCACAAGCTGCAGCTTTTTGCCAGTGAGTAAATTGATTATGTAGATTCCTGCAATCTACAGAATAGGTGGTATGCACAGAAGATGGCATAAATATATATTACAATGCTGACAACTTGTTCTGTTTCACCGCGTGACAGGTTACGACTGACACTGAAGAGAACAGTGATGAGCAGCTACTTTGCAAGCCCTCTCTGTAAAAGGCAATTGTATCTGACAGTGCCACTGGTGGGACAAACCTCCAGTTGTCAGCTAAACTGTTGTGATAGAGACTCGAGCAGCTCTGCAATGCGGTTTCAGATAGTATCTGGCAATATGCTTAGTACTCCCCTGAGCTCGCTCCAACTAGATGAGTTATGGTCATTTCTTTTGGATGAACTTGTAGCATTTCTGTCTTACACAGTTGAGTCCTACCTGCCATTTGGAAAGCAAAGTGTATTAAAAGGACTAGATAAGGAGCCTACTGGAAGTGCTAATTTCATTTACATATCAGAGTTAAACACACAACTATTGCCAAGCCCACCAGTGCAGTTCGATGTCTGAGGAACAGTGGGTGTGAATCAGGCCGTGGCAAAGAGCAGAGGCTGAGTTGATCGGGGCATCACCAGCCAGGTGATGCAAGCACTCCCCACCTCTTTCATAACACACTTTCAGCAGAAATGAAACCCCATCCTACTGTGACCCATGGTGCACCACGAAAAGCTGCAAACTCAGACCCCAGACAGCCTGGTTGTGTTTCAAGGGTGTCAGAGCTAAACTGACAGTGCTGTGCCTGGATGGGGCTAATCCAGGCATCTCAACCAGCCTGTTATGCTAAATGCCATTCTATGTCAGCACACTGCAACCTCTGTCCATAGGCTCTAACATTTGGACATAAAGCAAAGACAGCACTGGGATGCAGACTGACCACCAGAAGCTTGCAAAGCAGCAATGAAAAAAACATTAGCCAGTGCAAAAGTGAGCAGTTATTTCCTTTCGATGCTACTTTGTACACATGATTGGCTGTCATGGGAGCTTTTGGGTTTTGTTTATGCCATTGCAAAGTGAATACAAAATGTTGCCATGCGAGAACAGTCAGCCCCTTGCTCCCACTGTGATTGCAAATAAAGCAGGTTACACCTCTGCTTGAGAAGTGGTAGTGCTGGACATCCCCAGGGAAGATGGGGGATTTGAAGGCTAAACCATGACTGAGCTCACAAGGAACAGTTTTCTATGGGGCGGGGCAGCAGGCTACAAAGTTTGATCTGTTACTACACGGGACATCTTGAGGGGTTTTGCCTTCTGATCCCAGGCAATGGGAACAGAAATAACTGGGGGGAGCCTCTCCCAGGGTAATTTTGTACTAAAATGCAGGTATTTCCTACAATAACATTGGCAGGGGGGTGGGGGGTGGAATGGAAAAAGTGAAGGCAAAATGAAAAGAAAAACCTTAAGTTTAAACTGAAATGTATTTAATGGTTAAAGGAAGCTAAAGGAAAAAATTGTTTTTCCCCTGGAAAAACAAAACCCAAAAAAACCAACCACACACAAAAAAGCCAAAACAAACATCACACACAAAAAAAACCCCAAACAAACAAAAACCACCACCAAAAAAAAAACCAACACCAAAACAAAACAGATGTCAGTACATTTTCATTTCACAGCCAGAAACCATCATCTTACTTTTAGTACTCTTACATTTTCTGAGGAGCTAGAAGTTTGCAGAGTGAAACAAGTCTGGGAAGTATTACTTAGTGGAAAAGCACAATTTTTGCTGAGAAGCCATTTCTGGGAGTTTTAACCGTACAATGGGATGCAGCACAGCATCTGCTCCTTTGGCAAACTATTGCCTCACATTTGTTTTGGGACATCAACAGCTTTATTCATTATTAAGGATTATTCACATGCCAGGGAGAGATTGACATTTCTGAGAGATGCTCACAAAATTTCCATGAGTTTTAGCACATGCCTCCTTATTCAAAGTTTACACCAGAAATATGGCACCCACCATCCTCTTGTCCTTAAAAATATTTCTCTCATTCATCAGCGCATGGTTTAGATCAAAACCAGAAGGCAGGAACAATACCAATCAACGATCTGTGAGCAGTCCCTTGTCTGAAGGATATACATCCAGAAGTGATGAGCTGTTGATCACTTAGACAAAAAAAAAGTCAACTGAAAATGCTTTGTAAATGAACTGCTTATTGAGAAAGAGATCTAATTTGCAGCTCATCACCTGACTTGTGTCAGCTCATCGATTGCTGCTACCACGGTGCTGATGGATGGCACTTCTTGAGACCATGGTGCTGCTGTAATGATCCTGCTTCTGGGCAGGGGCCAAGGCATGCACACGGTGGAAGTGCTCCCCCCGGCTTTGTGCACACGTGGGTAAGATAACAGGCAAAAAGATTATCAAATCATAGATAAAATCAGACTGGCACTCATCTGTGCTGAGCTGTACAAGAAATACGGGTGTTTCTTAAAACAGATGCCCTCAAACTTTTCCATCACACGGGAAGGAAAGCCCAGGTCCCTTGTACACGAGATCCTGGGTACCAGCTGCCCACAGGAGTTTACCCCCAAGAAAAACTGGGCAGGCACAGAAAGGTTTTGCTCAACTACCCCTGTGCCTGGCAGAACTGACACCACTCTCCGTAATGAAACCTGGCCTAAAAACACACAGAGTGGAAGATACAACCCTTCCAAAGATAAGCAGCTGAGCTCTACAGAAGCTTGGACTGATTCAGAAAAGGCAATGAAAGACTCTCCACAGGCAAAGCATAGGGCTGACTCCTTCCACACGGGGTCTCAGGAGGTCACATCTGCAATAACCCCATCCCAAGAATCCCTTTTAAGACACAATTTCACAGATATTTTAAACCCATATATTTGAATATTTTCTGGCATATTAAGGTCTGCTTCACTATGCTTTTAGGATAAGCCAGTTAACTGATAACCTCCACCTAAAAAAATGTATATATATACATATATGTCTATATTTATCTTCTGGCTGCAGCAAGGATCAAGACATGAAGAGAATCAAGGCAGCATGAGGGTATAGCTGCATAGCTTCAAGGTTGAGCCAAAAGCCTGTGTTTGTGACTCTAAATGCTCGTATACAGACACCTGGCTCTGATTTACCTGTGGAAACAGCTAATTTGAAAACAAATGCAGTGCTTGTGGCCTGCTCCCCACACCCATTCCCATGGCTGCTGTGGTAAATCTCAGGCATCTATCAAGTGGCCGCAGCTCCCTTCTCAGCAAATCAAGCCAACTTGCATTGGCTGTGCTTCCATGTGCTCATCTGCACGCTGCAGCAGCTGCTTTACAGCTGATTGAGATGTCTCTGCCTCTGGCAGAGAGAAAAAGAAACCGTACAAAGCCACCCTTTTGTGAGTTAGAGCTCAAGCACATGCTTGTCTTAATTCACTTAATCCACTCTGTAGGCAAGGACAATCTTCTCCCCTTCAACACATGTAGCCATATTGTGTCTCCCTGTACTTATAAGGATGCTCCATTTGCATTCCTGTCCCCCAGGATGTACCTTTTACCAGGTGACACCATCTACCAAGCACGGCACACTCCCTCTTTCTTTGGGTCAGGCACAGGACCTAGTATTTATAGGCTTTCATGGGCCTTGGATACCATAAATATCTTCCCGTTACTATACGCAGAACCAAAGTCATTTCCAGTTTGGAACAGAGCCAGCTGTAGCACAGCTTCTTCATCAGACAGGTTTAAAATCTATGTTCAAGCCTGCAGGCAGCACTGCTAAAAGTGGAGAGCCAGCAGCAGCGTAGGCAAGATGTGTGTGCTACTAAGTCTCCAGAGGCACCCTCTGTGTCAATGACCACCTACTGACTTTGCTTACCCACTGTTTACACCAAGGTGCATTTATACAGGGAGGGCTCCTTCATGGAGCAGTGCTGTGATATTTGCACACAGTTTATTTAGACACTTATCCAGTATTGTAATACAGACAGAAGCTGGAAGACACATCGAGGTGCCAGATGTTTGAGACCCCCAAGTAAAGGCATCTTATTGCAAATCCTGTCCCAAAGTAACTCCAATTTTAGCATGGGAGTAGCCTGAGACCCTATAAACCAAGATATCATGTCTAAAGTTGCCGAGTGCTTTCTGCATCTTCTAGCAGATGTCTTTAAATGAGTTGTTTGAAGATACAGTACTCCAAAACCTAGGTTATTCGTATATATATATTGGGAATCATTTACCCTTCAGAAGAAGCTTTATTACAAACACAAGTGAAAAGTCATATATAAGGTGGAAATAGAATCTGTTGTGCATGAGACATATCTGCGATGATTTTTTCTGCATAAAGGTTATTTAATTTAGTGAGATATGTTGTACTCGAGTGTTTAAATTAGAAACCTGCTCTGAGCTGAGGAGCTTTGATTAGAGGAGAACAGTAATCACTTGGAGCACTGCACACAAGGGGCGAGCAGCCTCTCAGAATCCTTAATTTATAACTTATGCACTGCAAAGCCCACACACCTTAATGGTTTAGATATTCTGTTTTATGCCAAATGACTAAATGCTCCTTGTGTGAGCAGGCAGCCACTCGCAGTCAGGTCATTTATCTTTCAAAATAGTAACAGAGCAATCTTGTCCTCTCTGGTTGGAGGTCTCACTCTAGGCACAGGCTGCTCGAGGTGGCTCCATTTCAATATGCATCATTTAAGAGCCTGCTGTGGGCAAGTTCAAGCAAACAGCAAAGTTGCAAATTGTTTCTCGATATGCAAACTGTGATCATTATTGTATGCTGTGAAAGTACCTACACATCACCGTGCACAGAGACCACAGGAGAGCTACTTCTAGAAACACAATAAGAGTTTCCTTTATCCCAGCAACAGACCTCTATTTATATAGGTTATGGATGGAAAACCTCAGCCAATGAGCTGCTTATTTAAATACATCAGGACCAGCATAACATCTCCCCTCCAAGCATTCTAACCCAGCCTCTTCCAAGCCCAGTAACAGGAGCATGGGTCTTCCTGACTCATCTTCAAATCTAGATCTTTCCCTGAGGCTGAACTGCAGATACAGCAGTTGGGACCTTCTTTCCTCAAGCTCCAGCACCAGGCAGTCACAGCTACTTGCTGCAGGACCAGAGCCCTCACAGCAGGGAGGATGTATTTCTCAGGCAACCAGCACAGGAGGATCACAGCACACAACAGGCTCCAGGATGGGGTTCACCCTCCACATCTTTAAAAGAAACCCTCTGCAGGGAAATAGTGTCACTGCTCAAGGACTGATAACGCACTGCTAAAAAACAAATTAGAAAAAAAACCCCAAAAAAAGCACCCCAAAACCATAGAGCAAAATATCTCTGTGCCTGTCACCTCTGGCTTAACATCAGCTGTACTGGTGGAGTCAGATATTGTCGAGACTTTTTTTTTGTGCTATGCTTTTTTAAAGATGCACTGCTAAGTCTGTATTGCACTGACCTAGAGACACTCAAAGCCACCCCCATGATTTCTTCAAGAATGAAAGACCCCTGTCAGCAAGCCAGGGACCCACAGGCTGTATGGACTGGTAGACCACACCTCTGTCCTGTGCACTTGGGAGCAGATTATCACCAGCCTGCTCCTGTCTCACAAAGACAACTGCTCACAGTCCTATCACAAAGGCATAAGAGAAATGAAAACGCACAAGCATCTTTCTCTGAGGCAAGCACAGATACTGCTGTTATCTTTATGGCAATTTTTAGTGGCATCAGAACGTACCATGCTAAGCAGTGTAGTTGAAATCTGTTGTGTCTGGGATCAGCAGACAGATCTTTGCCGGTACATTAGCATGTCTTAGATTAATTCATCAAATTAAGAGCCCTGCAGTAAAGCAGAATAAACTTGTTGGGAGGGGAAAAAAAAAAAAAAAAAAAAAAAAAAGCTTGTTAAATGTTCCACACAATTCTGCTTCTTCTACTTCGACCAACATTATCCCTACTCTGCTGCATAGCAGTCACACAACAGAGTCCCTGGGACAAAAATCTGGGCAGGGGGATTCAGGAAGGCTCCCTTATCACAATGAGCACAAGCAGCCAGGAGCTGGTTTATGTCCTGAAGCATGTGGAAGGAGAGGGCTAAGTACAGTGGTTTCAGGAGATGTGATGGTACACTTAATGTGCTTGTTTCAAATGACATGTGTCAGGGCAGTTGTGCAGCTCAGACCACTAACACAGGCAAGCACCTACAGGCAGAGCACGGGAAGCTGGGATTTGGTGGATTAACACAATTTTACACATGGTATTGTGCTATACATCTCAGTGTGTGAGTAGCTCCAGTTACCCCAGTGCAAGCAGCATTTGCCAGCAGTCTGTTTCCTAGAGCTCCATCAGCAGCATGGCAATCTGAGAAAGGTTGCTTCCCAGGGACTCTCTGCTTACCCTTCCTCACCCCATGCCACAGGTCTGGGGGTTCAGCTGGCTGGGGTTCTATTGGTTGCTCCTTCAGTCTGTCCACTCACAACAGGGGTGGGACTTAGGGTTGTGTCCCTCCTTAAAACCAGGTTCACACAAAGCATCTCCAGGACTTCTGTTATTGTAAACATTATAAGCAATATAAATAAACAATATTTTTGACCTTGTATTTCTAGACAGGATCCCAAGTCCCAGCCTTCCTTATGTCCCCAAGGAACCATTAATGAATAATCAAGACCTCTGATTTTGGAGCAGCATCTCAGATCTCACTTGAGCACATCACATGGGACCTGGCATTTGCCTCCCACTACACGTACCTGTGAAAGGTAGAGCTCTGGAGAAAGAGCCAGTGACTTTTCTCTGGTAATTACCTTCATCAAGATGCAGTTACAATGCAGTTAGAGACAAACCAGTAAACCAGTAAGTCTCTGCTATCGTCATGCCCCACCCCCTTCCTCTGCCACCTCTCTCTCTAAACTGATGGGCTACATTATAGCGGAGGAGTTTCTGAACAATCAGATAAAAACGTGGTCCATGCCAGGAAAACCCTAAACCTTCATGAAATATTTGGCACCTTCTGTATTTTAACTAGCAGAAAAGGAGGCAAGGGAAATATTAAGCTATGAAAGGCTGGCTTTGCACTCTTTGTCAGTGAGCTGCTACTCAGCTCACAGATGAAAAAAATAATAGTGCTTTTCAAAGATCTTCTGCCGCAGATGCTAGCAACAACCGCCTGTGTGGAGAGACAACCTGTCTCCTTAACGTGAATACCAGAGACACGAAAACCAACAAACTTCATACTGGGTTTTTAGAGAGAGCCCTGGGGCATGGGTGGGAATTGGCAAACTGGGGGAAAGCTTTGTTAAGAACAGCAGCGGCAGGGAGGGACCAGGATGGCTGCTGGCAGAGGAAGGCACTGCCACATCAGCTGGCAAGAGGAACCGTGACCAGCAGTGATTGCCTACTCCACTGAGCAGCTGGTTAATGCCAAAAGGCTTTTGACAAAGCTCCTCTTCAAGGCACTTAAAGCTGCTAGGATGTCACAGGATGAGAAGGAGGATCCTTTAAGACATTAATAACTAGCGGGATAAAAAAAATCCAAAGCCCACAGGAGTAGGAATAAGCCCATTTTTCCACAGAGAAGGGATGTATTCAGTGGTCTGTACTGCTCACTGTAGCCAGAAGTGGCCTAGAAAATCATTTGAAAACAAAATGAAGTTTGTAGGTGAGGTAAGTCAGGATAAGGAAAAGAGGAAGATATTTTATACCTGTATATGCACACAGATATTTTATACATATTATACATATTACATATATTATAGCTTGTGTATATATAAGCCAAACTATATTATATATACTTATTTAACATATATCTTTTATATATATATATATACACACACACACACACAAGTGCATATAAGCTAACGGCCACCCCCCATGCTAGTCGTTCCCTGGGTGCGAGGCACCAGCCACTCTCCCAGGGAGATGTGGAAGGAGGCAGTTAGCAATACCAAACACAACACAGCAGCACGCAGGGCTCTGGGGGTCAGTGATAGCAGAAGCATCTCAGCAGCAAATAAAACACTTTCCTTCAGAGCAAACTAAGTGCCAAACCCTTAGCCTGGGCTCCACAATGGTCCCAGAAGCCAAACCCTCCTGTTCTCCTCTGGGGCAGCACACGCAGCCAGGCTGCATCAACCAGTTTCCATCCCAGTCAGGCAGGCAGGCAGACCAGCAGGACAGCTGCTCTCTGCAAGAGCCCGTAAGGGCAGTGTGTGCTTGCATTAGTCATTACAGAGACCTGAGATGTTGCACCAATTGGTGTCATGGAGTTTAAAAACTGTTTATGTTTCAGTTGTTTATTAGCTAATAATTCAGACTCTAGTCTATTATTTTAACAAACTGATGGTGTACTTCGATTGATCTTAAAGTACCTTTCGGCCCCTGTTAGCTCATAGTGCTCATTAGGATGCATACACCTAACCAGGAATCTTATTATGAAATAATTGCCAATAAGAAAACACTTGTAGGTTGTAGCAAAGTATGTGGATGGCTTGTGTGGCTTCCAGCACAAGGGAACAATCCCACCTCTCCTAAGCTCTTGGTACTTACAAAGAGAAGAAGCAAGGCCAGACTGGACCTTCCTAAAGCTTCTAGGATGCAAGCTTTATGCTCAAGACAGCTTAACAACTGAGTTAGGTCAAGGACACGAACAACACCCCCTACCCTGATTAATATCAGTATTAGTTTTTAAATATTAATAAATCTCTGATGCAATGAGACATTTCACATACCTGTAAAGCAGTACAAAGCTGCTCTCCCATCTGCTTGCCCTCGGAAGTCCAGCACCCCAACCTCTCTCCCAAGAGCTCTGCAGAAGAGGAGTGCTTTCTCTTTATCAGAATTTCTGAGCTGATTTGGAACTCTCAACAGCTGAGAGCTCACAGTTAAATGCCCAAGAAAGAGCTGCTAAATATTTTTGCAGGCTAGAAAGAAAAAAAACAAGGAGAGAACCAGAGCCCAAATGTTATCTTCTGAAGGCTCTGGCTATAGCAGCTCTGGGGGCAGCAGGCATGGCCAGAGCATGGCTGCCACCCAGGAAAGTTCAATTTCTTTAGGAGACCTTTTCCACCTTGTTACACGTATGTATCCAACATCATAAGATAAATGGTCACTTCAGATTTCAAGTGTTTCCAGACTGAATCTTAAGCTTCTTTCTAGTCCAAAGCCCACCCTCCTGTTATATCAGAGATCTCTCTACTCCCAGAGGGGAGGTAAATCTCACCAGATCCCACATAAAGTCATGGAATGCCTTGAGTTGGAAGGGGCCTCTAAAGGTCAGCTAAAATAACCCCCTCAGGCATCAGTGACCTGCCTCTTCCACCACATCTTTGAGGTGCTGCCTGCCCGTCCTGGGACATCAGCACATCATCCACATCCCAGACCTCAAACATCCACCCCACTGGGGTGGTCTCTCCCTGCTCAGGGCCAGCTAGGCTGTGGCTGTGCAGCACCATTGCTCCTCAACCAGAGCCTGGCACCCTGAGCTCAGCATAGCTTGGGATTTGCTGGATTAATTCAGATGCAAGTAGAAGAGCCTCCCTTTTGACCCAGCTCTGCTACATGGGCAGCATCTCATTCTGAAGTTCTCCTGAAGTCTCAAGGGCTAAAATAAATATTGGAGAAGCATTAAGTGTTGCTCTTTTATTTGATATGCTTACCCGCTCTTTCCCTCACACATACTTGAGTTCTCCCAGCATTGCTTTGCCTCAGGATACATTCAGCAGAAGGCTTTAGGTGCTCGTTAATTAATGCCTAATTTGCGTGTGACTCTGCTTACAATTCTTATGCAAATTGCTCTCAAATCGTGTTCTGTTTTCAGCTGAGCTGAATCCAAGCACTAAAAAGCCAGAAGAGGAAAGACAAATTGAGGAGTGTATGTGTAGGTAATAAGCTTTTCTGGTCCTCAGAGGCTTTGCAATAACCTTGGGTCGTGTGCACTACACACATAAATTTAGAAGTAAGATTAAGCATTCTGTAATGGCTGAGCCTTGCAGAACATGCAAGAGTTGCTCTTGGAAAAAAACTACTGATAAACACTCACTGATGTGTTGGTTATTAATGTGATGTTTTTATATAAACTCTTCTTCCTCTAGGGATATCATAGATTTTTACCAGAGGAGAGAAAAAAAGAGCTTCTCCTGTATAATTGATTCATTGGGTATGTTGCCTGGTATTAATACAGCATCTGACAAAGCCAGGTCTAGAATGATCTGTTTTTAATTCGGGCTCTTTATTACAGTTTGTTGTAGCTTCCTAATTAAAGTTTGTCAGGGAAGTAATCAGTCTTATTTCTGTAGTGAGACCAGTTTAATAAGAAGGTAATTTTGAAATTTGTTTTCATTAATTAATTAGGCAAAACCCTATAAAATCGACATAGTGTTGTATAAATCCATAGGAGCTGTGACACCAGCTACAGTGTCCAAGGAAAGAAGGATTTTACCTGTTGATATTCTGTCCCTGATGTGGTTTTTGCCCCTGACAGATTTAGAAAAGCAAACTCTCATACAATGCTTAACCTGGATGTCTCTACTAGTGCAGGTTGTCTCCAAACAAACCCCATCGTGTGGAGATGGAGGCAGAACAACTAGATCAAGAGAAATCCACCAGCAGATGTGGGTCAACATCTGTACACTGGCTTCCTCCAACAGCCCCATGTGTCAAAGTAAACCACATTCATACTCCTGGGAAAAGGAATCAAAGAAATAGTGGGAGGGATTTCTGGGCCGCTGCTGGAGGAGAAGGAAAGGTCTCAGGGCTGGGATGTAAATCTTTCTACTTGTCCCCACTGCCAGAATATCTGGACTATTTCCAGTACTAGCCATCTTTATTTTTCAGACTCGAGCAGAGACCTAGCATACATCAATTTATCCACTCAAAGAGTTGTCCTAGCTTTGGATGCCTTTCCAGAGAGCTCGTATTTAATTTTGTAACACTGACTAATAGAATCATAGAATGGTAGGGGTTGGAAGGGACCTCTGGAGATCATCGAGTCCAACCCCCCTGCCAACGCAGGATCACCCAGGGCTGACCACACAGGAAAATACTTAACAAGCTGTGCAGTAATCACATGCAGCAAGGCAAGACTTTCACCAAAAGATCATTTCCTATTATGCTTGTTCACCTTCGCTCTGGAGGCCAACAAGCTGCTGCATGCTGGAGGCTGCAAGGGTAGAAGAGCTCCTGGTATCTTGTACGTCATTTACTGATTGTCTCAGGACAAGCAGGGACTTGATTTTGCCTACCGATGAACTTTGGCATCTGTTTGGGCTGCCGATCTTACTGTAGGGTTAGAAACGTCCACTTGAGCTGATTCCCTCTCCCTGAGAGGTCCTGGCCTCTCACTGATTTCAGCAGCAGCTTCAGAAGAGTGTGCTCTATGGTTTGCGTTCCTCTAGACATCAAGATCCATCAGAGAGCAACTAAGAAAGCTGGAACTGCAAGGGGAATAAAGAAAATGGAAATTGTTCCTTTGGCTCCAGGGGTTGCACTGCGGGTGTCAGAAATGTGGAGATGCTACCCATCCCTGCACAGGGCTGCAGCTTCTACTGCCATTGCATGAGGAGCCATCACCTGAGGGACAGCTTGGGCTGCAGAGGGGGTCCTGCCTGTCCAGAGCCCCTTAGTACTCCAGGTCCTGTTTGAGACTCAGTGGCTCTTTGGAAAGCCATTACATGCTCATTTGCTATAAAACCTAATCTGTGTTTTGGCCCAGAGGAACCAAGCACCACCTGTGATTCTCTGTGCAGGAAATCCTTTCCAAGTTGACCTTTTTGTGACCTTTGAATGGGAGGAACAATGATTGAGCCACTACACCAGATATGCAGAACCAGCCTCTGCTACAGACGCCTGGTGCTGGGCTTGGGCTGCTACCATGAGTTTCTTTATGGTCAGTTTGGGGGAATCACAGTTTCAGCTCATCTGTATGTGCTGGAGGCTGGGACAGACTCTCGTTCTGGCTATGCACAGCATAAACTCACTCCTACAGTAACAGTGAATAAAAGAGAAGTCCCAAGGCTCTGGATCTACCTAAGGGTAACGGCTGTTCTGTGTGGCTGGGGATTGGAGAGACACACTGATATATCTGGCTGCAGAACATCATTTGCTGTTTACCTTTGCTGGAGAAGGACTTGGAACTATGGCTATAAACACTTGTGGGGTGATGGAGCCGCAGATGAACAAAGCAAGGAGAGAAGAGACAGCTTCACTGGAATAATTGTAAAACACTGGCTGCTGTAAAAGTCAATGCAGGAATTAAAAGCTTTCGGTTCAGGAAGCCATAAAAACACTGTATCTTCTTTATCTGGCTTCCCTGACTGAGTTTGAAATGAAGAGATTTTATTTTTTTCCAGGAGGCTTTTCAGAGTGCTCTTTTGTGGCTCATAAACTATCACACTTTGGAGAGGACATAATTCTCATAATTCTGGAACAAAGCTTTTCATCTGCTCTGTAGTGAGCTCCTAAGGGGATGCACCACGTAGCATCTTTGAGTCATTCCAACACTCCTGAGGAAGGTTTTCCTACCATGTAGCCACAATTTAACTGCTACCTTGGTTGTCTACAATGAAAACCTCTACTCCCCTCTGCAAAGTGACCTGCTGCAATCACCACAGGAGTGGATGTAGCAAGCAGCTGCTGAGAAGCTTTCATGGGTCACAACAAGGAAGCACCAAGGTCAAAGTGTGCATCACACACATACTTGCAAAGCACGTGCAACCAAAGCAAGTTTTATTTTACACAAAAAAAGTAACACAACACTTACTTTGAGGAAGGAGGAGACATGCAAAATGTCTCTCAGACTCCAAGGTTTTCTCAACATCCAGGATCCAGTGCCACAGGCAGGTCTTACTGAAGGAGCAATAACAGCAAGACAGCTGGGGAGCATATTTCTCTTTCCTGAAAGACTTATGCAAAATTGCAGGCAGTGTGGCCTTAGGCAGCAGAAAAACTCAACATGCAAAACTCTGTCTTGATTCCCTCCCTGAAAGTCAGTGGGCAGGATGAGAGAGCTTCCCTACCGTCTAGATGACCTTGAACCAACCAAAGATATTCTGAGAGAGCACCGTAGAGATTAGACTCATGCCAGATTTTCAAAACCTTCCAAGTCCAGCAGGCCATACAGTTAAGGGCAGATATGAAGCAAGCAGTCATGGGGAAAAGCTGTAGGTGTGTTAATTAAAGTATGAGAATGAACCTGCTTTCCTGAGCTGGTATTTGGAAATGGAAGCCAAAAATCTGGGACCAAAGGTTTCCTAGACCCTCATTTCTTCTCTGGAAGTCATTTGAAAGCTCATGTAACTGCAGAGATGACTCAGACTTTTCAGAACAGAATGTTAAACTTAGGTCCAAAGTGTGCAGAGCCTCCCAGGGTGGCTGTTCACACCTGGATGGAGTAGCTGCACAGATCCCAAGCCCGCAGCAGTCAGGTTTTGACTAGCTGCTCTTCATGCTCCCTTCGCTTCCGGGGGTATCAGATATTGATACAATGTTCACACTTGCTGAAGCAGAGGAGACGTCAGATTTCACAAATTTAACCGTCTGCTCAACTCCTTAGCACTTGAGTGGGCTCTGCTACAAGAAATCGATGAACTCCCATCATCTTCCAATAGGAGCAAGCTAGGAACAAAATCAAGCACAACAGTAGCTTTTAAGCAAGCTTTTAACCAGCCCCCTGAGGATGCAGCCAGACATGCTGTCTATGCCAGATCAACTTCAAAGCTGTTAGCTGAGAGTGCTCAGGGCAGCCACAAATATTCTGAGCTAATAAAAGAGCATCTTCCACAGCCAAGAAGAAAAATTCTGCCTACTCCTAACTATAAGAGATGTTGGGGCTCATCCAAATACGTTCTTCTGCTTTTGAGCATCAGGCAGGACTTTCAAGGATCAAAGCAGATTAAGCCTTGCACATCTCCTTCACTTTGCTCAGAAACTCTTTCAGAAACCATCACAGCACCTCTTGGAAAGACGTGGTCTTCTGTGTGAGAAGCCCACTGTAAACTGGCATCCAGGTCAAGCCCTGCTACATGAGCTGAGCAAAGCGCTTGGTTTTTCTCTGCTTCTGATTCCTTCCCTACCATTTGAATATCTTTACTATTGAGTTGTTCAGGAACTGCTTCTTTCTTTGGATTTTCACTGTTGCTTAGTACAAGGGTCTTTTCATCAAAGCCAGGGACTTGGGACACTAGCTCACAACACACTGCATTAGAATAAAAAGGGTTTGCACATGATGAGATGACAGAGTGAATTCAACTGATAAAAGGCTCTTAAATCATTAATTCAAACCATGCAAGATTAAGAATGCTTCAGCAATAACAGAAACTATGTTAGGCCTTAGCAATTTCAAAGAACTCTTTCTTAATTGGTTTCACTATATTCTTCCTTTCTGCTTCTTATGGTAACAGAGGGATATTAGGAACTCTATGTTTCCAGAGCCACCAGTGGCTTTTCAGGATTGTGCTGTGTTTTCTTTACTTTAGTAATGGGAAAGGCTTCTAGGGACTCTCATATTCAATCCATCTTTCTATCCCAGAAAAGCAGCAGCAGCTGATGTTTCAACCTTCCACAGAACTTCAGTCTAGCCAAAACCCAAGGGCACGGGGAATGAGACTAAGCAACACCAGGGACACATTATCAATATGAAGCTGAGATACCCACATGGATGAGGCACCATATTAATTCCTTGTCTTGATCCAGGGTGCTTGGTCAAGGTCTGCTTCCTCAGAGGATACAAACCCATAAGGCACTGTATCCAAGAGAGGTTTGTTCTCCTTGTTCATCCCTATGCTCCCATATCCCATCTCTGAGAGATTTGACGTGCAGCCATGAGGGAAGTTATCCTGGCAGCACGGGGCCACCGGTCCCTCAGTGGGATGTAAATGGGAAGGACATCTCCATGAACAAGCAAAGTCACAGAGCAGCTGCTTACTGCTTTTGTCACTTCTCACTGCAGCTTTGATATTGCCTATTCTTGCAACCCACGATCAGAACAAAGGGACTTCACTAATATAAGGTTTTATTTGCAGGAAGAACATCCGTGAACATTTAGCCTCCAAGCCAGGCCATGTCCTGGATGAGGTTCAAACCCCACGAAGCAGCACCTTACCTGCTGAGTTACATTTCAATACCCATCTTATCCATTAGCATTTCTCCTTTCAGCTCCAACCCATACCACACAAAGGCACAGAAATTCCCTCCCAAAACAACTGGCTGCCTACGTCCTACTGCATGTGTCGTTCCTTTGCATTCATCTGTTACAAAACATCCTTTTAGCTTCTGGAAACACTAAAAGCCTTTTTATGTGAGAGTTAAATCTTGTTACTCTGCTCACATTAATTTCCCTCTTTTAACACCAAAGGTTTTGACCCATTCCTGTTAAAAAAAATTATGCACCAAAGCTAAAGCATTCTTGTCTTCTCCTTCCCAGAAAAGAAAAGAGAAAGTGAAAAAGGGTTGCAATGTTTTGCTAGCTCATCTTAACTGTCTTCATAGAGGCTTGTTAAATACATTCTGTTCCTGGCATGTGAGACTGCATTTTGTGCCCCACAGGAATGTCACAGTGGCTAAATGTTGGCTCTGAGCAAGGACCTTATAGGTAGGAATCAAAACAAATAGTAGGATGACGAGCACTTAATATGAAGGCTCTAACTCTAGCCAAGCCCATAGCTGGGTAGCCAGTATCACTCAGCTCCAATACAAACACTTCACTGGCCACTCTTTTTCCCCACCAATTCTAGTTTGGACCTCCAAACCAGCATCTCTGGTTTCTCCTCTTCATTTATGTGAAACACCAGGCTCAGCTGACTGACGTGTTTAAATAAGTCGTCCCTTTGGTCACACAAGCACAGCACTGTCAAAGATGCGTTGCAAATGCTGGACTTGAAATTCCTTCCATAGCGATCGCACAATGGAGAGGTCAGCTGGAGGAGGAAATAAAAATAAATAGACTCTCCTTTCAGAAGGGTTAATGACGGGGTGGAAACCACACAGACTAAAGTCAATGTTTACCAGAGGCTGCAACAGATTCTGTGGTTGCTGCTGACTGTGAAACCCATCACTGGTATCACTGCTCAGGGCTGAAGCATGCTGGGGTAACTGGGAGAGCCCTGGGGAGCTGACTGGCCTTGCCATGCATGCCGCTGTCCTGGAGGGAAATGTGGCTGCACATTTTTGCAGCATTCTCCTCATCATCTCCCCACAATAACATGCCAAACGATGGAGAGGTCTGGAAGAGCATGGGCTACCTTTACCTGGCATTAACCTGGGCTGGGGGCCGCACCCAGCTGCAAACTGGTGTTGGGGCCTCAGGACCCACCGAGAGCCAGTCAGCACACCCTCCCCAAGCACATACATAGTGGACATGAAGCCCTGAACACCACCATTTCACTCCATGGACCATTTATATAAAGGAGTGAGCTCAGCCACCTTTGGACAAGACTTTATTCTATTTAAAAGGGACCAGCATGAGGTATCCAGGCATTCGGTGTTATCTCTGTGTGTGGTTCACACCTGCTTTCCTTATAAAGTGCCAAGCCATTTCTTCTTTTAAAGCATTGATCATTTTGTGGTTTTCACATTTTTGATCTCCTGCAGCAGGTCAGACATTAGAGAGAGACTGACTAACAAGATCATGAAATCTTCAAAATCAAGTTTTTTCTCCAACTCCTCATCCAGAGCAGAAATGATTTCCTGGTATTTTGGTTTGTTTTCTTGGCCCTATGGAGAATTTTAAACAGAAAAGAAAATAAAAAAATTAAGCATGAAGTTCCTTTTGTATTGCATAATAATAAAAAAATAAAATAAAAAAATGATGCCTGTGTGTAAATTAGTGTATTTTTCTATCTTTCTATTTAATGTATTTTTCTATCTTCACACTCAGGTTTGTATGTCCACATTCATACTAGCTTTTCTAAAGGTGTCCCAAAAACTCATACGGAAATATGGCAATCAAACAGGACAACAGCTAGTCCCCAAATTTTCCACCTGAATCCAGAATACATCTTTTTTGAAAAGACACCTAGTCATGACCGACAGTCTGACAGTGATGATGATATAGCTGGTGATTACTGCAAAAAAAATAGAGTCCTAAGTCTTCATAAAACTGTGGAAAATAAACCAAATAAGCCAACCCTCCTAACCTTCATGTTCAAGGCAAGTCCTCAAACATACACTGTGAAGGTCTCAGAAACTGTTGATTTTACAGACATAACTTCAGTAGATGCTATTCTCTCTCCTGTTGGACATTACTGATGGAATTGATTATTAAAATGTGTGTTTTCTTATGAAATAAAAAACCCAAAACAATTCCAGGATATTTTTTTTTTAACTTAATAATATTTAAAACATCTCATGATTCCAAATCTGATTGGTTATTGATATTTTCAAGTCTTTTTACATGAGGTGCCTAGTTTCAAATTTGGTGCCAATTCCCCATCCTCAACCACTCATTTGGTCTTGTTATTCTTGGAAGCAAAGGTATGGTCAACAGTGTCTTTACTCCTAAATATCTGTCTCACTACTTTGCTCATCTCTTTTTACTAGTCCTACTGCTTTTTTTCTACCACTTGATAAAACAGTTGTTCAGGGTTTTTTTTTAATTATTTATTTACAGAGGGAAAACCCCTCCAAAACCATATGTGCAAGAAGTTTACAGCCACAAGTACTGATATACCTGGCTGCCACCAACCCCATGGGTGGGTGAGCAATGGAGAGGTGCTTTCTGCTCCCTTTCTCCCAGCAGCCCCTCCAGTGACCACAGTGCATGTGTCTCTGCACCACGGGGCTGGCTCTCCTGGTACTGGGTCAATGCTCTGGCAAATTACCAAATGCCTTGTTAAAAACAATGGGTTTCTTCTCTTCATATATACAGTCTCATGTCATCATCTGAAGGGTTTGGGGTTTTTTTTTTTTTCTTTTGTTTGTTTGTTTTGCAGCTGCCCTATTTTCTTCAAATAACGCAGGCAGGCATAAGGCAGCTGTGGTTTATTGCTGTCCCCACTCCTTTAGCCCTGTCTGATGCACATGCACAACGTAAAGGAACTAATTCACTGAAGGTGTTTGTACACTGAAGTCTCACTAGGGATTACTCTGTGGGCTGATGCCTACCCAGCTGCAGGACAGAGCCCGAGGTGCCATTCCTGCACCTGAAGCACCTGGCCAGTGCCAGCCCAGTGCCACCCACTCCCCCCAACCCCCTCACCTGTATGAAACCCCAAAACTGGGTTTGCAGCAAGCTTTTGGTTTCAGCTTTACTGAGCTTGCCATCGGGGTCAGCAGCGTTGTTATACACCAAAGCTGTGGTAGCAAAAGCTTTTTCAAGGTCTGAGCCTTTTCCTAGAGCTAAGGAGGGAAAGAAGTTATCAGCCTATCAGAAAAAGTGGCATTTGAAATATAATTGAAAGGAATCTGTCAGAACCATCCTGAGTGGGTGGAAATCTGTGTAGTTTCGTTAAAGTTAATGAGACTGAAACTGTTTATACCCAGAGAGGACATGGCCCAGATTTAATTTGGAGTGGGCCAGCAACATGCCTCGCATCCCATGGAAACACACCCCAAAAGGAAGCGTTCATCGGAGCTGGGGCAGTAGTGCAGGGTAATGTGTGAGACCCATCTGGTCTACCCCCATCCTGGGCACCCAGCAAAGACATGCCACACTATGGGGACAGACCATGCTGACCATCTCCAGGGTGCATTTGGGCCCTCCGAATCCTGTATCAGGGAAAACATGGCTCATTTGGGAAGCCTGGATGAACAGCAATTCCTGTGTCTGAGCATCAGTGCTGCACTTCAGCATTATGGTATACCTGGGATTTTGGCTGGGGTCATTCCCCCTACTTCCAAGATGCATCCTAAGGACTGCACAGTCACAGTCTCAGCCCTCAGGTACCACAGATGATTTGGGTTGTGATTGTTAATGGAAAGGCAAACAGAAGAGAAGACACGGATCAATGAAGGAGCACATCACACAGGGACCCACAAGACCCTCTTGTCTTGCAGAAGCCAAGGGTCTGTACAGACTGCTGAATCACCAGGATTTACTGCACTTGGGCTATGGCCTTGGAAGACCTGAACCCCCAAGAGGCAATGAATGGCTCCCCTTACCTTTTATTGATGCCAGCTGCTTGGCTATAGGTATGCTGGTAGTGAGAGAGAAGAGAGGCACAGTTACCACCTGGTGACTGGTGTGTGTATATAATAGTTTCTCAATCAACGAGCTTGCTCATTTCTATTTCACTTAATCCCCCAGGGATTCAGGGTTTCCCAAGGGAGAACTGGCTTTCCTTCACAGTGGGAAGGAAAATAGTCTTTGCAAGCAGTGCACAACATCACACAATTCTTCACCTAAGCAAGTAGCCTGGAGCTGTTATTAAAGGTGCTCACTAAATAATTTTAAGAGAAGGGCGTTGCATCATCCTTCAAGTAATTTCTTCAGAACATGAAGAGCTAAGGAAGTTTCTCAGTTTTAAGCCCATCCCCAGGGAAGTTCAAAGGGCCCTGTCCTCCCCCATTCACCAGTACTCCCAGTTTGAACCAGACACACAGCTCTTATTTCCAGGAGGACTCACATCTGTGAGAATCACCTCCCCATTTTCTATGAAAACTAAAACTTAAAGCCCGCTTGCTTTTGCTTAAAACTAGTAACAGAGCAGCCAACACACAGCAGAAGAGTTTGCTTGTGTTGGAAACAAATACATCCAGATAAGGAATTTCAAGGCAAATGGCAGACCAGCAAAGACAGGAAGAGCAAAGTGATGACTTACCGCTTGGACATGCCTGCTGTGGCTGAAGGGCTTTTTTTGGTGGGAGCAGGAGCTGGCTGATTGACCGAGTACTGCTTTGTGCTGGGAACGCTTGCTCTGCAGCCACACATCTCAAGCCCCGGGTGTTTGTGATCTCTAAGCAACTCGAGTAATAGTGAACAGGTGAATTCAAGCTCTGCCCTGTGGAAGCAGCCTGCTCGCAGCCGTGCCCTATCAATAATGTAAACACTACCTGGTGAGCACAGAGCTAGCTAAATACAGCCCCTGCAAGGCAGCACTGCTGGGTTGGCAAGTAGTGTGGCTTTTATTTTATGTGAGAATTTGACAGAACTAAACCAAACTAATGGAACCTGAAATCTCTTATATCTGTAGGGATGTAATTTTGCATCAGAAATAACTAAGACACTGAGTCCATTCAGCTGTACACGTTATCATTCTAATGGAAAACCTTTGTAGTGTGGGCTAATGCAACCTGCCCCAAGCTATAAACTGAGTTGTTCCTATAGACAGAGTCAGCATTTCTCAATTCCTGACCAGCATTCATCCCAAGTGGTCACGCTCCTGCTCTAATGTTTATTCCCCCAGAGCAGTGTAAAGAAGAGATCTGCTCTTCCTCTGAACCGTTAGCAAAGTAGCATCCAGCACGGAGATTCCGCTTCGGTTTCTACCCGAATGGATACTGCCTGCTTCCAAAAGCAGCACGGAGCCATATGGCAGAGCAGTCGCACATTAGAGGAACTGGAAGGGCTCCGATGAACTTTGTTATTTATTGGCATGGATATCGCTATTAGAGAACACACAGCTTGTCACGCTGCCTATCTCTGTGCATGGTCTCCTTTCTGCAGATCCTTTGCCTAGAGGTGTCTAGACAGGATAACTTTGACATAAAAGACCAAGTGGCTGTTTTAATCCCAGGGTGGTCTGTTAATAGGTAGTGACTTCAACTACCTCATCCAGCTCATCAGTCCTGGTAAAAGGATACAATACTGATGTTAAAACTGCTCAGGATGAGACTTTATGTAACAGGACACGCAAAGGAGACTGCAACAGATGGCCTAGAGAATTAAAATATTTTCCTCATTTAGTAGAAGCTAAATTACTGAAGGCTAATGAATAAGGATGTTCACCACCTTACTGTTCCTGGATTTTAATTATCTTAAAAAGCATGGGAAAAGAGAACCTTTAATTTTCCATCTAAGAGTGTCATTACTCAAACAATTCAGAGCCTTTTTCTGAGAGGTTTAGGCTGTCTTAGATCTCTAGTGCGTTCTTTAGGACGGGCTCATGAATAAAACAGAGCTCGTAATTGCAATGACGCAGCCAAAACACATATAATCAATGCTCATTATCCCATCAATTAACACACCAAAATTAAACAAGAACTCAGGCTTAGTAATCTGCCATCAGCTAAAAAAAAAAAAAACCAAACCAGTCTTGATATCATGTTGAAGTGATAATTCCCTTTCACATCTGTTGAACCATACAATAAGGCATGAAAAGCCTTACATCCCAGTTAATCCGCAGAATGGTCATGTTTGGTCTTAGCGCCCAAGGTAAAAACGAGAGTGAGAAACAGACTCTGTTGCATGTTTATCAGCTACAGGCAGCGCTGTGAGCTGGCTGGCAAACCCAGCCCTCTGTGTTTTGGGCTCCTTCCACCACAGATCAGATTTCAACTCACATTTTGGGGTTTTTTTTTAATCTAACCGACTTTTGAGAGCCTGAGCTCTAGAACAGGTGATTTGCTTGGCTGGGGTAGTAACAAGTTCAGGCAAGCCTGAGGTACATTACGCCTCTAGGATACACTAATTAGCGTTTGGAGGAGCGTTGGTGCCTACCAGATAAAGGGTAGCATGAGGATAACCTTTGCCTTTGCAGATGATCAGCTTTGAAGACAGCAAGATTTTGGCTGTACATGTTGCCCAAGTATTCTGGTCATCAAGGTGTGCAGGGAGCCAGGCCATCTGCTCGGTATCTATTTTGGTACGCGCTATTTATGTTGGAAATATCCAGGTGCTTTTAACGGTCATTTTTTAGCATGTTTCACACATTAACAATATTGTCTGCACAAAATACGCAACCTGACGCTTAAAACTGCAAAATCTTTACAGGCAGTTAACTTGAAATACTTGCCACTGCAAAAAGCCGCAGTCACCACTTCACTTTTGGTATTTTCCCAGAGGATGGGAACGTTCTTGGTCATGTACTTTCTGCAATTCAGGAAGACTTATGTTGAGAAACATTTGTGTGTGATGGAGCCCTGGCTTCCTTAGCGATGACCCTGTGACACTGGGCAGGGGCAGGCATGGGCATGCCCATGGCAGGCACAGCACAGGGAACACCTAAACTGGGAGATACGTTCACACCATTAGCCACTCAGCCTTCATTTCTTCAGCAAGCCCTTCAGCAGCTGCGGGAGAAGTGCTGCTAACTTGCACCCAGAGAGGTAATAGCTTGATCTCTCTGTGACCAGAGCATGGTCATTCTCATCTTACACGATATGTGTATTTTTTTCCAAAGAGCCAAGACTGAGAAACTCCCCCACTCCATCTTAGCCCGAGGCAGGACTGGCTGCCACAGCCTAATCCGATTTTCCTCTTGCTCCATCCCTTTGAAATCAATTACTTAATGTGGGAAAAGTTAGCAGAAGCAGCAGGTCTAATGTGCTCACTGCAGTTGGTCTCTCAACACCAGCCACAACCCATGGTGCCCCCAGGGACAAGAAGGCTCAGCCCTGTTGGGGAAGAACCTTCTCCTCTTCTGCAGGGTGGCAAGGAAGGAGGAGACACAGCCCAGTGCAGGTTAACAGGGGATTTAACCAGCTCAGAGGACTGACAGCCATGCTGCTGCAGCAAGCAGTCTGCTTTGCACACGGAAGTTAGCTAATGGCCACTGTACCCCTCTGGTCACAGAGCCAGCTCCTGCTCACCGGTACCTGGTTTACCCACGCTAACATACTGGTAAGCATCCTGACACCTGAGCTCCTGCATTTATTCCAGGGGTCGGGAATGGGGAGGATAACAAAGAATCACAGAGTGTGTCTTACTCCCTTGTTTCTCCACCCCTGTGCCTTTCTAAGTACACGCTGCTGCTTCTACTGTCACCTGTGCTGCGACGGTGTAAGTGATGTTCTGTGGGTCCAAAGAACGTTTGCCTCTTGGCCATCACCACTTTTTAAAAATATCTCTTCACAGTCAATTTGATTTCACTCAAGGGTGAAATCCACACCAGTCTTTCTCTGCATGGGACAGGCTGGGTGCAGTTTGCTGGCCAGTGCCCGATGCTCCAGCTGTGACCAGCACTGCTCCAGGTGATGCAGACTGGGGCTGTGAAGAGAGAGGACCCCGACTAAGAGGCACTGATGGGTCAGCCTATCTCCTCTACCCCACATGCAGGAGGTAACTCAGCTCAGCCCAGAACTTAGCTCCAGGGTCCCAAACGGTTCAAATGTTGGTGAATCCCATTGCTGTGATAGAGCAGGTAAAATGGTATTTAAGAAAAGCTATTAGAACTGGTCTGTCTGCACAGAAATATCATCTGTCATCTCATGTCCAGGCATTTTTCAGGCATGATACAGCACTTTGGCTCATGCCTCATATGGGGGCTGTCAGGGAGCAGAGTGGATGCAGGATTCCCTGTGTGCAGAAACCCAGCTCCCCCAGTTTAACAATCTAGTGGATAAGACATGAGCCCAACATTGTCATATGGTATTAATTTTCAGAAGAGAGCCTGAAAATACTATTACCAAATAATTTTTCCTCTGAGAATTGTTTTATTATAGGATATTTAGACTTTAAAAAGGCAGCTATATTCATAAAAAACTAAAATCTTATTAAAGAAGGACACAACAATAAGGATGTAAGAAAATAAACTGGTAGCTAAATGCAGCAAATGGGATACCTCCCCACTGAACTATTAATATTTCATATCAAAATGCTAAGATCTTCATCCTAAGGATGTATGACATTGACAAATGACAGGATAATCAGCACCAGACATTAATACTAAAATACAGATTGTTGCTGCTGAAAATTCCAGGAGGAAAAGCTCTTGGGTTTAGTAGAAGGGGGGGAATAAAAGAAATCCTGAAAAAGAACATTTAAGTCAGGGAGAGCATACGCTAAGTAGCCCATCCATTCACATATATAAAGATTTTGACTCAAATCTGACTTAAAACTAGTAGATAGAGGACTAAACACTTTTGACACAATATACCATAACACAAGAAGAATGCTTTCAGAAAAGGATAAAACAATACATGGCAGTTTTCACTCGGTAGTTCTTTATCTGTCTGTAATATTAATAGTGAAACTCTGGAGATACTGTCAGGAGCAGACTACAGACGGGTGCAATGCATGTTGCATACAACTGCCTCTCATCAGCACATCAGAGTTTCAGCCAACAATAACTCAGGGCTAGAGCCTGAATTGCCCATTCAAACTGAGAGCATATACAGATTGGAAATAATGAACCTAATCAGGTCAGGTAATTTCAGGATGAATTCATGCAACAGGAGCACAAACTTGCTCCAAGTCCTGGCCATCATCGAGGCTCTGTTATGGGCAGCTCGATGGCCGTGGTGAAGGATATTTAATCGGTCATCGACAAAGTATTGCACAATAAACAAATACCCTGTCAAGTAAAGGCACAGCCCTGTGGGTTGGATTTGCACCTGATCTCATCCTTGTCTCCTTGATGTGCTGGGCAGGGAGCAAAGCAGGCTGCAGAGCCACTGGGTAAGTGGAGTCACTCTCCCTGACCTCTCCTGCACCTCCCCGCAGAGGGTATGATGCGGCAGCTTTGCAAAGCACATCCCCTTGCTCAGTCAAGAGCAATGGGGAAACCCTAAACCAGCATGAGAGCTTGCCTCTTCCTGGGCCTCTGAGGCACCTGAAGAGAAAGTCCTGTGCTCCCACCTCCCCCACCACACTCGCAGAGGTACCTGTCTCTCCTCCACTGCTCTACACTTGATAATGCAAATATGCTCCCATCTTGGGTAGCTGAGAAACAGGCTATAAAGAGAAACACATGGGAAAACAGGAGGGACAGCATAGAAGATCAAGGAACATATTTTTTCCCAGGCTGACCTAGTTATTTAACTAACTGGCAGAGATACTCACTAATGATGAAGTAGGAGAGTGATCAGTCTGCCAGCAGCAGTTGCACAGAGGATGTTCGAGTTTACTTAGCTATTTGTCTTAAAAACATCAAATACAGTCCTTTCCATCTTGCTGCTCAACACTTTGCTCTACAGTCACTATTCCCAGTTGAAATAAGCTTCCAGCTTCTCAACAATTGCCAAAGGATGTGCTAAGACTTGAATCCAGAGGAACACGGAGGAAACATTCAGATACATTTTCTTATATAACACAGACAAGTGCTTGCATCATTGTTGTTTTCACTTTTCTGCTGCCATATTATATTAACCTGGGAAGCTATAGATAAAGAGATTTTTCATCCCTCCTAATTCACAGTGAAGACTGGAGTCCCCAAAGGATAACAACCAGTTCAACTGTTGTGCACGGCAGCAAGGAGCTAATGTACCTGTGAAGATCTGGGCAACTGAGTAAAGCAAAGGGCAAGTCTTTCATGCACATGTGCCTCTTTCACTACCTTTATTGACTCTTCCACCAGCTCTGCCCTTCATGAAAAAAAATCTTATATTTTGAGTTACACAAATAATACCCAAAATAAGTGATCATCTTAATTCTGTCCCTAGTCTTGTATTAGAAACTGCCCTGTCTCCAGAGCTGTCAACTCCCAAGGGCTTGAAAGCTGCAGTTCCTGTGCTCACATCATGGTTACACAAGAAGTTCAGCTTGTTTGAAGTGCAGGAATAAACCTAAGAAAAACTCAAGTTTCTAACCCTCAGAATTAGGCAGAAAAATTCTGAACTGGGACCCTGCTGATATGGATGGAAAAGTTCATGAAGAGAAAGCTAGCTGACAGAACCCCTCCTATTTCTATTGGAGACGTTTAGAGAAACCACCTTGGGATACTCTTGATAAACTGATACAAAGTGGATTTAAAAAAAAAGAAAAAAAAAAGAAGAAAAAAAAAAGGGGGAGGACTATGTGGGAGGGGGCGTGAAGGACATATATCCCATCCTCTCCTTTGTCACACACACAGATTTCACTTTCTCCTGCCTTGCTTATAACTTTTTCCAAACTTGGAAAGCAAAAGAACAAAAGAAGTGAGAACCAAAAAAAACCTTTTTATTGACCCAGAAAATTGTATTTTGCTCCCATTTGGAATACCAGGACATTCAGATATTCTGGTTTGCCCTCTTCACATCTCAAAACATGGCTTGCCAGCAATCCACAGAGCTGGGATAGTTGGCACAGTACTGGGCTAGTCCTACGGACAGGTGGAAAGAGAGGTAAAGAGGCAGGCAGGTATTACGTTGCAAAGTTGGGTCTTTTTGAATTGTGATACCGACCTTTAATGACAAGTGTCTGTATAGAAGTGTAATACTCCACTGTACATTACAACAATCCTCATACATGTGTTGGACAAACAGTAAGAATATGACCAATAAGGTCAAGCATGGGAATAGTCCATTTTCTTTTATGGTCATCTTAGTTATTCTGCAGTGACGTTTTAATATTAACATACTCTGAAAACATGCATTGTATGCAATAACTTTATTAGGGTCAAATAGATATCACAATATAGATTCATCCACCAAGTAGCCATAAATTGGTTACAACAATCATAGAAGAGACTAAGCTGTTTTAAGCTAAGATGCTTTCAACATTATAGCTCATACAATAAGATTATATACTGATACACTTTGATTTAGAAATGCAGATGATCAGTTTTGATTAGTATATCGTGCTTCAGGCTTTCGCTTGTGTCAATGAGTCTCATATGCTGCAGTGAGGAAGGGCTGAATTTCCCAGGGAGAGATCTTAATGGGCTACAAGTCTGGCTCTGGCTATTTTAGGCTGAGTTCCTCTGAGCCTGGGTTATTTGGTCAATCCAGTTACATTCTCTGGTAGCACCAAGCTAGTGCTCAGAGCAGTGCCAGAACAGAGGGATATCTAACAATCTTGAAACAGCACAGATGGAAAGGGTTTCTTATAAGAGGGTGTAAAGGAATAATTATGCTTTGTAAGGTCACAACAAGACATGCTGTTTTCCTGTTTTGCTGTATTAAGCAACAGGGCATTTTCACGTGGTTTTGTGTACTGATATCTGCACCTCTGTTATCTTAGTTAAATAAATACCTTTGTAAACATATAACACAGTTACTTGGTCCTTATTCTCCACAGCTCACGTTAAAAGATTCACAAAACATCCATAGAAATAGTGATTTATAGAATGAATACTTAGCTGAATTAAATGGAATAAACATTGGTCAGGTACCATATATACTACTGAATGCCATTTCAAGGTAAAACATTTTAGTTACAAAGCATTCAGAACTCGGGTAAGCCATATATTCAACTCTGCAAAATATATAAAAGATGCATACTTCTTTTAAACATACATTTAACAAAACATAGTGGCAGAAGTTGAGAAGTTCCATTTACACAGTCCAGACATTTGGTAGTATGAAACTGCTTATCCATGCACTAAATTACAGATGACTCAGTTAACTGAAATAACGGTAAAATCTTTTGAAAGAAAAAGGTATAACCAAAACAAATGCTCTGAGGAGTCACAGACAGGCAGTTTTGAAAATTTAGGTGCAATGTTACATGCATGGATATACAGAATAATCTGTAGAAATAATAGTAAAACACTTTTGTTCTTCACCAAAATGCAGAAGGAAATTCAATTATATTATGCATATTAAATACTACAGACTTGAGGCTACAAAATGCTTCTACCATCTGAACACATACAAAACTACCATAAAGTTATCTCTACAGTACATACTACAACACCGACTCCAGGTCACCACCTGCAATGAGCATATCCCCTGTATCTGGCTAGGCAGGGAAAAAAAGGCCAACTCCAGCCCACTGGCCACCTCCTGTCTGCCTCAGGAGGTGGGCTTAGATCTTCAACCAACATTAAACATTGTGTTGTAGTATTCATTATGTAAAACCCTTAAAAATCTGGCACCGCTGAAACTTGAGACCTGTTAGACTCTCTACGTGTGAGGGATACAAGAGCTCATGCTGCGTGAACCCTAAATTTGATTAGCGAAGGAGGTTGGCCCACTCTGGCCGTAGCTCTGGGACTGGCCATATTCACCCACCTGGCCGTAGGAGCCTGGCTGGTTGTAGCCACCAGTCGGCCCATAGCTGTCTTGGTTGTAGCCACCTTGGTTGTAGCTGCTGGGTTGCTTCTCCATGGTGTCTGGAGGGTACCTCTGGCCTGAGGAATGCCAGCCCGTCTCCTTAAACACAAACCAAATGTTGCCTGCCCAGAGGATAAAGTTCAAGTAGCCAAAAACCTAGGTAGGGAGAAGAGGAGCTCGTCAGCCAGCAGCCACAGTCTCACAGCCCAGCCTAACATTATGACCCCGCATGGTTGTCCTGGAAGGAGGCAAAGCTGCTCCCAGTCCACTCTTCTTCCAAAACCTGCTGGAAAACTTTCTCAGTTTGGAAGCAAATTCCCAAATTCACCTCCCTTAGCCGTAGCTCACAAGATGCCTATTTTCCTTTTTTGTTTCAAAAAAAAAAAATTTGAGTTTTTAGGCCAAAATAATTTTTTTGATTGAAAATGTAATCTAGTTTAAAGAAACTGTGGAAAGATAAAGTTGAAAGGAAATAATTAAAAAGAGAGATAATAACTGGTCAGCTAGCCCAGAGGGGATTCTTCTGATTGGGTTTTTTTTGTGGGTTTTTTTTTTTTTAAAACATTCTGAAGACCAATTTTATCTTGGTTTTTGGCAGATTTTTAAAGGAATCTGTAAGGCACAAAATGTTTTCTTCCTAAAGGAGCACGCAGACCCCTTTTCAAGAGCATTGCAGCAAGCGAGATAAAGCAGACAGGGCAACCAACACCCCTGGACAGACACTTTGCTCTCTCCTGATCCCAACCCTGCGCGCTCAGCCTGCTGCTGCTCCATGGCAAGCAGCGGTCGCGAGTCCTGCTCTGCCTTTCCCCGTGGCGAGACAGCACTTCCAGTTCAATCACTTCAGCTAAGTGGTTTACACCAGCTGATCGAGGTCGATACGCAGGTAAAAGAGATGAAAATACATTTGCAAGGTAAGGCTGGAAAGTAGTAATCAAGGTCACTTACAACCGAAGTGTTGAGGCTTGACATAACAGGGCTGCGAACAGGCAGGCATTTGTTGGACTGCTGTTTGCAGGCAGACATCAGCAGCAGCACTTCGTCTGGGTCGGTCGCAACCTTTACATCTGACAGTCCTTTAGCCCAAGCAGATGAGCTCACTAGCCACAAGAATGAGAAGACCACTGTCACAATGAAATCCTAAAAGACAAATTAGTTAGAAGCATTATACTGGTGTGTCCATTCGGAAGAAAAAAAATAATAAAAAAATAAATAAAATCACCAGAAAACTGAAAGCGGAGGGGAAAAAACAAGAGCTAGTTATTTTGTGGAAGGTTGGGATTACTGTCATCACCTACAGAGCTCATTCTCAGAAGCACTTGATGTGCCTAACGGGGCAGAGCCCTTCAGCTGCCGTTTGCATCTCCAACCTCAAGGCCAGATTCCCACAGGCATGTGGCTGGTACCCAAGATGCTGTACTGCCTTAGAAATGTGACTGTCCATGGCACCTGGCTGATGAATTGGGATCAGTTAAAAAATACAGATGTCTGGAAAGGAGCTGGGCCCTCCTGAGGGCTGGTTCTCACCCCAGGTTGTTCCTGCAGACAGCTGGGGTGAGCTTCCGATAGGAAGCATCTCCATCCGCGGCAGCATCTCGGGGAGAACCTGAAACTGGCTAATCCTCAGATACCAGATGAGGAGTTTTCTCACCAGCTACAGGTAAGGCCAAATGTTCGGGCTGCACGAGCCATGCAGCCACTAATTATCACACGTGAACAAACAAACAGCAAAACTTGCTAAGCACAGAGACTCCCCAGCTCTTCTCTGCCCTTTAAAGCATTTGCTCCTAATTCCAATCCACAAGAAAAGAAGGAAGAAGGGGTGGTGGTCTCTCTGGGATCCAGCGCCTCTGAGCAGCTCTGCTCTGAACCACTCTGCTCACTTTTCCCTTGAAAGACTCTCAGGAGCATGCACAGGCATAAACTTCTCCTTGTCTTAGCCAGAACAAGTGGCCAAGTGACACTGTTGTTGTGTGGGTTTGGGGGGAAAGGAGGGAGGAGGTGTGATTTTTCAAGCTTTCTTGTGTCTTGCTAAAACAGAAGAGCCTTTCTGCTGTCATATTTCATTCCATCTGTCAGCCCACAACAGATGGTAGAGGTGCCAAAGTCTAACATACCACTAACTGCATCGCTGCGTCTTGCTATCCCACCTCCCATGGGGGCTGCTTCCCCTTCCCCCTTACAAAGGAAAGGTGTACATAGAAGGAAGAGAAATGTGCACTAAGAACACAGCATTTTGGGTTGCTATCCAGAGACATAAGCAACCCCTAGGAAACATCATTCCCATCTTCTACAAGCACACCTGAGGTTTAAGGAAGGAGCTCTCTGTGGCACCGCAGGGATGGAGGATGCAAGGCTCCGTCATGATGGAAGAGGCACCAGTCAATAAACCAGCCACACAAGCGAGTCATGAACAAAAGATTTCTCCACTCACGCAGATGGGATTAAATTAACTGTGCTTGGATGCTTTCCCAAAGGATACATCCTTCTCTTTTAACAGTGCCACAATTTGTTTTCTGCAGGCCTGTGTCTGCCACCGAGCTCTGAGTTCCTCTGACCTCCCTTCATGCTGCCCAAATGGGCTTTCTTGAAGAGCGTGAAGCCCAAGAGCTGACAATTATCTTAACACCCAAAGAGACTTTGGGTAGACAGAGGCATATAGCCCAGATTCATCTTTCTTCTCAGGGAGGTTTCCAGCAAAAGAAATTATTCTGTCTTCTATGTCCTAGCAGTAACTGAATGACAAACGGACTCCCAGAGGCAACATTTCAATAGCAAAGATTGCCTAAAAATTCCAGCTGGCAGAAAAAAAGGATATTTACTGAGATAAGAATTATGACGGAAGATATTCTCTTTTTTTGCTATGAGGCTTAACATGTTTTCTACCTGGATGCCAAGCCCCCATATAGTTTCTGATTGACACAACAGACGGGGACACACCAGCGTTTTGGGGAATACACTCTTTAAATGACAAGCAATTCTCTCTCAATGGCACCACACTTTTAGACTTTGCAAGATAAATCAAGCTTTGCAGTCAGTGCATTGGCAATAACAACAAAATAAACACATAACAGCAGGTAGAAATTCGATGCAGAGACAAACTTGCCCAAATGAACACAATGTAGGAGCTTAAATTTGATAAAACGAGGGAAGTTTTAAAAGCGAGCAAAGTTCTTCAAGCAGGTGACAGCAGCAGGGGTTCAGACCTGCTGTCAAGCTCACAGGTCCTGACCTCATATCGGTGAGGCATTCCAACAACTCTTGGCATGAATGACTGCAATTTGCAGGAGTCCCTCACTCTAATTGCTAGCAGCACACGTCTTAGGCTGTAACATACTGCTAGGAACACATAATAGCACTGTGCACTCGAGGGACTGGTCCTAAGGGAACTACGTATTTCTTCACAGAAAGGGTTGTCAAGCACTGGAACAGGCTGCCCAAGGAAGTAGTTGAGCCTCCATCCCTGGAGGTATTTAAAAGATGTGTAGATGTGGTGCTGAGGGACGTGGTTTAGAGGTGGATATGGCATAGCTAGGTTGAACCTGATGATCTTAAAGCTGAATGATTCTATGTTATTTCTCAGGTCCTGTCTTCTCCATCTCAGCCCCATCCTCCAGTGTTCTGCTGACTACTTCTGCTCCTCTGCACCAGGGTGTCTAACCCTGCACAATCCTATTCTCTCTACCACTAATTCCCCTGTCTGAGAGTAGATCAGAGCCTTGGGGAAAGGGTCCCTACTCCTGAGGCACTAGGAGCAGTCCTTTTACACAGGAACTGCCCAGAACTGTAAAGTCTGCCTGGGTGCAAGAAACACACCAAGCCAAACCATAAAGATTGCACAAGGGGACTTGGAGAAGCAACCACACAGCCCATCTGCAGCTGGCCAGCAGCTCGTCAAGAAGATAGGACAGAATGGCTAAGGAAACACCAGAAAGTTTTCAGTAGGTGCTTTTTCACCAAGACTACAGAGATGGACTTATGCTCTTGGGAGATGTGTGCTGTCTCCTTTGCACTGTGCAAGGAGCAAAATACACAACTAGAGCAAGTCTGCGTCTTCCTATTTATTTTGAATCTTTGCTAACCTTCAGCTTTGGCTGGAACTTGAACCTCTCTCATTTTCAGTGGGTTTGGATTTCTGGCTGAACATTTTCACAGCTCTGGGTGGAACAGAGTTACAAGATAATGACATGCTGAAAATAAAAGTGAATTTCAAGCTAAGCTGTTCTGTGGCTTAATGTCTATCTGGGGAATTTCTCCTTGGTAATTAAAGCCAGAGCGTCTGCATACTAAAACAAATCTTGCATTTGAATGTTTAATATCCCCGTAGCATGGGTGGGGTTTTTTTTTTTGTCTTGAAACAAAGTAATTTTTGTAGTTACTGTCTTGAAATGGTGTCTACAGATTTCTTCAGTGTGTATTGTTGTACTATTACGCTGCACTCCTAATTGAAAAGTTTCTTTCTCAGATCTCAGCTGAGATACTTTGGTCTGCCTACAGGTGCCTTTGGGAAGGAAGTAAAATAGGAACGTGTAGGAGAAAGCAGAAAACAAGATTTAAAACATGCTGAATATCCAAGGAGGGAGTTTTTAAGAGCCTGAAGTATGTGCAAGGAAAAAAAAAAATGAAAAAAAAATCTTGCTGCCTTTTTCAAGTTGAAACTTGCTTTACTGAGTTTGCCAAAAATGCCTACTTGGAAAAATTTCATATATTATATATTTTAGAAAAGAACTGTGAATGCCTTTTCACGGTTACTAAAACATTTCTCCTTGCTATCAAGCTACTGGCTTTTGCAAAATGCCCATCTTTGGAAAGGGCAGTCACTTACAGTCCTCAAGTCTCTGGAGTACAGTTTCAGATCCCCCACAGTGTTCTGCGCCATCTCACCCAGCCAAAAGCATCTGCAGAAGCTGCTTGTTCCCTCAGAAAGGGGACACGTTTCATCTGCTTTCATCTGGTTGGTGGCTTGCTCCAGCAGCCCCCGGAGCACTGTAATAACACGTGTCCTCACGCGCACTCTGTGCCCTCATCTCCCTCCCGGCCATCGTGGTCCAAGCTTGGCACCGTTGCCCTGGGCTGTTAGGTTTGAAAACACGCAGAACCTCAGCCCTGGGCTGTCTGGAGGGTGCCTGCCCTCCCTGCTCTGCTTGCGCTCCTTCCTCTCCTGCTGAGCTGCAGCTGCTGGCCCTGGATCCAGCTTTCATGCGGGACTTCCAGTTCCTCTCCATCAGCATTACCATCCACTAACACACATGCTACCAAACTTTTTCATTTGACCAAGCCCTCTCATAATTTACATCATATGAGGGAGCAACTCTTCAAACGCTGAAGCCTATAAACCCTCCCAGGCAGAGCCTGCCTAGCCCAGCGGCACTGCCAACGGGTTTGATGGCCTGCCATGCGAGAGCAGAGGGAGATTTCCTGACCCCAGCAGGGGCAAACCACTCAGAGGATTTGCCTTCAGTCACAAATGACCTAAAAATTCAAGAACCTCCCCAATAACAGTCATAGCCCCGGCCTGGGAAAGTGACCGACAACAGACTGCTGCAGGTGGCAAATGCATCCCTACAGTGGCATGTTAGCTCATTTTTGGTTTGAACAAGCTCCTACCCCTGATTTCCTGCTGAATGAAGCTTCAAAAGAATTACACACTTCTTGCAACGGCCTTGCAAGCTCGCTTCTGGCAGGGGTGTGCTGAGCCCTTTGGGAGCCACCAGCGTGTACAGCAAGGGCACTGTGGCTTGTGCTTCAAAAAGGAGATGACAACAGTGGCCTGAAACAGCTCTTTGAAATGTGAAAAATTATTCAGGTTATTAAAAATTTCATTTTTTATCTGCAAAGGATTCAGTCTTTGTTTTTACAGAGAGCTCTTTATTCTTTTCCTACCTGTTTTCTAGAAAGCCCAACAAAGGGGAGGAAATAAAACACGTTTAATCAAAGGCATCTCCAAAGAGCAGATTAGGACTGTACTTCACTCACTTGGTCCACAACGTATGTAAAGAGCCAAACGTGTTTCTGCTTAATGTGATTATTCATAGGACTCCAGATGCAAGGGAAAGATTCCATCATCTTCTTACATGTAAGCAACTTTATGCACGGTAAGAATGAGATTATCAAGTAATCTCTATAAAAATGAAATATCTCTTTTCAGGGCCTTTTCTTGGCTGAATAATTTTATGCTTTTACAGTTATTAATTGGAACACTAGTAAAGTGTTCTACATTTATACATGAATGCATGTGGTTTATCATGGCCAATCTTTAACTTCCCAAAGGCAACTGTGAAAGCATATAGAGACAGAGTTATCAGAGTGTGGGTTTTAAATGAAATACATATATGGTATAGAAACTATGGAAGAAATAAGAAGTCTGAGTGATGTGTACTCATACCCACTGGCCATGACTATTCTTTATTTTCCCACTCCAGAGATTTGTGGAAGTATCTACCCCTTAACCCCCAAAACCTCAGCACAGGATTAATTGTTGGGTCAGTTACTCTCTGCTTACAAGCACATAGATCTGAAGGGGTGCATCGAGACAGAGGTGGCTTGCAGTGGCACTCCCAGGGTGCAGATCATCTCTGCTGGCATTGCACACCAGCCATGCCTGCCCAGGGTACGTGGAAACCAGCTTAGATTGGTCTGGGAGATGCAGATATGCTCAAAACTGGTGAGGGTTTGTACATTGCGTTCATTAAAATCTAAGTCACCATCTCTGATGAGTTTCTCCAAAATGTTTCTGTCTCTTGAGCACTAATCAGTCGTTTGAGAACCTGGCTTGCACTTGTTAGAAGTGCCGAGGCAAGCCCTTGGCTACCCGCTGTACATGTGCATCGGGAAGGAGCGTGCAAAGAAATCAAAATCACAGCTGCGATCCGCAGAGCTGGGACACATTGCACATCTCTATGAGGTATTTAATCCCCGGTAAACTGCTCCTTCTTCTTTTAGGGACTGGGGATCCAAGATCCTCTTTTAGGTTTACCCATCTTGTATGAACGGCCCCAAATGATCTCTACAAGGGCTCGCTGCCGACAGCCCCGTGGGAAGGGGTGACTCCCACCTCTATCACAGATGAGTAACACAACCAGGGCCTGTGTGACCAAAAGAAACTTTTATCCCCAAAACCTCACGGGCAGTGCTAGCAATAGGCACTGTACATTGCACAGTGGATAAAACATGCTGGTGCAATCCAAAGAGCCACGGAAGGAGTTAACAGCTTCTCCTACTGGAAATATTTCCTTGCCACGGTGTCTCACTTCTCACTGAACATTAAAATATTTTTCCACAGTTCAAGTGATGCTTCGCTGAGATCTCAGCACATGCAGTTGCATCTCCCTACCCTGTACAGACAAGGTAAACCTGAAACGTTTGTGACTGAAATTTTCTCTGCAAGTTTCTCATGACTTAACGGTCATTAAATTCTTTATCACTGTATATTCTGCATCCAGTCGGGCTGCTGCAAGTTAGTAATGCATTGATGGTGCTCTCACTGCCTGTGCAGGGGGATTTTGAAAAATATTTTAAAACTTCAAGTGAAGTCTTTCCTCCCTCCACTTCTCCTGTCATGCTCGTTTTTCAGATCCTGAAAATTTATCAGGAGGAAAGTCAGCCAGCTCTGAGAGGGTGCCACTTAAAGGCAGATGTCATTCCAGACTGAGCAAATACCAAGCCAAAAGGAAGTACAAGGCTTAAAATAGGAATGGTTTTAAATATGAAATTGTGATCAGGCACTGCAGCAGAAGCACAGACAGATGAAACGATCATCCTGTAACTCTTTACTAAGAGGTAAAAAACTGGTAGTCTGTAAAGGGTGCCTGACACACAGATCCCACCTGTTGACAAAGGAGCAGCAAGGGCTGCCCTGCCTCCTGCACCCACACATGCTGGGGACCGCTGGCTGGACACAGGCACCTACAAAGCACCTCAGATTTCTGCAGCGCTTTTCTTTGGGACCACAATCTCAGGGATGAGACATACTCACACATCTGATCCAATATACGTGTGATCTTGGTGGGTATGTCAGTTCAGTGAAGCATCTGCCTGGAACTGGAGGATGTGTCACCTGCCTCCTTTGCACATGTTACATCCCTTAGGTGAGCCCCGCAACTGTGGGAATCTGATTTTTACTCTGAGTTCCCCTTGACCCTTGAGTTCCTCCTGTCTACAGCTGCTTTTTTTTTCTCTGCCTGGGACTCTGCAATTTCCCTACATCCCCTCTGCACTGACCCGGTCAGACTGTGGCGCTGCAATCATTGCACTGTGCAGCCTCCAGGGAGACCAGCAAGGATGTGGTCCAGGTGAAAGGTCCTTCTTTCTAAAAAAGGCCCAACAGACCAGAGCTAGCAGTGCAAAGGAGATGCTGGAGTGTGTGTCTGGGGCAGATGGGGCTCTCCTCTCCTGGCAGGCGTAAGCTGAGCATAACCCTCAGCCACTTCCTAAAAGCTCTCACCAGCAGAAGCTGCTTTTGCTGAAGGACAAACTCTGAAGCATCTTTATATTCTGAACAAATAAAGTCACTTAGGCTTGGTTTAAAGACCAGGAAATTGCAAACAGAAGCTTTGGTAACAGACATCGGTTAAATTTAACCTGGAGATTCAATTACAATCCATTACACAGAACAAATTAAATCAATGCCACATTAATGCTGTAGTGGATTGCACCATGCATACTGTGACAGACACAACTGCAGCAGCTGTAGCAGGAAAGTCCTGGACAAAAGCAAATGGCCACATCATAATCTGACATATTAGTATTATTTTTTCTCTTCCCTTTTTCTATTGCTACACAGGATAATGTGGTTGGGCAGATGAAAGAATTATTTTCCACAAAAAAACCCATTAAAAAGACAGATCTCTGTAACCAATTCTTTTATGAGACAGTTTGAAATGAGATATTACTTGGTATCAAGTGAATTAAACAGAAACGAGGCACTTTATTTACTGTTTCTGTAGGGATCCCTTTATCTTGCCTGTTCTACCTCTCCTCTGTGAGGATCTCCCCTCCTTTCCTCATCATTTTCTAGGGAGAGAAGAAAGGTCGCAACAACCCCCAAATGAAGAGGATTAATTTCCTTTGATGTGGAATAAGAATTTTTCCTTCTGTAACAATTCATCAGTTTTGAATTATGCAGACTTAAATAAAACAACACATCTCACAGCAGGAAAGTCTTTCCCTCGACACCCTGTGATGCTAAGATTACCTTCCTGCAGTTTAATCTTTTGCTTTACTGTAGTTTTCTTTAACAGGTACAGCCTTTCTGCACTGCTGATTTATTTTCCTTTCTGTTCTATTTTTTTCTGATGCTCTTTTTTGGCGGCTTTCAGTCACTTAAAGCACAAGTATCAGCCAAATATCTGGTTTCTGTCAGTCATAAGCTTTAGATTTTTCTGAAATCTAGAACTAGCTCCTTATGTCAATCTTCACTAAACTCCCCCCGCTCTTCCTTTGAATTGCTCTCTTTGCACCAAGACTTCAGAGAGGTATTTCCTCTGTGTGAGTGCACCCCTTATCATTTTAGTCACGGAGGAGAGGGTTGCCTGTGGAAAGGAGAGCAAGGCAACTCTACAGCCTGCAGATAGAGAGACTTGACCCAACATTAGCACACAGCTGCCTAGCAAGACCAGGGGCTGTATCATGGGGCACGATGCACTGACAGGTAATGGACATCTAGAACAAAACAGCTCTCGCTGGCTTTACAGTCTTGATTTGTAATAAAACTAATGCACAGCAGCACTTGATTTTTATCACAAGCCTTTAGGAATCAGTCACAAGAAAAATAAAGGTGCAAATGGCCATAGCACGATGGGTGCACTGAATGACAGCTGGAAGGTAAGTACCCTCATGAACCAGCACGGAGACACAAATGTGCTGGGAGCTCAGGGTGAGATTAAAAAAAACCAAACCAGCTGAATGCAGAGATGCTTTGGGCACTGGGCCACTGGATCTCCCAGACCACATCACAGCCTCAACCAGCAAAAAACCCAAGAGATTAAGACCTATTCCTGAAAATGCTGCAAATGCACACTTACAATCAGAGGCCCTCTGTTGTTTTCACGGTACTTGTTCTGGAAGAAGATATAAACCACAGTGGCAGCGAGCGAGTAGAGGAAGGCGAAGACTGCAATGGTGACGAAGAACTCTGCTGAAGATGAGAAGTCCCCTATCAGGGAGAGTTTTTCTCGGCGCTTGCCTTCACAAGTGGGAACATCAAAATTCACTTCGTGCAACCTGGAAAACATCCCAACGAGCGGTAGGTGAAGTACAGATAAAGGAAAGTGTTAGCTGAGTAAAGACATAAAAACATTTGCTCTGTCTCCCCATCTCTTTCCTGATGTGCATTGATCTCCTGCTTGAAGAACTGGGCCTATCAGGAAGTAGTTCTATGGGCTGTGCTCTCCAGAGTGGCTTGTACACGTGAGGCTACTTCCATGTGAGTATCTAGGTGAGACTGAGGACCTGAACACATCTTTTAATCAATCTCGGAGAAAACTTGATGGTTTTGTACAAACCTCTTCCTTTCTGGGGTTTTGCCATGGCAACAACGGAAAAAGGATAACACGAGAAACAATCTGATTCTCAAATTCTTACCATCGAGGTGGCAGAAAACAGATCTTATCTATGCAAAGGCCATGTGAGCTTCCAAATGCAGATATCCCTGCGTGTAAAATAGTGTGGTGCCCAGCTACCTGGGGCTGTTAGCCCATGGGACTGTGAGCCATAAAGTGCCTCTACACTAAGTCTTAAAACCAAGCTGCAGCAGAAATCCAGAACTTGGGTCAAAGAAACAGTCCGCAATCAAAGCCCTAACCTGGTACTCACACATTACTTGCAATCAGTGACTGAGCTAATTGATTTGTGGTTCTCTCCAGCAGCTCCTGCCAGACCCTTCTTTGCTCTAATAACTTTAATTTCTGATTCAGAAGGAGAAAGGGGATCTTGGAGAGAATACTCTGACAGGTCCTGTAGCATGGCCCAGATTAGAGTCAGTGGGGACATGGGGCCCAATGAGGGATCACTCTGTTCTGCTCTGCTCGGGGAAAGCAGAGGGGATGAAGCCAGCAGCAAGTTAACAGCAGCAGTTAAAGAAGTTATGATCTGGTACAGAGAAAGGATGAGAAAATGTCTTCTGGGAGACATTCCTCTGCTCAAGGGCAATTAATGTGTGCAACGGTGAGCCAACAGCAGCAATGAATATATGACTAAATAAAAAGTTAGGTCCCCAAAGCAAAACAAAGCACCCACAATAGAAATCACAGAAGATAGATTAATGGATGTTGGACAATCGCATGACTTTTGGCTTTTCCTGGTCCAAACTAAATGTACTCGAGCGCGTAGGCAGAACCTTTTCATCAGTGGTTGATGCATAACAGCGGTTATTTGCCTCAGGCATTTTCTTCCCTGAGCTTCTGCCTCTATAGTAGTGGTGGGATGAAAACAAGAAATGAGTCTGCCTAGATTGCGGAGATGAGCAGAGGCTGAGTCGCCTCCCCTACGCAAACACAGCAAAGTCTGATGAAAACTGAACATATGAGGGAGACTCTAATGCTTATGAGCAGACAGTTTCCTGACTTGTTTCAAAGCTTCCTGGCATCAGTGTACACACACTTCTTCTCAGGGCTTATTGTTTTTTCCTAAGGGGGGGGGGAGAAAGGGGAAGGAAGATTTCCTAGTGCCTGTCATGCTGATTCTGCAGCCTGGAGAGAAAGTGGCTTTGTTTCATCCATCACTAAGGTTATGGCAAGATTTGAAATGCATGATTTGGGTGGTCTGAAAAGAAAGCTTTCTGTGCTTTCTTCATACATAGCTGCCTGCGTGCTGTGCTGACACAAAACCAAACTGGGAACTTGGTTCAAAATCCCTTGAAAACAGTGGCAGCCTCCATGGGGTTCTGGGTCAGTAAGAAACTTGTCCCCATCCCAGCTACCCCAGGGGAAAGCAATGCTGTGCAGCCAGAGGCTGTGCTCATGGTCTTCTTCAGGTCTCCTGTCCAGGGCTTGAGGCTGGGTTCAAGTCAGGTTTCATCTTCCACCCAGACCATAGAGCTGCAGGGCAGGGAGGACACCAGCGATGGTGTGCAGGGCCAGAGATGGAGACCACCCTGGGGCCACCACTTTCACTGGCAGACCCAACATCTCCCTATAAGCCCAGCATTGCAACTTCACACAAAGGTATTGAAAGCTGGCAGGTTTAGGTCCACCCCCTGCACCCCCCCAACCCCTAAACAACAAAACAATTAAGTAGCATTTTCTTGTTCTTAAATAACCATGTTTGCTATGTCTGAACAGCCACACTCAGGTACCAGAGCTGCTTTTTAAAGGTCCCACTGTGGGGTGCAGTATCCGCTTTTCCAGCTGAGCACAGTGAGAAGGCTCCGGCCCCTCATGGGAAAGCCAGGCTTTGCTGTGACTATGGGAGCTCCACAGTTTTATGTTATCACCTCACAGCGCAAATAGGCTTTAGAGAATTGCTCTAGCCCTCACTCTGCTTTCACAAGCACTACGGAACTGTGCTGAGCTACACTAAATACAAGCCAATTGCTCTGGGGGAAAAAAAAAAAACCCCAAAAACCCCAAGGAAATTCAGCATTTTATCATGTAAAACACATCTTCAGGGTGGCTGCTTTGTTTTTCTTTTCCTCCCCTGGAGTCCTGAAATAGCAGGCAGGGCAACACATGGTGTTGCAAGTAGCAGTTCAAACTCCTGCACATACCAAAGATGAAATTACTTAAGGAACATTTCTATCGAGATTGAGACCAGGAGTTGCTGCCCTCCCTCTGCCTGGCCTCAGTCACCACACCATCCAGTCCAATCACCAGCAACCCAACAGCCTTTCTGAAACATGGTAAAGCAACCGAGACCACTTCCCTTTTCTATTCTCTGTTTTCCTGACTGCATCTTAGTTCTGAACCATGATAAACCAGAAAGAAAGTGTTCATACATCATAGGAACATCTCCCTCGTATCCTTCCAGCAGTGCTTTTGTGGCCAAGCATCTGTCAGGGATACCAGATCACAGAAGTCATCTTCCAGCAAATTATTTTTATGCACTTGCTTTTCTTTTCAGATTTCCCTAGCCTCTAAGAGGATGTGCAGTAATTGGTGCCTCTTGTGGCCACCTCACCTCTGCCCAAACAACTGAGGGCCCCAAAATAGACCATGACTCAGACCCGGGAAGAGAAGACAGCGGCAGGGAAGGGAGGTGAGCCAAGCCCTGGGGTGCTTAGGGTGGATTCTCACTTTGCATGATGCATTTGAAAAGTTTCTTTAAAGCAGGGGAGGATCAGTGACAGAAAATCCAGTTTTACTAATCAAAACCTCTTTGTTTGGCATGGCATCTCAGAAAGAAAGCTCTGATTTTTCCAGCGATGTTGCAGAGTCAGCCTTTCTGGGGGTAGGATGGCTTGGTGATTACTCACAAAAAAATTAATTGCCTCTACCTCTGCCTCCCACTTTTGATGTAATTCTACCTGTTCTGCCTCTTTCTTCCTCTGACTTACTCTTCTTTCATCTTCTCTTATCTCTCATTCCTTGTAACTCACCTTTTCCTCCAAGTCATCTTTGGCCCGTGTCTTCCATCACCAGCACCACCCCTGCATTTCACGTTTGCCTCTCCATTTCCTAAATACAATCAGGATCCCCAGGAGTGACTCTTTGCAATCACACCCTTTGCCCTTTGGTAACATCTGAACAATACCGTTGGGCTGCATTAGCAGAAGTGATTTTCACTGATTGATGGACAATGCAAATAAGGAACACTTCAGTAATAAATTTACCTAATCAGGGAAAAAAGCAATGAAAAATCTTTCCCCACCAAGTTCCTCCAAAAATGATCCAGACGATGCTTTTTGTCTTGTATTGTGCTAAATATTGTTTTTAATTCAGAAATAAAGCTGATGACTCAGGAATGTGACCTTGCACCCCACACTCTGCAGAGCAGTGCCAGGGTCATCCTTGCTGCTCATTGCTACTGACACCTTCGCCTGCTGGGTCTGTTTGCTAACGATGTTCACCCTTGCCAAGCCATCCAGGTCTGAATTCTCTCAAAGTCACTTGACTCTGAAGCACGTCCACCCAAGGCAGTCAACTTTCACCGATGAAGTCACAGTAATTAAGGGCTTCTGGGGTTTCTTCTACCATTTGGCAAACTTGCTGTTCTAGTGGGAAATACAATGACAAGACAGCAGTATTGTCTGGCCTGACAAGATCAAAAGAGGGCAGGAATGTTTTACAGTGAAAAAAAGGATTTTTACATTGTTCCACAATAGTGAAGAACAGTTAAATTTTCAGACACTAATTACCCCTCCTCTGAAAATAATACATGGAGCCAGACACACTGAACAAAGCTACAGCTGTTACATGTGCATGAGGAGCAGAAGCTGTGCACTCTCCCTCCATGTAAATGTGAAGATGCCTTTCCTTCCTGAACTTCCCTAGCACAATACCCAAGCCACAATTTGCTTTTAATTGTAGTCCCTCTTATACTAGCAGCCTAGTCCCCCTTAAGGACAAAACCAAAGCCCCAAAGGTCCATCTTGTCCCATGTCCCACTCTACCAGCAGACACAGAAAAGCCCAGGCAGAAGAGTATGCACCAAGTGATCTAATCTTGTCTGACTCACAAAACCTCCCCCTTTAGCAGTGCACACATGGCTTAGACTTGAAACCAACAGAACATGCAATTAACAGTAAGTATGTGCTCAAGTATTATTGATGAACTGGCACAGATTTTGTCTCCTGGGCTTTGGTTAATAAATAACAGATAAAGTTCTGCCTCCAGAAATTCTCAATGGGGGTTAGTGTTTCTCCATTCCTTTACTAGGACGTGGGGAGAAACAGGCAAAAAAGCGATCTGTTTTGGCAGCTTGTCCTATTTTCTGAAAATAGCATCTTGTAATCCACCCCCCCACCTGTCTATGACATGCTTGAGCAAAATCTGCAACACCCACACACGTGCTTGCAAGAATCCAAAGACCCATTATCCTTTCACTGGGCTTTATTTCCCCCTCACTTGTTTCTGCTAGTCAGGCGTCAATTTTATTTACTGTCTGAAAAGCAATGAGAGAAATACACCTCTGGAAATCAGTTCCTGCAGGTAGCACTTGGGGAGGAATCTGTTGGGAAATGTTTATCTTGGCTAGTAATCTCCAAGACGAGGGAAAAATGAAATTTTAAAATACAGTAGTGAAACGCTGAAATGCACAGTGCCCCTTAGCAAGTCAAACTGCTCTGGTGAGGCACAAGAACATGACAGGCAGTTCATCTCCCTGTCTCTGGGATACGATGTAAAAGGCATTTCTTTCAGTAAGCCCTGGAAACATGCGGCTCCCTCATTTCAGAGGGTGTGCTCTCACACCAGTGCCCCCAGCCAGCCAGTCCCTGGGCAAACACCCCTTCCTGAGGTACCAAATACAGATGTTTTGTAGGTTTAGTGGAAGAGCACTAATAAATGGGAGCCTTTCCTCTTAGAGCAGAGATCATCATCCCCGTAAGACTTCCCTAGAGATACTACCTGCATGAAGAAAAAAGCTTTAAAAATAACCTTTAATACTCAAGTGAAAGTAGAAAACTGCCTGAGAAGGAAAGGTCTTTCTGTTAGTAGAATCAAGGTTCATTGACTCTTCCAACACTCTTCACAGCCTGTTCTCAAGGAGGAAGCAACACAGCACTTCTCACTACAGAGAGCACTTTCCCTGGCACTGGGCAGCCCCACATGCTCAGTGCTAAGCCCTGGCTATCTGAAAGGCTGTCCCCACAGCACAGAACAGGCTTCCTTCCAGCCTTTGGAAGGGCGATGGAGAGGAGCTCTGCATCTTTCTCCTCCGAGGACAGACTCCTGAGGCAGAGAACCCTGCAGCAATGAAGCTGCTCTACAAGCTCTCGTACACACCATGAACTCTGCTAAGTAGTTGCCCTCAGTCCATAATTTTTTACTAATTATAGCCATTATCCAGTAATTCCTGTAGGATCTGAACCTTTGCAGCCAGGAATATTCAAGCTGTTGAAGTCAGTCTCTTTTTGAGGCAGCCAGCCAGTTAATACCTCATTTGATCTGCTTGAAGTCATTAATGCTGAAGTTCTCTCCAGCCCTTCGAAGTCCAATAGCTGAAATGTTAATAGAGGCCTGGACAGCTGTGGGGATGTAATGGGCTTGACCCAGCATCAGAACAGCAGGTATCATGGAGGCAGCTGCTCCTGGCCTTTTTGCACCTGCAATGTCCTGGCAAAATGAGAGTTTTCCACCCCTTTGCTAACAGCAGCAAGACTGTTCCTCACTCCAAGCCTGCTCTCTAACAGCTCTTTTCCTAAGATGAAGAAATTACCATTTAGTTGAGCATCCCTGTCCCTCATGTTTCCCAGTGCCCACCTGTGACAATGCACATTCCAGCACTGCCTGCACATGCCATGGCCATTCAAAACTGTGGGGTGCTTATCCATGTTTCCTCACTGTCCCAGCACTTCTTCATTCCTCGCTCTACCAGCCCACCAAAAGCAACACCTCCTCCAGACTCTAACGGTGCTTCCAGTACCCTCCTCTCCTTGGTCTCCTGCCCTTCCAGAGCACACTAGTTTTTACCACATACCTATCCCTACAAAACCAGTTCATTTTTCTCTAGAGATAGGAAACAAAAATAAAATTCTCCAGCTGACTCGGCAATACAAGCTGGGTCTTTTGTTCCTTTGCTTTCTAGAGGAAGAAAGAATACAGTTCGCTGAACAAAGAAGTATTTGAAAGTATTTCACTTTGAACGCCTATCCTCTCAAAGAAACTTCTCAATTTCTTATAAAAAAAAAATAAATCCCAAAGCCCCTATCTCTCTACAACTACCAGTAGTTTCACACAAATACATTCTTCATCTTGCAAACATTTATTTCTAACTCCTGTTTTGGACACTGAAACACCCTCTGTCACAGCTGCCTTCAGTGGCTCACACCCATTCAAATGCATGTCCAGAGAAGCACCACTAAAACTCCCAGAAGATGCTGCTGGGAATCTGACCAGGAAAGCTGTAGCAACCTATAGTCTTCTTCTTGTTTATGTCCAGTCAAAATAATGGAAAATATCCCCCCCCCCCCATATCTTCAAAGGATCCTTTTGTTAACACAGTGAGTAGAGACCTTCCGATGTCTCAGGGAAGCTACAACCCCTACTGAGATGGGGTCTAAAGGCCCTGGAACAGGGACAACCCCAGCAATGGTGGTGGGGAGAGGGCAGCAGTGTCACGCCTGCAGCATGGAATCCCTCTTGCAGGATCTTCTCCCAGTGACTGCATTCACAAAGCTCTTGGAAAACAGCCTGTGCACACTCCTGGAGGAAGAAACGTCCCGGCCATGTGCCAGCCATAGCAGTGAACCCCTCCAGACTGTGCACGTAATAGTAATGCTACTCCGCCGTAGCACCAGAAAGGAAATAAACCGGCTCGTTATAGAACAGACACCACCAGCAGTGCTTGGAAAGCTGAGTGGGTGATCCCAACCCCACTTCCAAGCCTACATCCAGACCCAGATTTATCTCCTGAGATATTTTCACAGCTCTTCTCAGAAACACCCTTTTCCTTGCTGTGCAAGCAGAGCGTAGCACTGAAAGACATACTGAGCTGGGCTTTGCAAACCCAAATATCTTCTCAGATCGGGCACTTCGATTCTATGTGGTACAGACTGCTGGCGTTGCTCTGATTTCCCTTCACTGAGCTATTTTCTCAGGGTGAACTGCTTCCAAGTCACTGGAAAGCTTAGCTGCTCTCTCTGAAGGAAGGTAACCCTTGATTATCCAAAAAAAAAAGTAATTGTGTCCATAGAACAATGCAAATTATGAGGCATGGAAATGCCACAGGCGTGTGTTTGCATTGCCACATACACCACTGTCCAACATTACCTGGTCCCACCATGAGATCCCAACTGAACCCATAGATCTGATGTCCCTTTTGCTGCCAGCTCCCAAACTAACAAGCCTCTGTCAGAACAGAACAAAAGCTTCCACTGGGAGGAAAATTTACAAAAATCTAAGCACCTGGAGATATAACATAGGCAATAGAAAGCATAAAACAAAAGCCTAAAACCCACTCATTGAACCTAGTAAGACTATATCTGATAAGTGAGTGTATCAAATCCCCAGGCAGTGCTTTTGCATGGAGTGACATGGGACTGCTGAGCCTCTCCTTCCTGCACCCCAGCACGCTCTGCTGCTGCTCACATCAATCCATAACAATCCTTCCACCTCCACAATCAAATCCCTTCCTTGCTACAATCACACGGGCTATGAACTCCACATAAAATCAATCCAAATTCCTGGGCATCACCTGATGTTCAGCCAGAACCACCTGAAAGCATAAATCCTCTGGCCTGTGAGAAGCAGGTTCACATTGAGTTTGATCTGGGTCTATAAACCCTGAAAGCAGCAATTTCACCTCCAAGACTAGCTGAGATAAACGCAAGAGCAATTACAGAAGAAGCAGCAACGTATACTCCTTTGTATTATATTTTAGCATTTACCTTATATTTTAACTATAATTTTCCCAAGTATGTTGTCATAAGGTACTCAAAGCAATCAAATGAAGTCCTCTGTAGAGTTTTACAGCATTACCTCAATAAAACTCACAGCCAAAATATTTTCATTCAAAGTAAATATCAAATGCTCTTCTGTGGGAGCCCATGGCAGGCAGAGCAGCACCAAGGGCAAGAGCCAAGGCAGACCTGGGGGTCTGCTGATGGACCTGCAGGTAAACTGTCAGCACCTTAGCTCTAAATAACCCGTGAAGTGTCACTTCTGGGAACCCAGACAGGACAGTAGGAAGTACCTTAGTGAGTGGGGCTATACTAGATAGGGTTGGATGCCCAATTTCTCCATAGTCTATTGAATAAGAAGAAATATTGCATTAAACTGTTGGCAAATAAATTCATGTAGATGCCAGGTGTGAGAGAAGACTAAAGACATCCCATGTATCCCAGTCCTGAGAAGCCTCCAGAGGTGCTACACAGTGAATGCACATGTGGGAGGAGGGAAAAAGGGAAGGACATGTGTTTTGATTGTCCCCTCCCTACCTGGGTCACCACATGCTGTCTGGGGTACGGGATCAAATGCCAAACAAAGAGAAGCCAAGGGGTTTCTGCTTTGGTTGCTTCTGTACTGGCAGCATGAAAACATGCAAAAGGAAATCTGCAAGGGAAGTTGTAAAAAGCCTGACTTCTAGAAAAAGCCTTTGTGGCAGGCACAGATAAAATACCATCACTACATAATACCACAGAGACTATTCATGAATATATATTAAAAATTCAAATTGTGAAAAAGCTGCATATATTAACAAATCCGAAAGTGACTTCCACTTCAAGAAGAAATTCTGGCTGAAGTATTAACGAAGACTTTTTCTGGCACCAAAAGAGTGTTAAGCATAAAATATAGCCTCTTTGAAGCAAAATAAGCCAGTCTGGATCAATATCATCCAAATTTATCAAGAATACAATTATTTTGAGTGCCAAAAGAAAGGCTTCTACAATTTAACAAGGATTTAAGCATCAGCATTCTCCCTTCTCTGCATCAGACACCATCTCCAGAAAGCAGCTACCACTTTCTTTCCCAATTTACCTCCCAGCCAGCTGTGTATCCATGAGCTCTGGGTTCATACAATGTGCATGGACATTCGTAACAGAAGACAACAGCTGAACAGCCTGCAGACCTACAAAGCAAGACAAGCCTCCTCTATGGACCCAGTTCAGCACTCAAGGCTGTGTTTGCTTCAAGTTTTAAGGGGTTAAAAACTACAAAGTAGAGGCTGGAGAACACTGCGTATAGTGGCAACTGCAAAGAACTCAACACCTGGAAAAGTCATCTTGCTTGCAGAGCTGCTGTCCCATGACAAGCCCACTGACTGAAGCAATCAGCCTCTCCTGGTTCTGCAACAGGCTGGGGACTTAACAGTTTTCCAAACACTGGCAACCAGCCCTCCTCCTCCGACTCAAGCAGCGTGTCATTGCTCACAGCCCAACACACCAGTGGCATGAATAAGCAAAGACTTTGCCACCCTTGAGCTGGGGCTTTTTGGCTGTGTACGAAACAGTCTGGCACAGAAACTAAGCCGTTCAGATCAGCTAGCAAGTTGTGGGGGTGGTGGGTGATCTCCTCCTTCACAAGAGAAGAGTGCATCAGTTGTGGTAAGGACCACATGCACAGGGTCAGCCTTGTAAAGAAGGTCAAAATGTGTCTATCAGTTCTGTGATAGCTTACAGATCTCCTGCAGGAACAAAGCATTGACTGACTGAAAGCATCTCCCAGTCCTTCACTGGTGGGAAAAGGGTCCTTGCATTTATCCACAGTTCAAACAGAAGCACAAACTGGCAGTAATGATGATTTTTTTGGCCAAATTGCCAGTCTTGAAGATTCTACAAAGTGGGTTTTGAAGACTGTAATTGGGGTCAGGAAGAGGCCCTCAAAACTAGAAAGGCCACAAAGTCATCTTTACTTTTATCTGTTTTAATCACAGCAGCAATGAATTCACCAAACTCCTTGACCACAGAAATTAAATTGTACACTGTGCTCAGACAGTCACTACTGTGAACCATGGCTTTCCAAGTACAAAAGCACAGATATTTACTCTCATTCTACTAGTATCTTGGTCCAAAGACAATATTCCCACAGACAGTGTGAGCCTCGAAGACCCATGGACTGTGAAGAACGCTTATTTGCAGATTTTAATTACTTCAGTAGTCTGTAGCCATGTACAAGTAAACAAAAATCATATCAGGCCTGTGAATCATGACATTCACTCTCTAATAATAACTATATCTGGTTACAAAAATGTGAAATATTCTTTCTCATTAAAAATTATATTCATTCAAGCCTGAAAAGAACTACATTTATTCTGCAGATCTGCATCACCTTTTCCCCAGACCAGGAGAAAACATAAGAGCAAACATCTCTAACTAAGCCAACAGCTTATAGATTAGAGTTGGTTGTGCAAGCTCCACGTTCAGGTTACTTACAGACTTGTTTCAGTACGGACTTGACCAAAGTCTCTGATGCCTTCACCACCAGAGAAGCCATGTACTGGGGCCATGCTTTAAATAGCTCAGAAAGTTCTTGCAGTCATGTCACTGTGGAATAAAATCTTTTCACTGGGTTTCCATTGGGAATAAAAAAAAAAATATTTTGAAAAAACTGAGCTGCAATTTTCTGGAGAGCCTCATACATTACTGGAATGTACAAATCACAGTTAATTAAAAAAAACAGTCTGTATTTCCCAGATAAAAATACATCTTAATGCTTCAGTTTGCTTTGCATCATTAGGTCACATTAGATAAGAAGGAACTTTTGTGAAGGTGTCACAATCAGAGATACCTGTATCCTGAGGGATTTATTTCCTGAATTTTGCTCAGCAGGATGCAACATTGGGCCCCTCATATGCATCATTTCCTGTTTCCACTAACAGCAGTCAAAACTTAAAAGTCCTTGTTAGGCAAATCTACTCAACAAGAGGCCAAAATTAGGTATAGAAAGCACTGCTGAGATCAAGGTTCGAAACTGTCGTGGAAGAAGCTAATAAAAGCAAAGAGTGAACCCTTAGTGCCCACCCTGGAGAGCCAGTTTTTATAATTGGAATATTGATGAAAATCTCCAGCTTCACTGATGTATTATTGACCACCTTTCCTTGTCAGTTCAGATGTTAACCCCAGATCTGCAGTGCTACATGAGGTGGTCACAGTTTGGTAAGAAATTGGACTCAATTATTGCAGCTTTCATGAACCAACTTACTGCAGAGCCAGAAGGGCTCACTGCAACCATGCAGCCCGTGCTCTTCACTGCTGAACTCCACCCGACCATCCCAGCAACTCCACTTTGTGCAAAAGCAGTTTTTCAAAAGGCAACAAGTTCTGATCTCAGGAGTTCCAGGATGGAGATTTCTCCCTTCAGTAAGCTGGAATGGGTCATGCAGAGTTTAACCAGCGCTTCTCACCTTCCCAGGAGCTCTGCCAAATCTGCATGGGAACTGGGGCGTCTACATCTTGGCACAGAACACACCTAAACTAGTGCAACTTCTGCTGGCTTGCTTTCCCTTCCACTTACCCACAGTAGTATTACAAGGCCACAAGTTGCCTTTGTAGAAGGGACATCTTCTGTGAGATGAACATGTGCAAAACAAACACATGAACCTCAGTGATTTTAACTGACGAGGTGACTTTATTCCTTACTATCTCCTACCTTCAACTGGTATGACAGTCCAAGACAGCTGGGGAGAGAGTCTGCTATAGATGTCTGGAAGTCAGCATTGCAGGCAATGACTTAAAGACTGATGCTTATTTATCAGCAGCTCCTGGTCTCCCAGACATGACAGACATTTATAATCTTTCGGACAAAATGTTTTCCACTGAATTCTGAAGCAAGATTTACTACAAATGGACAATAGAAAAAAAAAGTCTCATATGCTCTGGTACAGAAATGTGCTAATATTAACAGAGGTTTTTTCCAAAGAAAGATAGTTGCAAAGCACAAAGAGTTAGCTACTTTCTCCTTAATTATCATCTGTAGCTTCTAAGTAGGCAATTTAGATCTGGCTGTCATATCTCAAATGAAAGACTAGCCTCCCCATCGCATGCAGATGAGGCATTTACTTTAAAGGGTGCTCAATGGGAATGTCTTTATTCAAATGAGATGCTCAGAGAGTGAGTGAAAAGCTCCCATAAAATGTAATTTCCTTTTCCTTCAGAAGTAAGGATTACTTCAAGAGACAGTTTTCCTGGCACACTGGAAAGATACTAAAAGGTGATTTAAAATAAAAGGCAAAACATTTGTTTTGCTCCCCGCTGTGATACAAAGACATGCACACACATATTCTTTCACCAGGCTCACGTTAGCACCAGCAGGCAATCCCATTCTGTCCCACTAGCAGCTACGGCCCAATTCCCCTAACATCTATGCACATACTTCCCTTAACCACTGGCTTAGGTGAGACTTTGTTTAAAATTTAATTATCATTTTCTGGGCCAAGATTTCCCAAGTAGCTTGCAGGATGAATGCCACAAAAAAGGGCAAGAGGTACTCCAAATGAAATCCCATACTACATTTAACTTGGGGATACCCTGTGTATGTAGGCTGGGCTAAAGCACCTCCGAAAGCTAAAGGCAAAGAGATTTTAGTTGAGAATCTCTCTCAAGACTTAACAGACAGCACACTTACGGGATTGCATGACCTATGTAGCCTAACACCTCAGCTCCTGGTGCTCAGCCCTGCCATGGCCCCTGCAGCCAGGGGCTGAGCGAGGTGTTCCTCTCTTAGTTAGGAAAGGGATTTACAGAACTGAGATATTTACAAAGCAGCAGGTGATGATATTAGCAGATAATATCTCTAGCTGGCAGTGTGCTGTCTGCCTGTTCAGCACAGCATCTTGAGAGCACTTCTGCTACATGAAGCCCCAACATTTCAGTGCAACTCCACCAGTTATAAGAAAAACATGAGGTTTGTGACAGGAACAATTATGTAGCAAAAATCTTCAGTACAGACTCGGTAAGTCAAGCCTGACATCTGAGTTGGTAACTAAAAAAAAAATCTGCTTTTTTAGGAGGATTGGTTAAAAAGTATCTGAAAACAATGAATACCAATTACTATTTAATTGCATACTATCAAAGACATACCCAAAGAATAGCAAAGTACATGATAAAAACGTTGCTAGTATCAGAATAATATAATAAACAATCAGGAACTTCACCAGGAGCCTTACTACAGAAAAACAAAAATACTGCTTTAGGGCACTTGTATGAGTGACAAATTTGATCTGAAAGGGTGACGGACTGCAAGAGTGGTAAATAATTCCAAGATGCTGGGATTTTTTTCCCCCATCCAAAGAATCATTATTGCACTGAGCATCAAGCTGATGAACATCCTAATGTGTGCCAAATTTGCAATAGGTATGTTACCAAGCACAGATCCTAATGCTGAGAAAAACTGCTACTGTGAGACCAGAGAAGTTTTTTCCATATTTGAACTTTTAATGAAATACCTATACAGGTATCTAGAAAAAAAGGTTGATATGTGTTTTAAAGCATGAAGAGGTAAAGAAATCCTTTGTGATATAACTAGAATCAGGAAGAAGAAATGAGAGAAAACTTCAGGTGATTATTTGAAACAGCCTTATGAATATCAGCTTGGGCATGGAAGAGTCTGGCAGGATATGTATAAAAGTGTGGCAGAGCTCCAGAAGACACTGCTGGTAGATATTAAGGTTTGGACTACAGGTTTCTTTGCATATTACAGAGTGACTACAGGGTCATGGATGTGGGTTGCAGGAAGCTTAAATGAATCAGTGTAGTTGTAGATGGAAAAGCATCTGCCTCACCACTAGGAGAGAGGGTGGAACCAGATTTCGGTTCTCTCATCGGAGACACTGGAGAGAGCCCTCTGCAGTTACTGCACCCCGGTAGCATTAGCTACAGCATGGGGTACCCCCAGACAGGGAACAGCTCAGCCTCCCCACATGACAGTCCTGCACAGGTACCCACTGCATAGACTCTTCTCTGAAGGGATCACTTCTCCCAGCCATGCACAAGCACCACTTCACCAGATGACTTTGACGGTCTTCTCTAGTGATTAATGCACTTAACTGAACTTGCTCACTTGTCCCTTTTCACAGGGCAAATGAATCCAGGGACAGAATTAAACTGTGAAGAGAATGTGATTCTGGCAGGAATGAGAAGCAATCATCTTGTACAAGGAATTTATTTGGGTTTGGTTTTTTGGGGTTTTTTTTGGTGCTTGACAGGCTCCTGTTGCCAGAGTTTCATCAGTGGTAAGATAATGCAGGAGCTAAGCACAACTATCATCTTACCATAACTTCAAACTAATCACAGAATCACGGAATCATTTAGGTTGGAAAAGCCCCTTGGGATCATCGTGTCCAACCATTAGCCCTACTCTACAAGTTCACCCCTAGACCACATCCCCCAACACCACATCCAAGCGATGTTTAAACACATCCGGGGATGGAGACTCAACCCCCTCCCTGGGCAGCCCATTCCAATATCTCACCACTGTTTCCATGCAGAATTTTTTCCTAGTGTCCAGTCTAAACCTACCTTGTTTCAGCTTTGGGCCATTCCCTCTGGTTCTGTCACTAATTACCTGAGAGAAGAGACCAGCACCAGTCTCTCTACAATGTCCTTTCAGGGAGTTGTAGAGAGTGATGAGGTCTCCCCTCAGCCTCCTCTTCCTCAAACAGACCCAGCTCCTTCAAATGGTCCTCCTATGATCTCTTCTCCAGTCCCTTGCCCAGCTTCGTTGCTTCCTCTGCGCCCGCTCCAGCCCCTCAATATCTCTTGTACCGAGATGCCCAAAACTGGACACAGTGCTCGAGGTGAGGCCTCCCCAGTGCTGAGTACAGGGGGACAATCACCTCCCTACTTCTGCTGCTCACGCTGTTTCTGATCCAGGCCAGGATGCCGTTGGCCTTCTTTGCCACCTGGGCACGCTGCTGGCTCATGTTCATTTGCTTGTCAATTAGAAGCCCCAGATCCCTCTCCACCAGACAGCTCTCCAACCACACTGCCCCAAGCCTGGAGCTTTGCATGGGGTTGTTACGGCCCAAGTGCAGGACCTGGCACTTGGCCTTGTTGAAACTCATGCCATTAACAGCGGCTCAGCGATCCAGTCTATCCCAGTCTCTCTGGAAAGCCTCCCTATTCTCATGCAGATCAACACACCTGCCTAACTTGGTGTCATCTGTAAATTTACTGATGGTAGATTATGTCCTCCTCAGGATCATCAATAAAGATGTTAAATAGAAATGGTCCCAGCACTGAGCCCTGAGGAATATTAATTCTTTCTTGATTTTTTTAAGTGCACCCTTCAAAACTCCCTGTCTGTTGGCACTGATGATTTTTCTTTAATTCATTTACATTGTTTGCTGAAGATTTTTGCAACTTGTATGTTGGGGCTGAGAAAAATCTTATGAAGAGGGTATAGAGATGCTCTGTGGCTTGCAGGAGCATCAAGAGCTACCTGCTGTGGAGTGCAATGCTTCTTCAGCAGATTTGGGACTGGCTTGGGGCTACATGAATTACTGAAATGACACGAAGCCAGCTTGGCAATTGCTATGCTTTCATCACACATCCCCAGACCCCAACAGGACTGGTTTTGCCCTCCTGCATCCTCCCTTTCTTTATCTAAGGTGCTCATGTGCTCCTGGGGCCATCACAAGTGCAATGCCCACCCTTTCTGGAAAACTCATCCCCGTTCTGATCTTGCTTTAATGGGAATATTTTGAGGCTCTTTCAACCTGACTTCCAAAAAGTCCAAGTCCTCTTGCTTTGCCAAGCTGTCCTGTTAAGCCTTAATATCTTGTTTACCTGATCAAAGCCCCTGACACTTCATCCTCAACTAGCCAAGGTCTAGCAGTTCAACTTCTAGGAGAAGAAAACAAAACCTCAAGCTCCCAGCAAGAGGAATGAAAGCAGCTGGTAGGAGGGCTGCATGGCTTTCTTCATTTCAAGTCATGCTGGAAGGCACAGCTCACAAAGCAGCGCTCAGGTATTCGACTGCTTCAGTGCCATTGCTGACAGCCACAACAGCACTGCAGTGTCAGATGTTCAGCAGCATCTCTCCTTCCACCTACACCTCCCCCAGCTGTCAGCCAATAATCAGAACACTAAAGGTATTTGAAAGGAAAATGTCATGTGAATATGGACTTATTCAGAACTGGGTGCAGGACAATTGGTGGGAAAATCATCCTACCTACACAAAGCCCACATGACCATGCGGGCAGATGAGCTTCATGATCAGTCTTTGAGGGGTGTCTGAACTTTAAATTTGCCTGGTTTTTTTCCAATTGCTCTAATATGAGATGTTCCATTTCCCAACTAATCTCAGTTCTGTTTTTAGAGCATCCCCTCTCCATTCTGTGAAAGGAGCACTAGAGAAAAAGCAGAAAGAGCAAATTCATGAATAAGTCACTGGAATATTTTGATAAAACAATAAAACAACACCAAGTTCCACAGGTAGCACTGGGATGGATTTTCCAGGTGCACATTTGCTACTCCACATAGTCCGTACATCTCTGGGCACTTTTTGCATGTGACTGAGCTTTGCATGCAGTTTCAAATTGCACAAAATCTGAGTATCCTCGTGCTTCTCCCAAAACACCAGCTGGCTAAATGTCATCCCCCCCATCACCTGCAAAGCACAGCCATCCCACTGTACGTGCCATACACCCCATCTGTGCGTGCTGAGCATACCCAGCCGCAGCCAGGAGCCACACAGACAGTCCAAGGGCCAGTTACAGCCTCAGTTGGAGCCCCTCTGCAAATAAACCCTGTCTGGTATCATCTTTCCAGCACGCTGGAATGTTACAGTTACCCAGCAATTATTTCCAGTTTTCTAATAAGCAGGACTGTGGGAAATTGCAGATCCAGTCACTTGCTTCTAGAAGCAATGGTCAATGTGCCTGGTGAAACACCAGGTGATACTTGCTGGCTGTTTTTCTCCATTTTATTAAATTTTTACGTAAAATACTATTTTATAATAATGAAAACTAAAAGCAATTTACTGTAGGGTGTGCTCGGTAATGAATGCTGGAGAAATGACCCATTTGGAAATGAATCATATTGTAAGTTAACATAACTCAATTTTGAGGATCTCTCTTATGCGTACTAAGCAGAAATGAAAGAAAATGCAAACATGCTCAAAACGAAAAATAAACATTTGTAACACCAGGAAATGTGCCTCTTTGGACTAATAAATGTGTGTCAAGGAATACTAACAGTTCAAGGAATCAAATTCAGTTTCCACTGCTTGGAAGCTGCTGTGTTTCAGAACATGTTAAAGAAGTAGATGCTGTTACATCTGGTCTGTGAATAGCAATCATAAGGAAAACAGCATGTGATTTCCCAAGGAAGCAAAATAATTTGAGAGTCATAGTGTGCTAGACTTGAGATTGGATTATGTATTCTTTTCTTAATCATCTCAATTCCTTAAAGAAATCACTTACACATAAGTGAATGGTTTTCAGAGTGGATGTGACATCTTTAAAAACAGAAGACTGTGGATGTTCTTTTAGGATCCTCCTTCAAACAGCATGAACATTTTTATATGTACATTTAACCTCACTCCAGCTTTTGGACATACTTAAATAAAATCTGTTTTCCTAAGTCACTAGGTTCCAAGGTTTAAAGTATTCAAGCACCAAGAGATGCAGACAGGCAATTAGAATTTTCAAAAGCATTTAAAATTACAGTTCATATTAGTTTTGTTTTTTGCTTCCCCTTCCCCACAGATTAGCTTTTCTGGATCCTTGCTAGTCCAATGGTTGGGAATCCTCTGTCACTTTCTGCTTAGTTAACGGTTGCTCTACAGGTGATGGATACTTTATCCCTATTATTTTCTTGGGCAGATGTGTTTTTGTTCTTATTCCTTGTCTGATGTTTTCCACTCCCCGTGACTCCCTGAGCTGGCCTTTATGGGGCTCTGCATGTCCACAACTGCTCTCTTCCCCTTCACTGAGCTCCCAGTTCCCCAGTGGTTCCCACGGCCCCATCCACACCAGGTCTAGCCAAATTAATTCCTTCTGCACACCCAGAGCCTAAACAACACCGCGGAGAATTCAGGAGGCCCAGATCAGTGTTTAAGCAAGAGCTGCTATAAACGATGGGAAACCCCACTGAAAAGGGGCTTGGCAGCAGCCCCCAGTGCCTGCCTCCCGGCAATGGACCCGCCACGAACCCAACGGCGTTACCTGAAGGGGTAGGCAAAGGCTATGTCAATGTTGAAGTCACTCTCTGACTTGTTTGCACAGTCCACACTCAGTCGCAGTCCTCCAGAGTACCCACCGCATGTTGCAAATGCAAAGATTGCAAAAAGCTGTCGAAAACAAACAACAATATTTTATTTTATTTCATTTCATTTCAATGGCTGCCACAAGTAGGTCCCCACAGCAGCTCTCGCTGCAGCACCAGCCCCCTCGGCTCGGGTTATTCATTGATCCATGCATTCGAAGCGTTGCAACGCGTTACTCCTGCCCCCTTCCTGGAAGCAAGTACAAAGATCCACGGAACGTGAAGGTCTGTTGTCACACATCAGGCATCCCAGCCCTCCCCTCCAGTTTTGTACCCCATTGAGGAATTTACAACCCAGGCAGCTGTTTAAATCATCCCACCAACACACATGCTTGGACAAAAAGGATTAATATTGACTGAACATAATCAGTCAGTCTTAACCCAATAAAACACTGGCACAAGTATTTATAAGGGGGAAACAGAAGTAGCAAGAGTAGACCAAGACCATTCATGGGACCACCACCCCATTACATGGCAAAACACAGAACTGTAGTGCTTCTCTTCCAGTTCATGTATGACTCAGGAAAAAAAAAACACACAATAATATTTTTATTATTTTTCCTAAATTACTACCATAAGCCAAGATAGGTACAGAGGTACAATGAATTGACAGCAAAACAGGAAAAAAAAAATAAATCAAGATTTAGGATAAGCTCAGACAAACTGGACAGGAACAAACAGCTTGGGTGGTTGTGATGCAAACCTAGATCACATTTTAATCTTCCAGGTGAAGGAGGGAGTGTGCAGGCCGGAGACATCAGCATTTATATTTATATCAAGGGTTCAAACAGTGGAATGGGAAGCAGGCATGTTGTCCTGGTTTGGGTGAGAACAGAACTAATTCTGTTCAGTGATTTTGCTTTTCAGCTCAGTTCTTCTAACTCCCTGCACTGCCTGCAGTCAGCAGCCTGTTCTCACAGGCAGTGTCTGCTTCCAGCAGTGATAACAGCCCATGGTTGGAGTCAGTGCCAAGGGTTGGGGTGCAGACCAAGGCCACTGCTGGGTCTTGTGTACCACGTTGGGGGGTGCAGAAAGTGAAAGGCTGCACCTGCAGGGAGGAGGGGACAGGACAGGTGACCCTGAACTGACCAATGAAAGATTCCAGCCCATATACATCATAGTCTATATAAAGCTGAGGGATCATGACACTCTCAGATCAGGTCTTTTTCCAGCTTCTTCTTGTCACTTCTTCACCGTCCAGCATTTGAGGATGACTCCGTCCATTCTGCCTCCAATCCCAATCTGTGTATTTCTGAATCTGGTACCAGAATCCAGCTCCTGAACACAGCTCCCATCTGCTGCTGGAACCAGTCGGGGACTTTCCTGGTGCCTGCTTCACAGCATCAGTGGTGACGGTGACGTAATTGCCATCATGGGTTCAATACTGATTTTGTATATATTCCATTTTTAGTCTTATTTTCCTGCTCTAGTTTCCTTTTCTAATCAGTAAGTCTCTCTCCCTTATTTCCCTTCTCTTCCCCTTTGGGGCTGCCCTGACCCTAAACTGTGAGACATATGTGTCTTAAAACACCACTGATGCAGGCCTCCTTGGGAGAGCAAGCAGAAATGGGAACAGTTTACGTATGCAGTTGTAATTTAAACTAAAGGACAGGTTAGATTTTGTTGATTGCAGTACTGTAACTCTAAAGCTGATGGAGTTACTTCAATAGGGTTACTCCAAGATATGGGAAATGACAAGTAAATACCTGATCCTAGTCACAATTACATAAGTGAGAAGTCAGCAACCCAGGGGAAACAATGTGCACATCTGGAAAAGAAAGTATGTTCTTTGAGACTGAAAAATAATATAGCAAGCAAATGTAATGGTAAAATAAAGGACTGAACAATTCAGTAAGAGCAATATAGAAATAATAACTAGAAAAAATAGACCTATCCTTGCCACACAAGGCTTTGTGAAGCACACCGTTCATCTTAGTTCTCCCAATTCACAGCACAAGCAAAGCCAGGCACTTCAGCAGCCTCCTTGGGCTTCAGCTCTGCATGTGCATCGTTTCCCCAGACACTGCCAGGTCACAGATGTGACTCCTGAGCACCGGGGCCAGGAAAGACTCCCTGGATGCAAGGTGATGTGCTAAGCATGATAAATATCAGGAGAACAATGCACATTCCCACCCTGCTACTCACTCCTAATGAGATCAAGGCACATCACCAAGGTTAGATTTGCAAAGGTATTTAGGTGCCCAAGAATAGGGAAAGTTAACAAAAACTTTGAATCAATTCTTCATGCTGAGCTTGCTGAAAAAAGGAAAGCTGAACTTTACTATGAATTGACTTGTTAAATATATGCTGTGAAATAAATGTTTCTGCTACAACTTGAACAGTGTTCCTTCATCCTAAATGAGACACTTCTGCTGTAAATAAAAGAAGCTTCTACCCTTACATGTAGCACAGCACTGAAAATCAGTATTAATCATCTCAGTTTAATTTCTGAAGCGATGTCAGAAAACAGGATATTAAAAAGAACAGGAAAGTTTAGAGCTGACCTGCTTTCTGGCCTAATTAATGGAGTTGCAAACGCAAGTGTTTTGCAGATACACAGGGAGGCACAAAGATTAATGCAGTGATACATAAAGAGGGAACTGAAGAGCTGCGGTGTGAAATGGACCTGACATAAAGCAAGAGCATCATCTCCCAGCTACAGCTCTCAGCGTGGGGACAAGCAGAGGAAAGATAGGCAACTGGCATGCATTTCCTTTAATTAGGTACTGGAAATCAGCACAAATGTGTGTCACCATATTTATTGGCCAAGGCCATGGGGCCATGCCCCAAATCACAGCTCAAGCTATTCCTTCTCAGAAAGGATCTCTTTCAGAGTTCCAAATTTTAATGCTCCCCTACCAAGAGCCTCTTTGACAGCAGACTCAGGCACCTGAAGTCTCATTCCTTCAGAAGGTTCAGAACTAGCCTTTACTCACCATTTAGCCCCACGTTCATCTCTTAACCAGAAGCTTTTCAGAGGCTTTCCTATGTTCAGCAAACCCTTCAGCCTCTTTCCTCTCCAGCCACAACCCACCAGGGCTGTCCACCGGTTTCCATCCTTACTCAGCACCCACAAGGCAGGTGAAAAAAAGGACACAGCTGGAGACTTTTATACCAAACTTCAGCAAGGCCTCAGCCAACCCGAGCTTGGCTCTTTGCTGTGGCTGGATCAGATGCTGCTAATGGCTAGGATCACCCAGCCACCAGTGACATCCACCTGGCCCCATAGCTGTGTGCTAAGGACATGCAGCACCTTTTGGAAGCGTGTTTATGTTTTGCATTGCAGGAGGGCAGGGTGAGGGCTGTATATGAATGGTATTTCCCTGGAGTATCTCACCAAGCAGCAGGCATCGTTCTCCTCTCACCCAAGCAACCTTCTCTTCCTACCTCTGCATTTTTCCTCCCTCCAGTACCTCAATTTTTGCCACTTTATGTTGTCAGTGGAGCACCTGGCAAGACGCCAAGACTTACGCATCAGGTTTTGTGCACACTGTAATTCGGTGGCAGTTCCAGGAATGCTGTAAACACCACTGTATTTTATTATAGCAGGATTTGGGTAAGTGGCAGTCGTAAACTCCATAATGGGAGCTTTATGGGCCAGATTCAATAAAACCTCCATCTGCGAGATAATTTTATTGAATCTGGCCTCTCTGAAATTGAAAAGTTTATGGAGAAAGAGAAAGCATTTCCCTATGTTCCTATTTACTCTTTGCCTATAAATCCACACTCAGCGCCAGTCCCATCTGCAGCGTGTGTATCGCCTTTCCCCTCCACGTGAGATAAATCTCCCCAGCACACAGTTACCTCTGCTTATCCCATGGCTGCTGCCTCTCAAGGCTCAGCCTCAACAGCCAGTGCTGTGTTCACCTTCACTGGAAAAGCAGCAGCCGTGAGAAACATGGTGCCCTTGAGGCAACAAATCTTTGCTGCCGTGGCAGTGCCAGGCTGTTCCTGCCCACTGGAGTGGGAGCAGGCAAGGTCCAGCCATCCCTGTGCGCCCCATCCCTCCTGCAACGGTGATGCAAGAGGGGGGTCAGTGCCTTCGCTCCTGCCTTGGCTCTCAAGGGAAATTGAAGATGTTTGTCCCCAGGTTGGATCAATGGTCTACAGTTTGATGTGGGTCTGCGCAAGCAAAGCATCCCGCTCATTCAGTGTGCACTCTCAAAGCAGCTACTGGCTGGTCTGATGAGCCATAGACCAAAGGGAGGGGCAGATAGGGACATTATTGTGCTCAGACCAGAGCAATCCAAATGTCCCATGTCCAGTTCAGCCTGGCTGGAAGATCACCCTTCTTCCACATAGTTTCAGACACATCTCTAACAAGGCAGCACAACTCTGAAGCTCATTATGCCTTTCTGTGTGCAGATCAACACACTCCCCCTGCTCCTGTTGCGGTGATATTTCCTCTGTGACTTTGCAGCTTTGGCCTGCACTATTGGTATCTTTTTGTAAGGAAGTCAGGTAAATCTCATACTGTAACTTAACCATCAGAATTTATTTTTATGATGGTACTGTGCATTAATAAACAGCCTTCTCTGTCAAATCAGATTAGCATGTTTTAAAGATCAGTTGGCTCCTTAGCACACTGAGAAAAAATGACAATATAACTTCCAGCAGAGCACGTGCTTCTCACACCAGCTCAGGGCAGGCAAAGGTTCATCAGCTGACTTACAGGATCAGCTGTAAACCCTCCTTCTTCTGATGCCAGGCTTCCATGCAATGGCAACAGATCCTCTAATTCAGTATTCAGGAGTTGTTACTTGCCCAGACTCCAGACTCAAGGCTGGTCCCCTCGTTTCCCAGCCCAGCCCTCCCTGGTGGCCGGGGGCGTGCGATGCCCCGGGGGAGCTGAAGTCCCAGCTGTGCCTTAGACAGTTGGCAGCGCCTCAGCACGTGACCCCAGACATCACTCATCCCACTGTGGAAGTGAAAACTGGGATGAATTCCCATCACTTCTCCACGTTTGGCTTTCCGGCAATTCCCCTCAATGCCTGCTGCGCGACAGGCTCGCCGAGAGCACCAGAAGAAGGCAGAAAGGTTCCTGACAAGGAGAGTTAAAAGGCTTATGTAGAGCATGTTACAGCTAAAACATCCTGTTAGGAAGATATCACTGTCATTTAAAATTGATGAAATTTTTATATAAGCTGCTTGCTTTTTTCCGGGAGCACGTCTTCCCCGTGCAGCAGCCTTCGGCAGCTTGCTGGCAGATGAGATGGAGCAGCCCTGGGGATGTGCCCCAAATCCATCTTGGTGCAAAGGGGAGATCCCTGCTCTAAGGGCTCCTCAGTGACTCCTTCAGGATGATGAGATCTTAAAAAGAAACCGTGTTAGTCTCGCCTGGAGCTGCGGTGGCCAAAGACAGGCTGCAAGGGACACACAGCTCACTATGTGGGTTGGTCTTCAATATGTTCACTTGGGGCTGGGTGAGGAAAATGAGAATGAATCTGCTGGACATTTTCCCAGAGAGGTCCCCCTCGGCACCCCACTCCTGCCCTAGCACTGGAAAGCCGAGGGGAACTCCTGATGCTGTTAAAAACCAACCCGAAACATTTGAAACACCTACTCCCTTATTAGTCATTTTACACATTCAAAGTGTTTTACAAAAGACGCCTTTTTTTTCCTGGCATCGTTTCTGGATGTCAGGCTTCCCTTTCTGCAGATCGCCATCATGAAGGGGCTGCCAGACCTTTGCCAAGTGCTGTATTGCTTTACACTTGCTGCCGCTCGCCGTGCCCAGCGGCGCGTGCGAGAGCGGGGAGGGAGCGCGCGGCTCCCGGCGCCCCGGAGGCATCCCCCCCGCAGCCAGCATCGCTCACCCGCCGGCCTGGCTCGTTAAACTGAGATTATTTATTTATAGAGCAGAACCAGTAATTGAACGGTATTATTAAGACTGTAAAGGGAAGGTTCGGAAGCGCTAAAGGACTGTACGGGAAAACATTTACTGCGGAGCTGATGGCCCAAAATATGTCACCAGTGAAGGATTAGGAAGCGCTCTCTCTCCTCCAGGTCTCTGCCTGTTTCTTTTTTAAAACCTGGCATTTTTCCTGTGCGGATCTGAGCTGCAGACTTCCTGGAATCACTTCTCCTACATACGAGCCTTTGTGCACTGGAGATTATCAGATTATTGACTTTGGGATTCCTAATTATATCAGCTTGACTGGTTGATGAATTGGAGGTGGGGAGCATCGCAGCTGATGCAGTGCTGGGGGGTAGGCAATGACTAGCAGGAGTCAGCTTCCTCCAGCAGCCATACAGGGAGGAAGCTGAAATACATTCTGCTCTTGCTGAGAAATAAACCCTAAAGCAACTGTTCACTAATTGCTGGGATTTAGTGTTCCCCCTTACAAATAAGCAGCAGCATTGCAAAGAATGGTATCTGTGGCTGCCCAGACCCGTCTGCATGGAGATGAAAGGCCAAAGATGAGGGAACATCTCAGAGTTTGGGGTCTGAAGAATGACATATGCCCCATGTAAGGAATGTTGTATGTCTGCCTAAACATTGACCACATTGACCCCAGTGGTGCCTTGGTTTTAGCACACTGCTGAAGGACCACTCAAGCAACTGTCCCACAGGGAAGCACTTGCAGACCATAGGTACCTCCAGGATGTGGTGGCAGCTGGGAAAGCGCTTTTGGTGTCACAGTGCTGAAGCTGGGGGAATAAAACCTGTCCAGATCTCACACATAGCACCTCACAGCTTTCACATGGCTATGGGACTTAACGTTTCCAGCACCTTCCAAAAGGGCAATGGAGATACAGCTACAGTTGTGTTGGAGGAAAATCCTCACATTAACCATTTTGTACGGCTTTACACTGAGCAAAGGACAGCTATTGCTGGAAATGATGTATCGACTCACACAGTGTGAGCCACCATGTCCCCATCCACTGCCACCCACCTGGAAGAGACCAACCCACTCCAATACCTCCCCGCTTGGCTGGGATCTTTGCCAGGGCATGTGCAGCAGCAAACCTCTGTTTGGCACTTTAGGGCACCCCACAGAGAGCAGCCCTCAATGCTGCTGGCTGGATGGAAACACCTAACCCCACGGCAGGCAAGAACCCTGAAGCATCCTCTGTTTAAAGCACAGCACGTCATGTAATGCTTTGCATTTTTAAAATGAAAAAAAAAAACCCCATACTTAATTTGCTTCTTAATGGAAAGATTTATGGAAATGAAATTGGGGTATTTTTAGTGAGTAAAGATCATGTTATAATAATTCGGTTCTACAATACTTTAATCCCAAGGAGACAATTTTCTCTCTTTTTCTTTGAAGAAAATCTTTATCTTTTTTATTCATCTTCCATTGATTATTGTAAAAATCCCATTTAGCTGCACCACATAATGGTATGGTAGTCTTTTCTCATTATATTTTAATAGAATAAAACCCAACTGTATGTGAGAGGATTAGATAGCCATTCGCTGAGGTAAAGAACATTGTTCCTCCAGATGGCCAGACAGAATCTGTGTAATGCCTTTCCTATTTATTAAGTTCAAAATGTAATGCAAGCTGATGAGATGTGTTTCATCCAGTATTTAATGGGTCATTCAGGAAGTTGAAAGCTAACGCTAAGTTGGCAACATGCACAGAAGAGTTAACAGGCAGAAAATAAAGACATATTTAGAGCATCCCTTCTTGGACTCAGTGAAATGAAAAGTTGTCAGAGGACGATGCTGCTTCCGCAAGCAGGGCAAAGATGCTGTGCTCTTCCAGCCCCTCTAACCATTAGTCAAAGGTTTAAGGTAATTGAAGACATCTGCGAGGATCTGAGGTTTGGGTTTTGTTTTGTTTTTTTCTAATTTATTGTATAAATTGCTTTCTGCATGTGGATATTGACAGATTGGCACCGAGTCTTCCCTGAAACAAAACACACCAATACACGCTGCAGACAGATTTAGGAGTACCTGAGCTAAATTCTGGGTGTACACTGCTTCGTTTGGGCTGTATCACAGAGTGGTAGTTTCCCTGCATTTACAGCCTGAGGCCCCTTTTTCCCCAGCTGTTGAGCAGTCTTCCAAGCTACTCATCTTCCCCTGCAGTCTCCACAACTCCACGTTTGTACCCTCTTCTTTTAAGGAGGTGGGAGCACAAGTTGGACAGATTTGTTTAGATTTGTACGTATGATCCCTGAATAACTCATGTTGTGACACATATCACTTCAGCAGAGACGTGTGCTCCTTTTTGGACCTGAAAACTTTTCTGGTTCTAGACTCCTGCTTAAAAAGACAACCGTGGTGGTCTCTACCAGCATCCACATTGTGATGGTGCCCAGAGCATTGCAAGTGCCAGCCCAGGAGAGTGGCCACCCCTGGGTAGGGTCCCCTTCCTCTTTCCCATGCCAGCTGTCCCCTGGTGTGCCCGTATCATCTCATGAGCTGCTCTGGCATCAATCTCCTCTGGCAACTACAGGCAAATGCATGAACATGGGCATATCCATGGTGAGGTAAAGGAGAGGTTTCCTAAGAGATGATGTTAATTCTTATTTTATTAACAGGTAAGATTCATCAACCCAGCAAACGCTCAGGTTCGTGCATAAATGTAATTCTGTTCCTGCTCCCTCTTGGAAAGACAGGTTTTGTGCAGGCTTTACAGGCTGCTTGTATGGGATTTATTGTGTAACAAGTGTAAACATTTAATTATAAAATAAAAAAGGTTGGACGATTGCTCATTTCCTTGTTCATTTGGTGGGTTTAAAAGCATCGGGGATTAAAATGGCCCACGATTTAACATAAATGCATGATCCAAGTTATTACTAAGTAGGATTTACTCCCTCTAATAAACATGGGGATTTACACTACAGATGAGTGACATCCACACAGGGGAAACACTCTGAGAAGAGAAAGTGCCACCGAACTTATTGTTGCTAAACTCCGGATGGTTGATACAGACTCAGGGGCTCAACAACAGTCAAGACTACACCATAGCTCATCCACCTCAGCATTGGATAGCAGGGGACTGCAAACCCAGCTTGCAAAAGGAGTGTTATACACAACACACACATTGTCTGCCCCGGGCTGGGGCTGGGACAAGGCACTTCTCCCAGACAGGGAGCCCAGCCCCATCCCCAGCTTTTCCAGCATCCCCACCAAGACCCAGTGAGCAGGTCAAGGCCCCTGGCAGCACCATCTGATGGCTGCTGTAATCGCTTCCTTATCTGATTTGCATCTTTCCATAGTTCCTTCCATTAGCTTCAGCTCCCCTTTCCCAGCACTACCTGGTAGACCTGGGCTCCAGTGGAGCATCTTCCTGCTCTGATGACAGATGCACAGAGCAGAGAGGAGAGGCGAGAGCACTCCTCTGACAAGAAAATACTCTGACAGCTTGGTCCCCGCAGCGTGGCACAGCATGGGGGCTGCACTAAAACCCTTCCCAGGTCAGCACCGACTGAAAAGGAGTATTACTGGAAAGGCTCCTGTCCTTCAATCACACTGTATTATTTATGACCTAATGATTGCCCATTGACTAGCAGGGATTATACGTTCTCTAAGATGTTTCTGGGTGAATGAAAGGGCATTAACCTCATTATTATCACGTCCGTGCTCATCAGAGGCCATTAATAGCTTCCTCTCAGCTCCCTGTGCTTCAGTGTAGCTATTTGGTGTCATCTGCTCCCTCTCCACCTGCCCCACACGCATGCTCACCTGCATTCTGCCCCATCTTCTCTCTCTAAGCAGATTTAAGGAAATGTGTAAAAATTTCTTGGTTTGGGAAGGAATCCATCAAGCCCTTGGGATTAGTAATCTGGTGCAGCATCTTATTCCCATGAGGATCTGAGAATGCTTTCAAATTGCTAAGCAATGGGGTGTCCAACCCCTTTTACCCACCCAGCAGTCCTCTTTCAGACACTGTATGGCCATTTTTTTACTTTTTTCAGACCACCTGTACGAGTAGGACCACCGAGAACCAAGGCTCTGCTTGTTTTCCAGGCAGTATCTCTGCAAAGCCCTCCAGGGACCACCTGGACACTGAGGCTCATTAGGGGTGGCCTTCATTAACCCGACCATAGCAGATGTCCCCTATATGCTTCAAACCCAGCCTTGCCTTGGCACCTGTTATGATGTAGGATGGCTCAAGCCCGCTGTACTAGAGCTTTGGCTGGCATCCTGTGCAGGTAGGACCAAAACATGGGACCCGTCAGTTCACTTCAAACCAGTTTTGGATGGAAAATTCCACTGGAGCTGGCTCCAACCTCAGCACCCGTTTGTTTGCAAAAAGCTGGGAGAAGAATTTGCTCCTGGCTAACTATGAGCCTACAGGGTAAAAATAATTTTTTTTCTAATAATTAAAATGATGGGCTATAAATGAACGTTTGTTTTTCTGAACTCTGGGAATTCACAGGGAACATTTTGAGCAAGAAATATTTTTAAAACTAAAACCTCCCTCTCCTCTTCTTTTCTGCCACACCTCTTATACTCCCCAGAGATGGCATTGCTCTCCTTCCCCACACTTAGTCATAAAAAGCAACACTTAAACATGAGTATTTTTAGGAAACGTTAATAACAATGTCCTTGAATTGAAATAAAAAAAACATATATTCCTTATCTCACTAGCTTTTAATGCACTTCATCTGTACAGCTTCAGCTGTCCTGTTTCCTCTACATCCTCCCCCTTACTGTGCTCCTCCACTCTCTTGCCTATCTCTTTTTCTTTTCACGTCCTTTCATTCACATTCCCTGAAACCTGCAGCCGTACCTGCTTCCAAACACAAAAAAAAAGGTAACAAAAAAACTTGGCAAAAACCTTGCATGAATGCTCTCATTTCCTTCATGGTTCAAATACTTAATTCTGAAATAACCACGCATCTTTGCTTTCCTCTGACCAGCTAGCAGCTGCTGTGCATCTTCTGTGCCACTTCCTGATGTACTTCAAACCCTCCCAGACCCCGGAAGAAAGCAGGCACTTCTACAAAACCAATAATGCATCGATATGTTTTTGGCTGTTGCAATCTTTACATCTGTGCTGCTGGAGATGATTCCCCAGCTTTTTTTATCTGTAGATTCAGGCCTGTGGAATAAAAAGAGGACCAATAAAATAAGGAAGCAAAGACAACACAAGTGGAACGAGAAAAGCAATTGCAAAGCTACAAATTCAGAATCAGGTGAAAGCTAATTATGGCCATGCTCACTAAAAGATGAGGACACAGCGAGGGAGATAGACTTATTAATTATTTGTGTTATGGTAGCACTTAGAAGCCCCAATCCTTTATCTGAGTCTAGCTGTGCTATACATGGCAAACACTCGAATGTATCTCTGGGTAATTGCACACAGTCTTAAGGAAAATGTGCAAACGCTCTGTTCTTTCACCTTCAGCAGTTTCTGGTTTGCTAATTCTGTTAAGGGAGTCCAAGTTCACCAACTGCCTCATTCTGTGCAGCTCGTGGGATGGTCTCATGGGTCAAAGAACAAATAATTTATCGTGAGGATACCCTCCACCCATAGCTGGACTGGGCAAACCACAGCAAACCCCCCAGAGTGGGCATGAGATCCATCCATCGCCATCCCCATCCTATTGCTCACTGTTGCCAACAGGGATATTTCATCCTCATTGACTCTGTGCAAGTTTGATTGCTTTCCTAATTAAGATACATTTAATGGTAATCTACCAAGCCCCTTAGACTAAATCACTCACTTAATCTGTTGTTAGTGCCCATATGTTTACAGCTTTCCAGCCTGCTGCAGCATATTTGCTTTGCCATGGCGCCAGGGAAGTTTAGTGACAGATGAGCCTCTGCGTAGCTGTTCAGGTGGTGCAGATCCCTGCCACCCAGACAGCCCGTGCACGGCACGGCCAGACAGACAGACAGCCCAGACAACCCACAACCATCCATTTGGAGAGGAGAAGAAAGGCGCAGCACTGCAGAGACAGCACCCCATGCTGATCACCTGTCTCTTCCCCCGTCTCTAGACAAGGGCTCAGCACATCTTTCTCAGTTTCCTTTCTTGCCTTTTTTTCCCGTTATTCTCCGAAATAAGAGGTTGTACATGACAGGAGAGGGAGGCTGAAGAGTTTCACAGAATTGTCACATCTCTGGCCCCAGAGCTCATTTACCGAGGAGTTACACTGCAGGTTCAAGGGCTCTGAGCAGCCCTTCAGGTGAAGAGCAACAATAACATCTGCAAACTAAGGGCAGGCAGAGTCAGACCCTCCATCTGCACTGGACACTGAATTAAATAAAAACTGAGCAAGTGCTTCACAGTTCTGCTCCTGCTGACCCAGCAAGCCTGGGCAGGAGGCTGTGTGTCCCCAGCCCCAACCTCGCCTGCAGCCTAGACACACTGATGGGCCGCTTCCAACATCTTCAGGGCTGGCACTATGCCACTGCACGCCTTGGAGAACAGCTAAATCTCTCCTCCGGGCCTGCCTGGGCTCTCTAGCAACCCTGCATCCCGTGTACGGACATGCGTGTGCTGTGCTGGCAGGCAGCAGCTTCATCTCTTCATCTTGCATCAGGCTGCCCACGCCAGCTCTAGCTAAAGGAGAAGGGATGTGATGAACAGGGATGTGCCTGTCCCAAATCCACAGCTCTCCTCACGCCCTCCCACACACCTGCATCTTGTGGTGGTACCCATACAGGCAGAGATCAGGCACAGGCCTAGGGACCCCAGTTCTGCTCAGACTAGCTGTGCTGAGCCCCCAGCCCACCACACACAATGTGTTGTAGTTACAAGGGTATACCACGCTACTCTTTGAGATGACTTCTGCTCAGCTTGCCGAGGGAAAGAGAGCCCAAAAGCAAAAATCAGGAAAGACCAAAGTTGCCATCTGCCATCCTATGTACAGATGAATATTCCCTGAAAAAAAAGGTCATACAGTTGTACAGGAACTCCTAATCAAGAAGGACATGAAGAAAAAAACACCAACTGCCATAACCAGCAGTGACAGGCAGCTGCTATCCAGTATCAACACAAATACTTTTCTCCCTGTTGAGCACCTATTGATCTGAAAAGGATTAACAGAGATGAGAAAAGCACTCATCCAGACTTCCAAGGAGTTAGCCAAAAAAACCCCCCATCATTCAGGAGGAGCCAGATATTTAATAAATCAATTTTTTTACAAGTTTAAGGAATTTCTCTAGGAATAGTTTTGAGCTGCTAGAGAAGCAGACAAGAAGACAGGTCTCAAAGTAAAAGAAGCTGCCCAAGATCCAAGCACCCCTAAAATAATGCTTCATACTCCTTCCAAACCCTGATAGACCTGCTCGAAAGGGACAGAAACTCCTCCATCCCACTGGCACAAATCTCACATTTTCAGTCCTGGAGCTTGTGAAGCATCTTCCAGTGAATGTGTCCCTGCAGCTGCACCAAGCCCTGGTTTGCACATCAGCCTGAGGTCATCTTACAGAGCAGATGTCACACTTCTGGGGATGTGATGGAGGCTGCTACAAGGTCTGAGAGGTGAGTGGTGGTTTGGAGTACTGCACTGTGGAGAAGCTGGCCCCAGACTTCCTATCACCAAGTAGCTGGAGATGAAGGAACACCACACATTGCAACACTAGGATGGGCAAAAGGCAACACATGGAAGACCATGAACTCTCAAGACTTTTGCATGTACATGAGGAGCAGAGAAAGCTCTCAGGTCCTCCTAAGTTTGTCACAGCCATATCCTGTTAGAGATAGCTTGTAGGGCTGAAGGGATCATTTCTGCTCAGCCACAAGGCCCTCTGCCAAGGCACAGTCTTGCAGTGATGAACTTAACCACATTATTCATTTTTTACCTTAACGCTCTTTTGGCTACTGGTGACCTGTCTCTGAGGACAGGGGTGAGACCTCCCCTTGCCTGCAGTCAAACCAACCATCCCCAGCCACTCTTCCTGCTTCAAAGCTATTAAGATGAACTCAACTAGCTTCCTTAATAAACCACAGCCCAGCTTTCAGGGCAGTCTGGCACCCCTGCTATGATGAGTTATGTGTCACAAAAAACCCAGACCTTTAATTTTGCAGGGTAGGAAGCAAAAATCCTGCTCCTTGGTTCATGCTACCCAGCCTTTTCTCCTCCAGGGTCACCCAAATGTGCTTTTTGACCACCGTCCTTCCGCCCACCCAGAGAAAACTGCACTGAGCCAGATACCACACCTCAGCAAAGTTAGAAATGCTTAATGCTGTCCTCAGGCAAGCAGGACTATGCTTAGAAAGTGTGTGAGATGTGCACTGCTCAGACATCCATGCCCTCCACACCTGAGGAGTTAAATGACTGTGAAAAAGGCAATTATTGTTATGTACCTTGCTCTCTAGCACTGCGGTACAGGACACATTTCATGTACCATGCTTTCAAACACTGTGCCACTCACATACATTCAAGTTTCTCAGCTGGTTTAAATGTATATGGTCCTTATGAAACAGCAATCATGCAGAAACCAACCTGGGTGCCTCTTCACAACACTGTCAGGCACGGAGCACATGGGCACGCCTGTACACCGCTCTGTTCCCAGCTGGCTGCCTGCGGGATGCTGCCGCCAGTGCCGGCACCGGCTCCTGCCCAGCCCAGCTAGGGCTTGGGCAGCCCTGGCACAGACCCCAGCAGAGCTCACGAGCCTTCTGTGGAGGGGCACGCCACAAAACAGTCCCATCAGCTGCTCTTCAGGAAAGTACAACTATTCCAGTTTGGAAAACACAGGAACAATTAAACTGGTCCAAATGACTAAGCAGTTATTTGCGATCTGAAATTTCTCTCTGGAAGAGTTTAGCTCGGACCAGCACACACAACATCCTTGCCTTCTCCAGTTACAGTCTTGTAACACCTTACTGAAGTGCACTTCCTATATCTATTAGAATACATGAGAGCAGGCAGATTATTCTGGGTCTTATATCTAATTTTCTGAGCAGGTATATACTCGAGCATGTTCTCACAGTGGCTCCAGCTTGTGCTACAGCTGGAGTTCCTAGACTTCTGAAACACCAAAGCGATTGACACACAAGTATGAAAGAATCAAACTTACAATAAATTAATCAATATAATGCTGAAAATTCAAGTACTTATTACGTAGTCCAAAAATCTTACAGCTATACATCTTGTTTTCCTCAGCCGTACCATTAGAATCTCTGTCTTGTACTGCCTGGAAAGCACACCAGGAGCTATGATGGGGAGAGATAAATAACTGCACCTCGTTGTTATTTACAGGTAACAAATTGGTCTCCAAGTTATCTGAGAGCGCTGAGGAATGAGGCTGTTGAGCTGTACAAAGCAGAGGCAGGGAGTAGGAAGTCAGAGCAACAGTCTATTCACCTGTATTAATGATGTTACACACTGAAGCAAGCTCTTTTCTTAATTACTTTAAAGATTTTCTTTATTTCATGAATATATTTTGATGAGGAGCATGTTGCTGCCAACCTGCCATACTTTAGATCGATCTTTCTAAGGTAATAAGTAGTCAGATATTCATACTTCAGCTTGATCAATATTAAATAGCTCTTATTGATTTTTTAATATCAAATATTTCTGCATTATTTTTGAGGCATCTTTGAGTTAAAACGCCAGAAGGAACACAATAAATCAGAATTCCTTTTCCCTGTAATCCTCACTCTTCATGTTTCTGCTATAAAATGAAGTGCAAAACAAGTTTTGAAAGCAGGCACCCCCCCCACTGCAAAGCAAAGCACAAACTGAAAATATTTCAGTGTATCTAAAAGCCACGGAACAGTTGGGCTCAGCAGGAGAGCACAAAGAAAACAAACCTGAAAACAATTTGGTGGGCTTCAGGATCCCTGTAAAACCCCACTTCTCCCCCAGACAGTACAGTTACACAAATAAATAGAGAGGCATATAACTTACCGGAGCAAATATCACCATACACATTTACAAAAGGATTTATATTCCAACTTGCGTCTCCTGAAATAAAGCAAGGTTTGTCTCATACTAAAAATAAAGGCTCCCAAAAGCTTCTCACAGAGGAGAGAGAGAGAGAGAGAGAGAGAGAGGGAGGGATGGAGGGAGGGAGGGAGAGAGAGGGAGCGAGTGAGCACCAGCTCCTTGCCTCCCTTTTTACGAAGCAAATAAGGAGAGCAAGAAAATCAATGCTGAGAGAAAGTGAGCTGATATACCAATCAGGCGGCAGGCTCAGCTTTATTTGCAGAGGGATGGCAAAATGCTCATATTATTAGACAATGACTACACACAGCCTAAGTAGAGACAGCAAATACTTTCCCCTCGGTGAGAGGCTGATGGATTTGTTGTGGTGCAGGTACCACCACAGCGGGCGGGGAGATGCAGCCCCTTCCTCCCCACTGCTAATGCAGCATCGCTTCAGTTCTTGTGTGGGCTCTATAGGAAAGAAACCGTTGACAATTCTGTGCTAAAGTTGTGCTAAGCTTAAAGATCCTCCCAAGCTCTGGCACTTAACAGACTGTCATCAGAGTGGTGCTTCATTGCTGGCTTTGGGGGCTTTTTGGACTCGCTGTTATATTTTGAGAAGCCTTTCACTGCATCATGGAAAGCTGTCCCACAGGTCCAGCGAGGAGCCCAGTCAGAAAGGAGAAAAGTCCTCCCATGTCTCTCATATTTTAATGTGCACCGAGCTCACACAGGACCAGAACTCGAAAGCATCTTCCTGGAACTTCAGCTTTTGCCCCTTTTTGTGTATCAGAGAAAAACTATGAGAAACCCACAGGTTCCCTTGTGCCAAAAGGGAAAATTTCTGTGCCACTAATCCACCCAAACAGAACCTTTGCTTTGCTCCCATGTGTGTTGGAAGGAGGAGGAAGAGACGATAGAAGAGGGTAAGATCATTGCCTCCAACACAGACACCTGTTTGCAAACTGGACACACCAGTGGCAAACGCTTGCTCCTTCTTTGGAAAAATGCCACATTTGCTTCCCACCGGCAGCTGCACAAAGACACAAACCCCACACCCTGTCACTGCAAACCTCCTATTTGCCAGCCCTGGGTTTATCACAGGTTTGCCCTCTTTCTCACACAAAGCATCAAATATTTTCACATACACGTGACTTAATGGATAAGACACACGGTGAACTTTCTCTTTTATTAGGAGACAGCAGTTACATGCTGGGATACAGAAACACCTGCTGGGTGACAACAGCAAAATAGGAGCACAATTGCTTTTCCCCAGTGGCTTGGGGTTTATGTTGTGCAAGAAGGGCTGGAACTCGCAAGGAAAATCCTGACGACAAACTCAAGGAGACTGAATTAATCTGATAATTCAATTTGTCTGTTAGGGGCTGGCACTTCTAGCACAATCCAGGCACAGAGGAGACTCCAACAGCCCTTTATGAGCGACAAACCTCCAGGCCCCTTTCCTATAAGCAGAAGCCACATTGCCACACTGACAGATGTCACTGCTGATGATGCAGCCCCATGTTTCCAACAGAGACAGCCTGATGCCAACTGATACTCTAATGAGGAGACATCGTGGTGCTGAGAGAGTTCTCCAGGCTGAAGCACCGCTCTGCTGCTCGGTGCATTTTAACCTACATGAAAGCATTTGCCAGCTACTATGCACACTGCTTGAGTCCCAGCCACAAAGATTAAATGACTCAGGACCTTTGGTCTGCAGGGCTGTGCTGCATTTGCCTCCCACGGCACTGTAAGCAGCCCTTTGATGCCTTACCCACACAGGAACTGCACTCTGCAGTTCACACCACACAGGCTGCAGTAGCATCTCGGCAGTTGCCTGGTTAGCTTTGGCCAGCATGCCTTCCTCCCAGAGGACAGAGCTCACATGCATCACTTCTTCTTCCTTGCCACCCCTGGAAAAGACGGACCAGCCCAGACAAGGTGTGGAGGAGGCTTTGTAGGAATAACACAGACCCAAAGAGGAAAGCGAACCAAAAGCCAGCAATGGGCAAAGATGACCAAGGACCACACAAAACTTACCACCCCTTGCATCAGCACAAGGAGTGAGGCCGACTCTCTCGTACCCCTGGGAGAGCTCTTCTCCAGTCTGTGGGTGCCTGGGTTGCTCCCACACACTTGTGGAGGATGCTCAGCCTGCCTGAGCTCCCCAGCTGATACATCTCATTGCTCCTGGCCTTCTTCATTGCATTCAGCTCTCCAGCTGGCACTGAAACTTACTGTGTCTCATGGTGACCAGCCTCCTGCTGCAAGGTGTGACTGTAAGTGAAAAGCAAACACCTCTCATTTTCATTTTCCAGTGAGATAATTTTATTTTCCCTTCCCACAGCTAACAACTGGTGTGACTTAAACTCACTAAAGTCTCCTGAAAACTTGGAAAAACATCCATTCAAGCAGTTTTACAGAGATGGCCCTGGGAACTGCTGTGTCTCAGCCCTCCAAGATATGTGCCCACTTGGGTACCTGTGCAGGACGTAGGGTTGCAGGATGCAGTTTTACCAGAAAACGATGGGTTGCAGCAGATGATGACCTGTCCCGTCACACAGCTCCTTCAAACAACGCTGCAATATGGACTCCATGGCATAAAGAGACAAAATCCTCCTTTTTTTTTTGTTCCAAATCAGTAACATACCATGGATGCTGTGGATCAGGTTGAACACTGCTGGCAAGTGGATGGGTTGGTGTTTGCTGACAAGGCACAACACTTGTTGGGCTGCAGCAGACCCTACAGCACTGCAGACTAGTGCTTTCCTCAGGTTTATTAGATTCCTCTTCAGAAATTCATCTGAAATACCAGACAGGGCACTCAGGATCACCAAGCATAAAACCACCTGCTGGCAATGCCAGAGCTGCTATTCCACGTCTCTCTCTGTGCTGTATCATAACTTTCCATTTTTGATTAAGTTGGGAGTTTCAAAGCAAACTAAAAAGCTTCATGGGATTTAAACCCCAGACTCCTTCAGATGCTACTGAAGAGCTGTACACATCCAGCAGATTTCCATTAGCTTTGCCACATCACTCAGGGTCTGAAGAGATTCAATGCCCCCCTGCACCAGGTTCACGGCCAACGCACCTAAAAGGGATGCAGCAACCAGTATGCACCAGTAATGGTGAGGGCTGAAGCCTGGGGAGAGACTTCTCCTCCCTGGGTACAGCAGTAGTTAGAGAAGGCATCTGCAGAAGGACAGCATGAACAGGTCTGCTCTTCTGGCTCTCCACTGTGCTTTGCTCTCTCTTCCCCTGGCTCACTGCAGGACACCTAAAGCCCACAGAGCCACAGCCCAAAAGCACTGGTTACACCTAGACCCTCTCATGGCTGTGTTGCTTTGCTCTTCCCGTGGCCAGCAGGTCAAAGGAGGTGATTCTGTCTCTCTGCTCAGCTCTCATGAGACCTCACCTAGAGCACTGTGTCCAGCTCCAGAATCCTCAGTACAGGGAAGACACAGACCTGTTGGAGCGGGTCCAGAGGCCAAAAAATGAAGAGAGGGTTGGAACCCCTCTGCGACAAAGAAAGGCTGAGAGAGTTGGTGTTGTTTAGCCTGAAGAAGGGAAGGCTCCAGGGAGACCTTCTTGCAGCCTTTCAGTACTTAAAGGGTCCTATAGGAAAGATAAGGACAGTCTTTTTAGCAGGGCCTTTTGCAACAGAACAAGGAGCAATGGCTTTAAACTAAAAGAGAGGAGATTCTGACTAGATATAAGGAAGAAAGATTTTACACTAAGGGTGGTAAGACCCTAGCCCAGCTTGCCCAGAGAGGTGGTTCATGTCCCATCCCGGAAACATTCCAGGTCAGGCTGGACAGGGCTCTGAGCAACCTGCTCTAGTTAGAGATTTCCCTGCTCGCTGCAGGGGGATTGGACTAGATGACCTTTAAAGGTCGCTTCCAACCCAAGCATTCTATGATTCTTAACACATTGGCTCATCTTACCCCAGAAGCCCTGTTCATGCTTGCACGTGTGTGTGCAGATTTACAGGTGCCTGTAAAATCCCACATGGCATGGTAGAGATGAAGTTTAATTGGTCTTGCCATGAGGGACCTGAGCTGTAGCTTTTCCAGCATCACGGTCCTCATCTCTGCCTGAGGCTGCATCACATCCATTCATCCTGGCCAGGCTAAAGCAGGAGCAGGCAGCACCACGCAGGCCCTCTGGACCATGCTAGGACATCTGTGCCCACTCCACGTCGCTAATTAATAATATCAGAGCCTCCATCCCACCCGTGCTGTAGAGAAAACATCAATCAAACAGCAGTGGCTGTGTGAGCAGCCTGGAGGCTGGCAGAAGGGCTGCAGCTCTGGCCGGAGAGAGAAGAATTGGCCAACCCGGAGCTGTTGCTCCAGCCCAGGAAATATTAAGATGGGCTGCCTGTTTGCCAACAGAGATTTTCACGTTTCCCTCTCAATCTTTATTTAAATTTGGTGAGACAGAAAATTAATGACATCTGAGATACATAACTAGAAACCATTTGTTTTTTCTGGTGGAAATGGAACATTTCCTAATGAAGCTCCCCTCCCCCTGTGCCGTTCGGCCCTGGATGCAAATATTGCTGCGAGTTTATCAATCTGCGGCTCGTTTCACGCAGTTTGCAATGCTAATGAGTAAACCAATTTTGACATATTATGTAAGCCAGTTTCTGAAACAGAGATTCTTGGCAGGCCAAATGTAAACACAGACACCCTCTTGCATCCAATTTAAATAAGCGTGTTGCTGAAAGCACTAAGGGCTTGATTCTGTTGACTTATTCCTGGTTTACTCCAGTGAAAAAAAGCAAAAAAGCAAAAAAAAAAAAAAAAGGCAACAAAAAAAAGCCCAAACCAAAAAACCCCCACCCTTCAATTCAATTACTTGTGCAGCAGCAATTTGCAAAATGGCTCTAATTTTGTAAGAAGGAAATGTGCTGGAATAAGCTAATGCAGGGTGGTGGCTCAGGGACTGTGTGAGCACCAGCAGAGCACACGAGCAGGAGCACGACATGCCATTTCGGACGGAGCTAATGGAGGAGATGACAGCTCTCCCCTCCCTCAGCCTCCCAAGCCAAATTTAGGTCCAGGTAGTGCCTCATGGGCTGGGCCACTCCCAGAGAGTGACTCCTTTCAGGATCCCTACTTTTCCACCAGGGCTTTGCAGGAGGAGGATGTTGCCTACCTGGGCAGCAGGCAAAGCTAAGAGCTTTGGGCATTTCAAGCCACGTGCTGCCTCTCCTGCAGTTAGACTGGGGGTGCTGGGAACCCAGGGCATGAGGGAGTATTTGTCCACTGAAGGTCTGAACTACACCGGTGCACAGCCAGGTGCCGAGACCCAGTGAACCACTTGCTCCCTTTTCCACCTGGACCAAACCTGGCAACTGGCCCCATGTTGTTGTACACCCCACCACAGAGACTGTTGGGCACTCTGATGAATGGATTATATCCAGTTTTTACAGACTGTGATCTCAGCACCAAAATGACATGCTGGAAGATGTACGCACTGGGTGGCAGACTGCAACAACCAGCAGTGCACCTTCTAGGGACACAGGGATGGGATGAAGGTCACAAGCTCAGAGTTAGGGTAGCAGAAAGGAGGAGAGAAAAAGATTTAACAGCCCCAGGGTGGGGAAGCCCAAAAAACTCTACCAGAGAGATGAACAGGATTTTATTAAAGTGAGGAAAGGCTGGAATCAAATCATTCATTTGCAGTTTTCCCAGTACCATCTGGAGTATTTGCATCTGCCAAAAGCACAGCGTATTTCTATTGGCAAGAGGAAGAATGTGGGTAGCAGCATACCTGGAGGTGGCCTTTGCCCTGCTAATGGCTCTGGGCATCTCCAGAGTGCTTTAAAACCAAAACATGAGTGTGAAGTTGAACTGTGATGTTCCTGTCATGGCACAGGAAAAGAAATAAAATAAGAGACAAGCTGTTGTGAGGTCAGGTGTGCTGCTGCAGAGTGTATTTAATGCATGTGCCAGAGATCCCACCAGGCACCAGAGCAGCAAAACACAACTGTGCCCCCGATCCACTTCACAACATCAGGACCAGGATATCATTTATCATACCTGGCTCTTCTACATTATCAAGTAAAGGAGAGAAAGAAAAGGAATACTTTCAGCCTCCCAGCAAATACCCCATCCTGAGCTTTCAATGATGAGAGCAAACCTGAGAGCTCTTTCCTTTGTGCTACATAGCTCTTTCAAGCTCTGATCATAAGAGGACAAAATGCCACACATTTGCTGGCTCATCAAGTTTTTACCCTGAGAGTTTGGAAATACACAGTTGCTAAAGTAATTCAAGTTTTTGTGGCATAAGAGAAAACTTACTGCTGTCTAGACTCAAAATAAAAAAAAAAAAAAAAAGAAGGGCAGTTCTTGAAAGGAGGGCAGCTGACAAGTAAGATTCACTCAGGATATAAGTGACAGGGAGATGAGATGCAGGTACAGCCCCAGCCTGCTGGCACGTCAGCACGCATCGCAGCACCGCAGAGGAGCAGCAGAGACTGGGGAGAGAAGACACCCCGCAGACCTGACAGACTGCGCAGGTTCATGCCCAAACTAATATAAGTGCAACTCTTCACCAGCTGACGAATAGCCAACACCACTCACACTGCCATCCCAGCATGGAGCTCAAGGTGGGGAGCGAGGCACAGAACCAGATCACCACATCAGAGGTGAGGGCAGTGAGTGACTGGTGCACTGACTGACACACCACAGCACCTCCCTCCCTCCTGTCTGTCTATGCATGGTGACAGTAACAGGCAGGCAACAGAGTGCTCAATTGCTAACATCTCATTTTTACTGTAATTTTAGGTGATTTGTTGTAACTCCTGCGGTTAGAAGTCCAGCTGTTATTCAGAGTCAATTCAGTAAGCCCTCGCTGTCCATCCAAGCATTCCCTGGATTTCTGATGCTGAGGAAAGTGTTCCTGCCACCCCGTTATTCTTAGCGCTTTCTGCATCTTTCCACATTGTCCTCTTTCTGCATCTCTTAAATACCAGACAGTAAAACCATATAAAATAACAATCTGAAGGCCAAATGGGCATGGACTGGATGATGAAAACAGTATGGAGTAAAAGAGAATCAGATGAATTTCTATTGTAATTTTTATAGCTATTTAACAGGAAGAATGAAAAAATCTAATTACTGTCAACTGTAAGTTTTCAGCTACCCAGCCAGCAGTGCGCTGTTATTAAACTACTGTATAATTGCCTCTTTTACTCCGCTTCCCACAGAAGTTATGTTATTTCACTCATAGTTAAACTCATAATATTGGCTTCATAACTAATCCTGTCAATCGAAATCCCTGGGGGCTGGCGGAAGGATAAAAATAGCAATGAGTTGTTTCTTCCCTCAGCTTTCTTTCAATGCCCATTTCTGCATGTACCAGTCCTGCAACCACCACTAATGTGTGAATGCTGCTCCTCTGGCTCAAGCAAAGCACAGAAGGACAGGTCCTTTCAGCAGGCAGTTTGGCTCCTCTGCACTGTGTGCCTGTCCTGGACAAGACAAATACTGTCTGTATCTCCTTCCTGACACAAGCAGCTCAGGTGAGATATTTCTTGTTGAATAGCTGAGCCACATCTCCAAGCTCAGATGTGACCACCTGCCTCAGGACTTTGTGCCAGCACTGAAGTCCAGCTGATACTTGTAAAGTGTATGGATGCATGAAAAGCATGGGTTCCTTCCTTCCCCAAACACTGGGATGTATTTTTGCCTACAAAATCACATCAAGACATCCAGCTACATGTTCAGGCATCAAAGACATCTAATGAGATACCTGTTGGGCTCTATGATCTTATGCACCATTTCCAGCCTTATTGATTCTAAGAGATGAACACAATTTGTCTGTGCACTTTCTCAGGAGACTGCAGAAAGCACCAGAATTTTACCCATCCAAGTTTTGTAAGCTCTGTCTGAACCCCTACTTGTTCCCTGTGTGTTGGACTGATGCTCCTTGCTAACTCCTGGCATGGTCCCTCCCTGGACACAGCACTGGGTTTGCTGCAGAATACCCAGAGTCTCTTGCCAGAGTTTCACAGGGCAGCATGTCCTCTGTGATGATGGGATGCTGCTTTTGCCCAGGACACTGTGCACGGTGGGGCCAAACTCACTGTTCAGCTCGGGTTTGGGGTGATAGGACTAGAAGGGAAGAGAGAAGGTGGATTTGGCCTGGAACCCAGACCTACCATCCCTGTCTCCATCTCTCAGAAGACAACAACCCTGTGCTGGGGTTGCTCTCTGGTGGGCACGCACAGAAACTGCCGAGAGCTGACAAGGAACAGACGAGAAACAACACATTTCCCAGAGTGAAGACCTGTGGTGCCCATGCCAGAAGAAAAACAGTGCCAGGGCTCTGCATGCACCTGGGCCAACTCTGGAGGCATCACAGTTGCCTCTACCCTGCTCAGCGGTGGCTGGAGCAGGTCCTCTCTTGGCTCCAACAGACGCACGCAGCCCAGCAGCACAAAGCACGCTGCCACGCTCACTGCACCACCTGCTCCCCAGGGGAATCACAGGACACTGCTTCAGCTCAGGAGTTTTTCCTCCTGGAAGAGCCACCACGGTGCCTAGCAGAGCCCCTGGCAGGTGATACGGCACAGGGCTGCGGCACTGAAGCCTTTGCTCACAGAGTGCAGCTGGAGCCATCCTTCGGGTGGATGCCAGCAGTGTCCATATGCCCAGCAGGGAGGAAAGCAGTTTAAAAATCGGTGCAAAAAAATTTTCTCCCAGGCCCAGAACGATGCTTTGCAGCCACACAGAAACCACTGCTTTCCACAGAAGCCTGAGACACCCTTACCAGGACTCAAGAGGGACGCTGGGGTTAAAACCGCCTCTGTGCACATTGTGAGAGCATGAGTGTGCTCAGCGAAACCCTCTGCAGGAACACAGCTCTTCCCCAAGCCAGTTACTCCTTCTTCCCTCCATCACTTGCATTCTCTTTAGTGTTTGGGATAACAGGATAGGAAATGGTTCACACCATCGCCCGGGCTGCCAAGCAGCACTGCAGTGCTCACCAGAAAACCAGGAGAGCTCCCAGCAAGCCCAGCCTGGAGTGCCCTGGTGTCCCCAGGGGCTGAGACCTGACTGCCTCCCAGGAGGTGTTCCTCACAGCTTGCAGACAGCAAGGCTGCGAGAGAACAGCCCTGAGCCTGCAGGACTGCCTTGGCTGACACGGCTCAGATTTAAATACATGTGGCCTGATGCAGTACTCATCTTCTCACCCATGGTGACTGTGCAAATGAACTCACACGCTGATAGATTTCCTCACCCAGAAAGCTGCAGAAACTCACAGGAACTGTGTTCTAGCCAAAGTTACCCCTGGTGATGGCTCTACCATTGAAATGCCAGCCCATGGCCAGCGAGCAGAGCCCACGATCTCTGCATCCATGCCAGGCATCGAAAGAGTGAAGGAGGGAAGCATCAACGTATCAGGGCTGAAGCAAACCCATTAGTGTGGCTGAGAACTATCCCTGTGTGCAAGCACAGGATGAGAGGAGACTAAAGGGCAAACAAGGAAAACTGAAGCTGCCAGAACACAGGGGCACTGAAAACTTGTATAGGAACAAGTGTCATTGATGGCACAGCATGCAGAGAAGGTCAGAGCACCAGAACAGATAGGGTAGCACAGGCCAGCCTGCCTCCACTAGAGGTGACAGCACATACCCCCCTTTGGATGCTCAGCCAGGTCCTATAAATATAGGTCTTAACATCTAGATGATCATCCCTTGGAAACAATTCTTCAAAGTTTCAAACACTGCTGCTGGCTCCTGATCTTCCTCCATCTCTCTCAGACTCTACTGCTTGTGGTATTTCCATTTAGACTTGTCAACTCCTCATCCTTAAAGAAGCAGGACAAGAGTCCCAGGCTATCCTGTGGTCCCTCTGAGGTGGCACAATGTGTTTTGGCAACTTCCCATCGACCAGCAGCAGACGCTTCACGAGGAATCTGAAAAAGGAGAGGACAGGCTGCGTAAACATGAGGTAAATCAAGGCCAGCCCAACTTTCAAATGTGCACAGTGGTCTAAGCATGTAAGAAAATGTATGAAGGTTCTTACTATTCCCCAAATTTAAGTACATTTTCACCCTTTCGTCTACTGTATTTCACTTAACTGGTTGGCCAGAGAAAAAAGGAGAAAAGTGCATTCTTGCTTCAGTAACATCTAATCAGCAGTAGGATTTGAGATGTAAAAGCAAAGCATTCATCTTGCCACCTACATTTCATTTAACATAATTGAATCAAAGAGGCCATTGACTTCCCTAGCTGTAAGTAACTAAGAAATGCAAGGGCTGATGAGTTTGCAGTCGAGGGGAGCCTTTCCTTTGGTACATCTTGTGCCCCTGGATGCAGCCAACCCAACAAAAGTTTTCATTCAGCTGTTAGCCCAAGGCTTGTTCCTGCTCCAGCTCCCTCAGATCTGCAATCCCTCCCCTGCCACATGACCACATCCATTATGGGAGCAAACTGGTGCTGCTTATGAGGAGCACACACCATGTGACAGACATGCCCTGTGCCTGGGAGCAGAGGGCAGGAGCTGGCTGCATGCACCCATCTCATGACGCAGGACACTTGTCCTTTGATGGATGCACTTCTAATCACCCCCAAAGGAGTAGGCAGTTCCATGTGACAAGACCAGGGACCACTAAAAAACCTCCAGATGGAGATGGAAGCTGGAGGAAGGTAAGGGGCTGGCCATTTGGTGAAAGATTACACCTCTCCAATTGATGCTGAGGCAGGCAGTGCAGTGAAGACCAAGAAGGTGGCTGTGCCATCATGCTGGATGTCTGGTCAGCTCCGAGACATGCTGGCCACTGCATGTCATGAGGGTATTTTGTACAGTCCCAATGCTCAGAAAAATCAGTCACACTCCTGACAGTAAATAATACTGCTGATGCAAAAACCAGGTATCTTACCTGAGTCATGATCATCAGGGGTCTTCCAAACATCAGCTTCAGGAAGGTCAGGTGGTGAGGTACTGTGTTTCCCCTGTGAACGAAGGGGAATGGTGCATCTTCACTGAAAGGGTTATCAAGCACTGGAACAGGCTTCCCAGGGAAGTGGTTGAGTCACCATCCCCGGAGGTATTTAGAAGATATGTAGAAGTGCTGCTTACTGACATGGTTTAGGGGTAGACTTGGCAGTGTCACATTAATAGCTGGACTCGATCTCAAGTGTCTTTTCCAACCTAAATGATTCTACAATTTTATTTTTTAATTTTTTTGTGTTAGGCAGTCACACGAGTGCTTTAGGTGTAACTTCTCTGTGGATCACAGAAGACTGTCCTTGTCCAACCATCAGAGGATTTCTGTGCAAATTAGCTCATTGTTCCTGGGCTTTTGTACATTTTTGTATATGTAAGATTTAAGTGTTTGCTATTATTTCCTGAGGTGAGGAACTTCCAGGAGCACTCAGTGGGTTTGCATGGAAGATAACACTCTTGCACAGTGCATGCAAGCTCTTGCCTACTGGGTCTGAATCAGTCATTTCCAGTAAAGTATTGCACCAAAGTCTGTGTGTCCAGTACATGCTTGTTGGGAATTTATGCAAATTTATTCTACAAATAATCTTGACAAATAACACTAAGAGTGAATTTGAGCTGAGACTGTCTGAGATCGAAGGTGTTAGGTTATCAGACACAGTGGGTGGCATGTTAATGAGTTCACTTCTTAACTGGTGGGTATAAGCAAGAGGTTTGCTCTACAACTGAAAGAAAAAAAATGAAGGAAAAATTGAATTTAGAGCACAACAGCTATTCCTGAAGAGATGCGCATGTGGGCACTTGTTCTATCACACTGTCTATATAAATATGCACAGAGCAATTCTTTCAGAGCAGCCCTATGTACAGACAAGGCTGTAAAATAAAGTTTTTTTGTCTATTAGAATTGACTGTCTGCAAATAATATAAGGTAATAGTTTCTTAGAAAATCACAGTTTCCATTAATTTTACTGGCATCATCATTGTTTCTCTGTGTTAGGGTGGAGGAAAGCAGACCTAAAATTCAGCAAAATAAATTCAGAGTTATTTTCCAGAGGACTGCTGGCCTCAACTGAGAAAATGCACCAGGAGATGGAAGAACAGGTATGAGTCCCACCTCTGACACCGTCTATATTTTATGTGTGGAAAACCAGGATGTATTTCTTGCATCAGACACAAAGCATTTTCTCTTACTTCAATGCTCCTTTTTCCTGGGCAGTTACATCAAACCATTTACAGTTCTTTGCATCCTACTGTAGCTTTGTTTTACTGTAATTGTCCTTGGGCTTTTTTTCCTTTTTTTTAAAAAAAAAAAAAAAGTACCTTCCTCTTCTTTAAAGTGATTAGAAATGTCATTCACATCACCCTCTGGATGTGAATTGAGCTATTCCCAACAGCCACTCAAAAAATACATAATCACCATAATTACTGGTGGCATCTAATTAACATTCAACTTCCTCCCTACAGCAGCTACAGCTGGACAACCCATTTATTTCAGCCCAAAACTAATGCTCTCCTAATTATTTTCCATCACACTAAGCAGCCCACCTGTGTCCATCTTTGCCAACATCTCTGTCTACCACAGCAGTGGGAGGGCAGAGCGAGCCAAGCGAGCACCTCCGCACACACTGCGCGCACTCATCCTGCGATCGGCTGGCTAACGAACGCTCCACACAAACTCAGTGATCTGCTCCCACTAATTATACAGCTGCTGGCTCTATTAGCTTCCCTGACCAGGATATACACACACACACAGAGAAGAAAAATTGCCAAGGAGCTGCCTACCTCAAACGCCTACAGCAAATACCCACCCTGCTTGGCATCATTGCTGGGGCAAAGGGCTGGAGCCACCCAAGGCACCTGGGGCTCCAGAACTCACCTCATGGGAGAGGGCAGAGGATAATCAAGCCTTTAAAAAAACACATGCCACTTGTTCCTGAGGATGCTGGGGGCTATTTGCCCTTTCCTGTGTCCATGGTCTGCCCTGACTGCCCTGGGTACCGCAGCAGAGCAGGAGGGCTCTGCCTACACATGCGCTGCCTGCAGCCGGGGCACTGCTCTCTGCTCAAACCCAGGCCAGGGCTCAGTCTAATAGCAGCCAAAATTTACTCCCATCAGCCAGGAGGCCATGGGGTTAGGATGGACATGCTGATGGGCCCAAACCCCAGCATGTCCTGGTGCTGGTCTCCAGGCTGGGGCAGACACTTTGCTGTCACCTTTGTTCTCCTTCCCTGGCCACTCTGCAGCAGCCACAGGACCAGAACTGCTTGACTCAAACATTACTTTAAAAATACAGACAGACAGGGATTAGAGAGGCAAAGCAGCCTGGTTTTCTGAACCACCCAGTATCAGGCACCCATTCTAAACAAACTGAAGTACATCTAAACCCACAATACCTTGGTTGTTTCAGTCTACTCCTAATCCTTTTCTATAGTTCCCTCTACCTCCATCCACTAATCAGGCAACTTTTTAATTCTCTTTTATCCTCCAGACACACATCACCTCTCCTGGTAGAAAAAGCAATGCCTGCTGCTGCCATCTAGATGAGCTCCAACTCATTAGCTCTCCGTTTCTTTCCAAAACTCAACTGAAAACTTATTTTCTCTTTTGCTCACGCCTCCCTTTTCCTCTCTCTTTGCTATTATCTCTCCAATTGTATTATTTTACCCTGTAATGACTGTAGCACTCATAGGAATGATGCTCTGCAAAATTACCTTTTATTTGCATTCACATTTGAGCTTCCAACATAACACCAACTATTAAGGGGAGTAAGAAAGGAACTGACAGTTACTGGGGGAAGCTTAGGCTGAACTCCTCCCGAACTCAGGAATTACTAATGTCTCTTTCTTTCCATTCTCCCCTGCTTCTATTTGTCATCTTTGCTGTGCACCTCTGCAGGCACTAACGGCTCAGCCCAGACACCCAGGGTCACAAAACCTGCAGCAACACAGTATTTATTCTCAGCCAAATTTGGTTGGCTGGCTAATGAAGTTGAACATCTGTGGAGAGAAGGAAGGAGCTCGGACATCATGATCTTGTAGGCTTCACTTGCTTCAGAGATCAATGAGGAAAATACAGCACATCAAGAGTTGTCATAGGTGGCCAAGTTTCAGGGGAATATAAAAGATAAATCACTGCATGCAGACTAGTAGGCTATTTATGCAGTAGTCAAGTAGTTACAGTTTTGAAGCTAAGATGAGAACTGCAAGCCCCAGTTAAGCTCAGAAATTCACTATCTTTAAACTCTGCATGAATTTCCCCCCCTCCTCAGCACCCGCTGAGTGGTAAAGTGCCTCCAAATTGAATTATTGAGTTCTCCCCAAACAAATTCCCAGCTCCACAAAAGATAATCTCATCTTGGGAGCTGACTTGTGAAACATTTTAGACAAGGCTATAAGGAGAAGATCAAACTTTATGAAAACCCCCTAGCTCTTATCAGGGAAAATCAAGCTAAGACAGATTGGAGAATTGAAGCCTCAGCATTTCATAAATCAGAGAGGTGTCTACACGCTCTGCTGGCTGTCCAGGAGCACTTGTGTTTGAGGGACTAATTGCAAACCAGTATATTTTTCCAGAAACTTTGCCGAGTTATCCCAAAGGTGCTATTTTCCAGACAGCACAACACCGCTAAGGTTCCCAGGTGAACTACTTGTACCTCATTTATCTTCCCAGTACAGCCCAGGTTTGCAGACACGTAGTTTTGGGCAGCCCTGCAGGTGCTGGCAGCTCACCCCAGATGCTGCTCTGCCCAGCATCCCAACCAGCGACTGCTGACACCTCAAACCTCCTACTGCACGTTGGTTCTCTGGAGAAAGGCACCGAAGAGTCAAACCCCAGAAGTCCACGACTAGCCCAGCAGAGGAGAAGGGGTGAAGGTGTCCAGCACAGTGCAGCTGCCTTGTGGCCCCTCCATGACCATAAGGACTCAGCAGTGCTGGCAACCAGCCTGCCACCTCCCACATTCACCAGGTTTGGCTCCTTCATGTGCGTTCCCATGGCCAAAGAGGGGATGTGGCCTCTGAGAGAGGCTGTCGCTGTCCAGCCCCACGCAACCTGTTGCTCAAAAGAGCAGGCAGACACTTTTTTGAAGGCAGGAGCTGGAGGTGCTAAGAAATCGGGGAAAGTGCATCAGAGCAAGGAAAAGCATGAAGTATTAAATCCCAACAGTCTCCTCAGCCCCTGGACAGCACTGGCAGCCTTGCATTTCAGCTGATTAGACATGGGTCTGCAGGGCTCTGCTGACACACTCTGCCAGCACACACCAGCCCCTGCCCTGCTGTGCTCACCCGTTGTAATTGCCAATGAAGCAGAAGAAACTGGCTCTTCCCTTCCTCTCGCGTTGTCCCTGGACACAGCATGCTCCACGATTCAGTGCCTTGCCACACAACCCTCGCTCCTCTGGAAGCAGTGACTTGTTTGTGAGCACTGGGGCTAAGGAAGCTCCGTGGAGCTGCCTTTTCAGTCCTCTCCACTGTGAATTCCCCAGTGACTATAAAAGGTTGCACATATACTACCTCTACAACTATGCTCAGCAAGGGCAGTATGGAAACTGGGGGGGGCTGTCATTCATTTATTTATTTTTACAAAATTTCCAGGAACTCAGACTCTTTGAAACCACCCCACCCCATTTGTCCAAGTTGAAGTTGGCCAACAAGTTCAAAATCTATTTGTAGACCTTGTCAGGTTGCAGGGAGCCAGTCACCTAAAGGCAGCACTTATAGACAATAAAACAAACAACCCATTTGAACTAATGGTACTCTCCGAAAGCCAAGCAGGTAGCAAACTATGACCTCAAACCCCATCTAGCACTCATCTGCATTCCTAACTGCTTTTTGTCTTCAATTAATTCCAAACCCACCCCATGACACTTTCTCACTCCAAAAAGCAGGTCTCATTTTACTAGCTCAGGGCACTGCATTTGTATCTCAAGCTTCCAAGCTTATTCCCTTTCCTCTGCAAGGCTCCACACGTGTTTGTGTCTGGGCATGTGTTTTCTCACCCCAGTGAATTCATTATTTATGGGGCTGAAAGAGAAAAGCTGTTGAAATGGTTGCTCATCATTTAGCTCTTCTGTATGTCTCTCAAAGGCATAATAAACATTATGGGAAAGCAAATACCAAACACAATGGGGTTGCTCGAGTCAAAATACAGAAATGAACTTGCAGATGCTGTGCAGAGGGAACGCAACATGTGCCAGGCTCCCCTGCCTGGCATGGAGCTAAAACCCTCCTACCTGGAAGCTGCCAGGTTTCAGCTGGTTCCAGCCCACCTGGCACAATGCCCAGGGCAGCCCCGCACTGGCACAGGTCAGCATGCTCCAAGGGATGCTCTGAGCGAGGCATGTTTCCAGGATCACGGATGTGTTAGGCTTTAACAGATTTGGCAAATGGCACTAGAGGGCAGGGCTGTTTACCCTCAGCATATCTGAGACAAGGGGAAAAAAGAACCTCCGTGACTTCCAAGCAGCTACTGAATTCTCCACAATTCTGTCCAATATCAAAAGCCTGTTAATATGCAAAAGCCACACAACATATTTCCACTTAGAATTGACAAGCACAGGCACTAATGAGCCAGCTGAGAGCCTGCATTTCCTTACTTTGAACATCTTTACTAAGATGGGAAGACCTCCAGCTATGGGACAGCCTCTTGCCAACACAGCAGCACTGCCAGCCAGGGCCAGCCCTGGCTCCTTAAAATCCCGAGTGGACAGGGCAGCACAAACAACCTCTGCAGCAGGGAGAGAACAAAGCCTGTTTTCTTCCCGTCACTGATGTTGATAAAAAGGCTTGACTCATCAGGAAGCTTTGATCACACAGACCTGAAATTATGGGCCATGTTGCCCAGGCTTGCTGCTCAGCATCTCAACAGATGAAAAATACTTGTGGACAGACAAAACCTTCCAGGCTTTTTTCATCTTTGGCTTCAAGTAGACGACCACAGCCCACGGGAACCTATGTAGCTGGCCAAGCAGGACTGTTTGAAGATACATCCACCCTACCTACAGCAGGATCCATTCTCCAGAGAGCAACTCGCAACAGCCACCGGTACAGCTACAGGATCTCAGTCTGCCATGACTCATATTCAGGTGGGCTGGATGGACCATAATTGCCAAACCTGACATACTCATGCTGTTCTGTGCAAAGGTTTTTGGATAGTATACACTTGATAATTTTTTTATTGCACTTTGCTGCAGCGTTCCTGGTACTGACGAGGATGCCGGCCACAAGAATCCCACTCGAAACCACTCACCAGTCCTTTTCTTCTTATTTCCCCAGTGCACACAGTGTGCTTTTCTTTATTATTATCAAAATCAGTCATCCTGCAGGGCTGCCTGCTTAGAAAGGAAACAAAGGAGTCCTGCGTCAGAAAGTCACTGTTTGTTCCAGAACCAGAGGAACTCATTCACAAAGTACCACACTGCACTGTACCCGAGCACCCGGCTCCACTGCCTACAATGGCACTTCATAAGAAAATCCCTCCTGAGAGAGGAAGGAAAAGGCCTGCAGAACATAACTCAGAGCACAGTGCATTAATGGCTTAGGCAACAGCATAGAATAATGATAGCTAACTTGATAGCATGAAAAAAAAACCCCAAACCAAGTCTGTTATTAATATTTAAAAGGAAAGAAGGAAGGAAATAATTATATGGGTTTCAGGCCTCAGTCACGTTTTGTCCCTTGCCACAGCTACTTTATTCCACAGCTCTTCCTTCTGGGCACACTCTGCATCTCCTTCCCTGCAGGGGAAAGGCAACACACTGACTTATTTTTGTGCAGAATTTGCTTTCAACATCACCATGGCAAAGAGGGTTGGAAGGATGCTCAGAGCAGAGGCCAGGCAGACCATTGCCCCACCTGAGGCAGGGTCAGCTCTATCTTTGGCAGATGTTTGTCTAACTTCTGACCCCCAGTAACTGCAACTCCACAACTTCCCAGGGCAAATCTATCCCAGTGCTTCCCCATCCTCGCCTTAAAGTTATATATACTTTAATATCTCATCCCAACCACTATAACCACAAAGAACTGCCTATTCCCTTCCTTTCTGCAACAGCCCAGGAGAACTCAAACAACATGACCTTCTTGAAGTTATCTCTTCTTGACAGTAAATGGCCCTAATCCCACAACCTCCAGAGCCTCTACTCTCAGCTCATTTTTGCTGTTCCTTCCTGGACAATGTTTCTTTAATCATCTCTGCCTTCAGGCCTGGAGCCCAATGTGGGATGGATTCCCAAGGACTAACCAGCACAGACTAAAGCAGGAAGGATTGCCTTGCCTCACCTCCCCATTAGGCAGCCCTCATGGTTTGCTGCAGCCTCATACCTATTTGGCTGCTTTGTAGAAGAATACTTGTTACTTCCAGTCTATGAAGCATCATGTCATAACCAAAACCTTTCCTTAAAATTCCCCTCCCTGCAGAGTCCCACCCCAGGCTGTACTTGTGAAGCTGTTCCCACACCTCCCCAAAGGATGTTTACACAAAATCAGATGTCTCCAGATATTTTCTCAACATCAAAGTCATCCTTTAAATTACCTTAAGGAGCCGCCTGTGTCTTTCCACTGGCTACATAAAAAGCCCAGTCAGACTGGACAGTGTAATTTAACTACCCTAAAATAGCTTGATTCCCTTACTCACTGGTCACTTTGTCTGGCCTTGTGCACCTTTTCAGTCCTACCTGACAAACCTCTGCACAGGAGCTGCTTGCTCACGTGCTGGAGAGAAAGACAACAGCAAGGACCAGGCAGGTCTGACTTACATGAGCCCAACACCTTCTCAGTTTCCACCTGCACCAGCCACTGGGTCAGAACTACTGCTTCTCCCCTCTTCCCCCCTTAAAAGCAATGGCCAACTGAGACTCTGCAGATCTGATTAATGACAGTTGACCTGAGCTCACCAGTGCTGAGGCATTCAGGTTTTGGTGGTTTCATTTCACGCTCACAAATCCCAACCTCACTGAAGGTATGTCCAGGCTCCTCCTCAGCTCATCAATCACCACTCCATCCCTTGACACCCTGTCAGCCTCCCTGAGAGGCTGGGCACAGCATGGGCAACTCTGCGCTTGTGCAAAGCTTGAGCAATATCAAAGTCTACAAATAAACTTCCTTCACTCCTTACTGTGTACCGAACAATTTGGCATGCAGTTACGTTCTTTAAACAGAGTTGGACAGACCACTAAGATGGATGCTGTTCCTGTTCCTAAGTAATTACTAACAAATTACTCCTGGAAAGCAGCAGTAGTACACTAATATTAGAAGCGTTTCTTTTACTGGCTGCATGATCTCTAGCTGGCTGAATGGCCTCTAACTGTGACTGTGGCTATCATGTACACTGGTGTTGAAGCACTGGGCTGGACTCAACTTAACTTTCTCATTATCTCCAGGTCTGCTCCAAAATCTCATGACCAGTCTGGGAAAAATAAACCAACAAAACTTAATTTTTTTCATAGAAGCTGACTCTGAATTACAGATCACTCAGGAAAAAAGAGTTTATGAAAATCTTAAGTGATAAACTGCATATGAGTAATATATTAAAAAGCAATACAAAAGAACTAGCTCCTTACCAAGAAGCCTACATAAAATGAAATGAAGCCAGAGAAGGTCTAAACAGCGTTACAAAGACACTGAGTACAGTTCCAGCCAGCCTCCAGGTTTTCAGCATAGAGCTGTTCTTGACTCTAGCCCAGATATACCTGCCAAACCTGCTTGTATGCATTTGCAGCAATTCATGTGGTGGTTGTGCAACAAAATTATCTGATTTGAACATACAAATTCACATGAAAATCATAAACACACAATTAGCTTAGACAATGTTTCAGTGCACGCTCAGAAGCTGTTTGACAATTTAATCGTTTTAAGTATAAAGCAATCTTTTTGTTACTGCAAAACCGTGGCCTGTCATGAGGTTATAAATAAAATACATACAAATTGCTGTCTGAGGAGTATGAACCATCAAAGCCAAAGAACACCAAGGACTGGACGGATTTAACATCAGAGCAGAGCTGGCATGAATCAGTAGTGGTAAACAAGAGTCTTCAAACAATTTAATTCATGAGTCTCTCTCACTCTCCGTGCATCTGGCTATATGTATTATCGTATTAACTAAATCATATTAAACATGTATAATATGTGCTTATGTAATATTTAGGCATAGCTGGCCACCGAGGAGCCTGGGGAGGGGAGCGTGCAGGTGCCATTTCACACAGCGCGGTCGGAGCGCACTGCTTCCCACTCCCACAAGGCTGCCTCTCCCATTGCTTGTGGATGCAGCATCCCATCGTGGGGAGGGAAGGGACTCAGCTTAGGGGCTCTGATGCAGAGGCCCTGGACCTGCAGGCTGGAGAACGTGCCCTTTCTAAGCAGCTAGAGCGGCTGGGCAGGTGGCAGATGGGTGTGCACGGCCGTGGCAGCGGGGATGGGGCGGTGGGCAGCCTCCTTGGGTGGCCCCAGTGGTGGCCTGGGGCAGCAGGCATGGCTAGGGGGAGCTGCAGCGGGTCAACACTCAGACTGCATTCTGCATGCCCCCGGGTCTCTCCTTCTATCATCTCTCTGCCTTGCACCTGCAGCTTACCTCTTTGACTGCCAAGTATGTTTGAAGAGTCGTCTCATCAGTTAGGGGGAAAAAAAATAAATTAAAGGATATTGGCTGTGACATTTAGAAACCAAGAATCACCTTGTAGCTGCAAATCCACATAATTAACAAACCCATTTTCTCCTCTTTTACAGTGCAAGTATTTTTAAATTCAGGAATACCAGATTGAATAAAAACATGTTCCATATGAAAGAAAAAAAACTTGTGTTATTTGTAATATAACTATTTGATTCTCTTCTCAAATATTGGCATAGTTCGTTTAATTTCACAGAAACCCAAAATGGAGACTGAGATCAAAGAGAGTGATTTCACTAGAGACAATAGATCTCTGCAAAGTTCTACCATGGCCTGAAGATGTTTTAATGCAGGAAAAGATCTTTACATTTCCAGCCTGACAGTTTCAGTTAAGACTAATAATTAAAGTCACAATTGGACTGCTGATTCTTACCTGAGCTGTGACTTTAACACCCAGTTTTGAGGTGAAATGTTATTGTACATAACGGGCAATTTGAGGGAGGGTTAGAAACATTTGCATCAGCCAGGTCACTTACAGCAGATGACACCAGGGATCATGATTTTGATTAACTCAAACTGCAAATATTTCACTGTACCTCGAGAAGGAAAGAGTGAGAAATAAGGAAAAAAATTCTTTAGTCCTACATTTATTTCATCCAGCCATGTATTATTATACTATTTTATTAAATTTTCTTTTCATTGTTTCTAAGTAGAGCTTGCTGGCTCCTCTGTATAAGGTTTGTCAGCAACAAAATGCAGTAATATTCTACAGCACATGACTTCAAACATACACAGGCTTAAATGAGGCTTTATAGACAGTGATAATAAGGGGTATCAAAATGAGCGCGTTCACTCAGCTTTGGGGGAATCGACATTGTAACTAAAACTAGTTGCATCAGAATCAAACAGAAATCAGACTCTGCCCACACTTTTATACCCATTAAGTGCTTGGAGGAGATGAGGGAAACAGGCCATTATTAATATGGCATATGATTTCAGACAGCCCTCTGAAATAACCATGGCACTGCAAAATTAATTACAGTTATTTCTTTTTAAACCATCGGAAAAAAAAGGCAAACCTCTAAAAACTGAGTATCACGTTTTCCAAGCCCACAGTTAAAGCTCTCTGCTGCCAGCACGTTTCCACATTAACACTGGGGAGTGAAATGCAGCTCCCATGGTGGATGCAATGCATGGCCCAACCTGGGGCCACCAGATTTCTTCCACACACTGGAAGAAATCTCTGGCTTCTGCAAGGGTTTTCCTTGTTTCTCTGGAGCTTGATTATCCTTGAAGGGCAGAGTTCAGTCACTATCCACTCCAGGGTGGATGTATTGAATCTTCAAGGTTCTATCTAATTAAAGAAATAGAACAAAGCAATTTTGCTCTCTCCCCTTCCTTGAGATTAGGACACAGGAAAGGCATAGCACCTTTGAAAGTGCCATATACAGGCCTCGTGGGCAAGCTGGCTTTGCTGCTGGTGGGGTTTATTTTGGTGCAGGAGCCCCCCAGGAGCACTCTGCGCGGGCAGCCGGAAGCATGGCCAACACTCACTGCTCCACAGGAAAGCAGTCCTAGAGGCATTTTGTGCAGAGGAATTTGTGCAGAGACATCACATTCTCACAAAACATCCAGTTCTCAAACACAACCACCCCTCTTTGAAGAGATTGGGTTTTTTTGCTACAAAACACAACCTTAATCATTCTCCAACTCCCTGTCCCTCCTGGGTATTCAGCAGCCCCCAGACCAGCTGGGTGACCCCACACAATGAGCCTGGGCTGTCTCTGCTGCAAGGACTCTGACACCCGGGCTGGACACAGTTAGGTGAAGAGCAGTTTATCGCAAAGAGACCCATTTCCACCAAGAGATGATGCTGAACCTGTGGCATGCAATGATCTCCTCCAGAGCCTGGTCTGCTTATCGGTCTTCTCTTCTGCAGATCCACCTCACTCTTCCCAGATTTCACCTCAAGCAGGTCAGCAGTTACTGTTGCCATTAGGGTAAAATGCTGCTCCATTAACCCTGGTCCTAGTTTGGGGCTTGCAGAGATAGTGTCAGACCAGAGCTTCCCACAGGAAGGTCAGGGTGGATGTATCATCTAGGGCACAGGCCAGCAGGCTTTGGAGGAGGTGGTATGCAAAAAATAAAAGAGCAAAAGCTGCCTCTTCCACAGAGCTTACAACAAGTAATAACACAATGCAGGTATTTAGCGCTCTTGTCATTACAATAATCCAGGAAAAGTCACAGCTTAGTCCTTCTGGTGCTTTGATTTTAAAGCTCAATCCTTGTAAACAAGTTGGCTGAACTACTGATACAGATAAAGGCAGTAGGAGGCTCTTCCTCTGCAAAGAGCAGAAAACAGTTTGTCTTGAACAAATTAATCACAAAAACAGGCCTCTATTTGACTAATTCTTTCAGAAATTTTGGAAGGGATTTAATTTCCCCTTGAACTCGACATGAAAGCAGACATTACATTTGGGCTAACAAGCACCAGAAGTAAAACCAATTAAATTTCTACTGTTACTGAAGACAGAACCAACTGGGTATAACAGCCTTCCAAATTTTCATTGATGCGGTGATGAAACACAAATATTTATGAACTGAACACTGCCTCTGACATCACTCGGAAGGAGTCCTTTTTGTGCTCCAACCAATGTGTCAGGACTACAAGAGAGAAGCCTTGCTACAGATAAGCCCTTCACCTTCGCCTTCCCTGCAAGGCAAACTCCAGTGGTTGACTTTATCACCGCGTGTATTTCTTCTTCATCAGTGTTAGGGAAAGGCAAATGAAAATATGAGACCGGATAATACTGCTCAATAAAGAAAGTTATCTGGAGATAACTTTGAAGTGATGAATCAAAACTACTGCACAGAAATATGAAAAAAGAAAGAAAGTGCCTTATTTATAACGTGGCAATGAGTCTGGTAGATTATTAAACGGAACAGCCTTGAGCTGCTGACAGAGGAAAAGAAGTTCTCCTCATTTACAGCCAAGGCACAAGAAGAAATTGCTTGCCAGCATCTCACAAAATCTGTGACCCAGCCAAGAACTGAACCCAGATTTCTCGGTGGCAGTCCAGCATCCTGAACACATTCTTCCTATCAAAGGGAGCCTGGAAGAAATGTCCTGGCAGTGGAAATTCATATAAGAAAATTAAAACTATCTAATTAAGAAAATATTCCTCCATTATCTGTGAAATCTGTTACTATAGGTTAAGAGGAATTTGTCTCGTTGTCTCATAAACGTCATGCACGCCTCACACTGCTCTGCATTACCTCAGCAATGTGGTGGTGGAGGACCCAACAGATGTGGAGAGAAATATGGCATCGGGGCACAGCACCAGGCAGTCACTCCACAGCATCCTCCACCAGGCAAGCAGCAATGGCTATCGGGGGCAGCCTGCAGCCCCACTTTGCTCCGTGTCCTTCCTTCACATTGCACAGCTGAGAAATGACCCATGCCAGATAACACTGGGAGGAAAAGGGGAGGACAGAAGGAGAAGTAGGACATACACAGAACGATTCTTAATTTCCCCACTTCCATCACTAAGTGGCTTAAAGACCACTGAGCTGGAAACCACCTTCTTAAAAAGCCACTCTCCTCTCCCTCTCCTCCTCTTCCTCTTCTCTTCCTGCTCCTTTTTGCTTCTACTTTCACACCATTATCAGGCAATGACTTCTACAACCTCACTCAAGTTCCCTCAAATAAAAAGCTATTAATTTAGCCTCAAATAAAAGCTATTCATTTATTTGGGACTCAGCTTTCTAAGAGACTATTCACCATTGCCTGCTATTACACATCCAGTTAGACTCAAGTCACACATGTGAGTTTAGAAACTGAGGTGTTTGGTTTCCTCAGTCATTTGAAATCCTACAGCAATGGGTGCAGCAGCACTGCCCTGTGGTTACGGCTGTAGCTGAATAGTTTTAATTTGTTTTACATACTCTATCACACACTTGTTATGTGCAATATAAAAAAATCTTCTCAGATTAACTTATGGTAAAGCACACTATCCTAAGAATGATAGTCATCCTTTTCAAACTTGTATCTTCTTCATAGCATGTTACTCCCATGAACTAAATGGAAATAAGTAGTTGTTGGGGGGAGGGAGGGGGACTGAAGAGCTATTTTCCTCTTAGGGAGGTAATGGGTCTCCCTCCTGGGACACTGTGAATAAGTAGGTTAGACAAATCCCTCTCAGGAATAGGTTAGGCTGATCCTGTCTTGGGACAGGAGAATGGATGAAGTGAACCCTTGAGATGGAAAAGGATGTGAAACAGCTGAACTACATGGAAAAATTACTACACATATGATGGACCCCATACTTGATTATCTTTGTATTTCTCTAAATGAGACGAGATCCTCTAAATCCAAGTGTGGTTACGCTGCTGTGAGAAAAACTGCTCATATAAAGCATCTGAGTCCCAAATTCACTGTCTGTATCACATACTTGCTCTTATATAATGCTCACAAAGGAAGAGTAGTTACAAGCCTGTTAGGAAAATGATCCACTTAGTATCTATCGTGATACTATCTCCAGTGTGTCCTCAGAAGGCTGTGGAACAATATAGCAGCAGAAACCAGAACTGGGCCAGTTATTAGGTTCAAGTAACTTGCTAATTAAGGAAATACTCATATGCCAGGTCAGTTCAATATACAACTGCAGGAAATACTCTGAAATAGGAACAAGTGCTGCATTCTTGCCTGGATGGTGAAAGACTCGGCTTTTGTTTCCTGTCTAGGTCATTCCCTTCTCCATATGGAAGAAGGTGGCACACCTGCAACCTCTAGAAAATATAAGCAAGAAACTTCACCTTCAACTGATGGAGGGAAATTCCAGCTTGACCTAAAGGGAAGAACTGAAGGTTAGTTGAGATGCTGAACTGAAAATCCTTTACAATCACCATACTGCTTTTGCCCATTTATCCATTTGCAGTTTTGTTCCATTTTCATAAAGAATTTACCATCAATCACATTATTTTATGTATCTATCTGGGTAACATATGAATCTGCAGGCTGAAGTGTGTGGCAGAGCCATACTTCACTCACAGGAGTGGCCTCTCAGCTTAATACCTGCCCAGCCCACACCACCCCATAGGTGCCAGACAGCAACAGCATGAGTTTGCCTGCCAGATTCATGGGGAAAGGAAGGAGTGCAGCTCTTAGGAGAGGAACAGGAATTTTCTGATGATCAGCAGTGAGAAGGAAACCTGTTTGATGTATCACAGGAAAGCAGGAAGCATTCTGTAAAGCCCAGAGTGTTTGTCATAGTTGCTTAAACAAACACAGAACAGAAAAACAGATGTTTTGCTTTAAATTCTACTGTAAGCGAGCACCGTTTGTGCACTTACTGATAAAACTCACGCAGTAAAATGTTTGCAATAACTACGGAGACTACGGAAATGAAGCTACACAGCATGATGTCTAACTATAGGTGGCCAGGAAAAACTATTTTCAATTATCATTCCCCTAACTTGAATCAATATATAATACTCAGAGGCAAGTCTCCCAAGGTGTGAATGTGCGATTACCCACGGGACTTCTGCAGCATCAGCCTGACTTCAGGGAGCATCTCCTCAGGTGATGCTTTGACAGCTGAACGGTGAGAAGCTGGCAATGCAGAGAGGCACTTACCGTAAAAAGCCCGTGGAGCTAAGGAAATGACAGCAGAGTCATTTGCAGAGACATCCTGCAGCACTGCCACCAGGAGATGCGGTCCCCGCACCCCCAGCCTGGGGCTGGCTCTGCCTGCAGCCCACTTTTACCTCTTGGGGAAAGCAGCAGCAAGTGAGGAACGGCCAGAAAATGATGCCTTCTTTGTGATGGACTTCAGACAGGGCTTTCAAAATAGCTTCTTAAACTTACTTCTAACTTTTCTGACTCTCTGAATGTGCATGGAGTAAGGTGCTTTTGCCTTCCACAGAGAGCTCAGCACGGGATAATTTGCTATACCCAGAAATGCTGGTGCTAACCTCTTGATGGGGCAGCATTTTTGCATTGTCCCTCTGGTGCTTCAGGCAACTGGGCAATTTAGTAGCTTGTAGCACCAAGAAGCACAGAAAAACAGTCTGTTAAAAGCAAGGGAAGACTCCTAAGTGCGTTACAGTGTCACCGCTGTCGGGGAAAGCTGCAGTCATGCAGACCACGTACAGGACAGACACTGAAGTTCATTCAAGAGCTCTCAGCAAACATTTCTTGTGTCAATCCCACTCTAATTTTCCTCCAGTCTTCATCTATGCTGGCTGTGTACCTGGTTCCTCTGGGGTACTTCAGAGACGAGCAGCTCTCGGGACAAGGCACTGCCTCCTTGCTCTCCCAGGACATCAGCACCCTCAGAGTGGGGGGTAGAGCCCATGTAGAAGAGTTGGATTTTCTCTAATCTCTCTGTGCTTCAGAAACAGCAGCAGATGATTCCAGCAGCCAAGCTCAGTCTGATAGCTTTTTTCTGAGAAAACAGCATCGGATCTGGGCTGCATCATGGAAAGACATGTTCATTCTTTTTGTATTCTGCATCCATGAAGACAATCCCCTCTGGGCCAGGCTTGCACATATAACATACATCTGTTAAGAAAGGCTGGGTGTGATCCTTCCTTTTACACACAGTTGCTTGTCATCAGTCCTCACAAGTAGAGAAAGTCAGGCTGCCTTCTTTCTCACCTCCGAGCTTTTGCATTGAGCCCCATGCAAAAAGCATCTGTGTATTCACCTTTAATATCAGGGTGGCTGAATTTCCCCAGATAAACATAGATTCTGCTTGTATGGAACTACCTCCATGGCACAGGTTCAGTTGTGACAGAAGAAAGAGGATTTAAATGCAGCTGAGAGCTGTGGACTTTCAATGTAAGTCTGAGCCTTCAAACTGCCCCATATTCCTTTTCTGGTTTTTGTTGGTTTGTTGGTTTTTTGGAGGGTTTTTTGGTTTTATTTTCCATATTCTGATGCTGTAGACAAGCAAGTGCATTGGGGATGAAGAGATAAACTGTAGGAGTAGGTGAACAAGCAGTGGAGTGAGGATTGAGTCATTTACCATATTTTGGATGTTACAGGAGAAGAACATGGGAAACTGCGAGTTTCTCAAATCCTTACAACTCTACAGCTGCTAGCAAGTACAGGAGCTTGATCACAGCAGGAGGAACAGGAGCTCACTCCAGAGGAGATGGGTTGCATGCAAACTTTCACCCTCAGCATCTCACTGCAGCAACACAGGCTCCTTCCACAGTATTTTAAGTCTCATTAAAATACCACTCTTACCCTACAGTACACATAAATATGCACTAATCCATGTGCAGGAATATCTCTGGTTGTCTCTGATACCAAAGTTATAACTGATGGAGCTCTTCATACCAAAAAGCTTTTCTTTGTGTTCAACTTCATCTCAAGTAGGTTCTTATATGCTAAATTTATGCAAACAAATGCTATTTTGGCAAATTCTTTTGTCAGCATTTTTATGACAACAGATATATACATAATGCAATGAATTCATCCCACTGAAGAAAAAAGGCAAGCATTTCTGAGCAAATTGGAGAGATTTAAGGAACGAATATTCTGGTCTGGAATGACTGTCAGTATCTTTGTAAAATTATTCATCAGTTCCTTCACTGTTGGAATTTATTGCAAATAAAGGAAAAGAAAACACAGTTAAGGAATAGCAGGTAAGTCTCTTAATGACCACCCTCTGCAAAGCACCCCTTGGAGCCTGCTTGCCCTTTACACCACACCAAAGCACACAAGGATGACAGGGCTGGTTTCCAGTGGGAACACATGTAACAATGACTGTAGCAGTAAAGCCTCCCTCTTTGGAAGCTTTCCAAGGACCTGATTCACCACCACACACATCCATAGCACATTAAACTGTACATTTGTTATCTCAGAGCTTTGAGAATAACGTCCCCTATCAGACTAAATAAAATCATATTACTGCTTCAAGTGACACCACGGGCTGGAGAGCCAGGCAGGTCATGTTAGTGGAGCTCCTCAGTCCAGCACCTTGCAAGAGCATAATTCCTCTAGCCAAGCCTTGAAAGAACAGGCTGCCAGGAAAGTTCAACCTGTTGCACCTGGGATCTGCTTAGGGCAGAGATGTTTGGATGCCTGGAGAGCAGGACATCCTTCCCCTGCAGTGGCGTTTCCCAGCACCAGCCACCACTGGTGGCTTTCTAAAGTAGTTTCTAAGCCACAACTGCAGGCAGAGTTCCAGCCTTCAAGGTGGCTCTGTCTCTACCTCTAATGAGAGGTTTGTGAAAATGTGGTTTGTGAATGGATGACACCAGATATCTGGTTTTGGTTTGTCTTTTTTTTTCAAATATGCCATGACCTAGAGATACGTGCGATGCAAATCGCAGGCTCTGTGTCCATGTAAAAATGGCTATTTGCTTGGTCAAAAGGTCAGAATGACAAGGTTGTCACAGGTCATGAACAAAAAAGCAACATCTTTCCTAAAAAAAATATTTAAAAGTAATTAAAATTCATGACTTTCATCTATCTGGTGATGCTGCACTAGCTGCTCAAGCTGAGAGAAGTTTTATGGAAAACACATTCTGCATTTGGAGTCCTCCACCCCTGTGGCATAACCTCAATCAGAGCACTTTGACCTGGAAAAGTCTCTGCAACTATGATCCTGACACTGTTCCCCCTGCTGTTAGCAACATTTTATGGGATTCCATGTAAATATAGCCACCTCTGCAAACCCAGGAAACTCCCCTTCAAAATAAGCTCGATGGACAAGATGACCCAGTGAAATAAAGCGCAAGGAAACACAAGCCTCGAGTCAGAGAAGGAAACATTGGTTTTCCCTCTACTCCACTTTCCTGACATATATGAAAGAGCCATCTTTTGAACCAAAAGAGGGACAAACTGACAATTAATCGTAGGCTTTTATATCTTCATATTCTATCTGAATAATACAGTCTAAAAGTGAGTTTTGGTGCTTAATATTTTCACCTTCACTGAGATGGAGCATAAAAATTAAGAAGTGTAATACAGATTCAGAACAGTTTCAAAAGTTTACAGTAGTTCCAACAAACACCTGAAGGATCACCACAGATACACTTCGCTGGTGTATTATTTAAAAAGTCACCTAGAGTGGACAATGTTACTTCCTTTGGCTTTGTAGAAGCCAGATGAGCTCAAAAATACATGTCTAAGTGTTTTAGATGAAGACATTTCTTTATTGACTGTTTCTGAAATGTGTACACAAACTTGATTTTGACTGGAAATAGTTGTGATCTTCATCCACGCACAGACTTAGCTGCTCACACACTATTCTGAATGTGTATACGTGTAAAAAAAAAATAGTAAATACTATAGTATATTTTTTATATATACGAGTAATACCTTAGGCTTCATAAAACAAGCTTACACCAATATATGCCTCCCCATTGGCCTCTGCACCAATAAAACCAGGCAAGTAAGATGTTAAACACTTAAAAAAAATGAGGTTACACTACTGTACGGAAAACAGTAATACCCACAAAACTGGACACAATCTATTTTCAGCCCACCAGGATAAATTAAAAGATTTACCAAGAACACAGAGTGCTTTTGATATTGCCATGCCTGGGAAAGCAGGGAAATAATGAGCTGTCACAGCAAGCAGCAGTTCAGCACCAAGTGATGCAGCTCCGAAGGGTCGTAGCTACCAAATAATAACGTTGACTTCAGCATTTCTGTCGAGATCAACTTGACGCCTCAGGCAGTTCGGGGAAGAATCACTTAGTCAACATTCAGCTGGAGGAAACTAATTAAACTGAGAGCGTAAAAGATTTCCAAAACATTAAATAATGTCTGAAAAGACACCTTAGTACAACAGAACTGACTGAATTTTGGAAAAGTCTCTATTTCTCTGATATTAAATTACTGTGGATTTTAGGCCATTCCAGAAATATTTTCATAGCTGATCTCGTGCAATAAAGCCATCACTGGAGCAGGACATGAGCAGCTATACCTTCTGAACAAACCTTTCACGTCACTCTTCTGCCAGAATGATGCTACACTGTTACCAACCAGAATATGTGATTGTAAAGGATAAAAAGTTACTTTCAATAGGTCTTCATAAATATTTTACTTGCTTTTTATTTTACAGGGTTTTGGGACTGGAACCATTTTATTCTTTGAGATGCAAAAGGATCCTGACTGTAACCTTGCTGAAGCTCTCTCTTTGGCCTCCTGACCGGTGGCTGTTGCACATCCCAAACCACTGCTCCATCCGTGCACCAGCCCAGCAGCCTCGGGGTGCGCGCAAGAAGGGTGTTCACATCAGGAACAGGTCAGTGACTCCAGACCTCCCCTGACTGGGCTAAAGTATTCTGCAGAGTTAGATGCTGGCAAGCGTAGCAAGTATGGATAAATGCGAGCATGCTGTTATCTTCTTTTTAACTGATTACAGAACCACAGAATCGCTGTGATTCCCCTGGTCTCAGGAAGATGAGACAGACCCTCGTAAGCAACACAAACCTTAAGCATCCTGATAAGCAGAAATGGCATTTAGTTACTTCAAAAAATAAAGGGTAAGAAGTCACACAGGGTAAGAAGCTTAACCACTGCTACAGTCTATTCTTCCCCACATTTCTCATCCTTTACAGAAAACACACTCCGGGTGATTTGAGAGGAGGGGATCAGTGGAATTCAAGAAGCTAGAAAAAGGCATGGACTGTCCGGGGGACATCATCCTGCTTGTGCAGTCAGGAACCATG
>JANVCC010000038.1:8304420-8338181 GCA_025345505.1 Todiramphus chloris collaris
CAGTCAGGAACCATGTCAGTCAGGATGCTCTTGTCGCTGGACTGTCCTGGGGACATCATCCTGCTTGTGCAGTCAGGAACCACGTCAGTCAGGATGCTCCTGTCGCTGCACGCAAGTCACCTGCAAGGTTTTACAGCTGCAAGACCCTGGAAAACAACCACTCTAAGGTGGAGCATTTTGCCCTTGCCAGAACAGAGCAGCGAATTCTGCAGCAGCACCGTTGAAAGGGCAATCGTTTAATCTGGGTCAGGCAGCAAGGCGCATGTTCCGCAGCGGGTTCCGCAGCCGGCCGGGCTGCCACCAGGTGTCACCAACCTCTTGAGGAACGCAGATCGGAGCAGAAAATGCTCCTTCAGCAGCAAATTATTACACCAGGGGGACAAGTTTCACGCGTACCATCAGTATCACCAGAAAAAGACAGCCGCCTCCCCCTCCAAAATCAGGTGCTGTTTGTCTCTGCTCTTGTACAGAAGCTTTCAGTGGAGTTGCCTCTGGATAATCATCTTAGGTTTGCAGCCATTCCCCCAGCCTGCCACCTCCCAGAAAAGGAAAAGCTCACCTGCTGACTGAGTTTAACTCTCATCGCCATAAAGGATGTGGGGACTTGGGGGTGTCATGTGCTGCCTCTGAACAAGGCAGACTGAGGCCTGGAATAGCCTTTAAACAAGCCGAGCATTTCAGCCTCTGTTTTACTGTCAAAAAAACACCCACAGAGAAGTTATGGTCCAGATTTCCAGAAGGGAGCTGGTTTGGATCAATCCCACAACTCCAGCTGAGGGGGAATTAGTCCCCAGATGCATAAAGCAAGGTATAAGACATGCGAGTTAAAGAGTACCTTGGAAGAAGGTCAGCGATAACTGGAAAAAGCACATGAAAAGTAAACGGTGCAGAGACAGAGACTTCCTATGTCAATCTAAAATAAGACAAAAGTCAGAGTGACAGAAAGAAAAACAGCTCAGATAGGGGAAAATCAGCTTCCAAACAGTCTCCTATCTTTGGGTACACGCACAAAGCTTCTACAATCAGCACAATGAAAGAACTAGAGTGAAATTACGAGTTACTAATACTTCTGCATCAGTTACAAAAGTACCTGAAAAAAAGTTATTGCAGGAGAAAACATGTCCCAGGCCCCCAGTGCAATGCCACGTGTGGAGGCAGGGATATGCAAAAGCAGCACCCAGCACTAGCTCTGGGAATGCTGCCACCATATTCAGTGCCTACGGACATTGCCACACTTTGAAGATGATCAATGAGGAAATATTCCTGCAGAATCTTGACACTGCCTCATCATGTGAGACACTCCTGGAGGGATTCAAAACTCTTTTTATTCTGATTTGAGCTGCCATGGATACAAATGTCTTTAACTGGCAACAGACCTTCCTTACTGGTCAATAAGCCCCAGGTCTTTTGGTTAAATCAAGCAAACCCTTGCAAAGACACAAAACTTAGCAGCCTTGAAACCTTCAGAATCATAAAAATTAGGACTTTCTCTTCTTATTTTGTCTCCCTCTGATTATCATCCCAATGCTGGAGCCTTGTCAAACACCCCAGAACTTATCCATCTGTCAGGTCCTCATTACACCACATTCTTTGATCTATAATGGTCACTGAAGGCACCATCACTGTGGATGCTATGAGGTTCAGGGAGGATGTTGTGCCTATCTTCATCTAAGACAATTTCTGGAACTTGAATTATTTGCAGATGCTTCATTAGGCCATGCAGATGACAGATACCAGACCAGAAACATTTTATTTTATTTTCAAGGCACCACTTCATATGTTATCTGTTCCAGGAATATTTTCACTTTGGATGGCCACCAAGGCCCTACATCCTCTAGATCAAGCTTAAGCTACATTCTTCATATCTAAGCTGCCAGAAACTTTTCAAGATTTTCAACTGTGTTTAAAAATCTTAAACGTTTCAATTCAGTTCAAAGCTGTAAGTAAAAATGTCCACGATCTGTATTGATTTCAAAGATGCTGTGTAAAATTTGCAGCCCAGCCTCACCTGATGGCAATGCAAAATCTCAAGGGTATTGTGCAAGGTGTCAAAAAAAAAAAAAAGCTTGTAATTCAGGACATATGTTGACAGGCTGAAATGCAGAGAGGCTAACTGCAGTTTTAGGACAGGCATATATATGTTGATATATTCTGTTAAGATCTTCAGTAGTGAGTGACCTCAGTGCATTCCGTTCATTTATCACCAGAAGTCACAAGCCTTGACCCCTCTCTGGTTCTCTGCAGCACCAGAAAGACGCTGTGTTCTGCACAAGGAAATACACATTGTGGCTCTGAACCTACAACATGTTTCACACTATGTATTTTGCTGCAAAAACCGTAACACACTACAGAGATGTCCAGTGAGGCAGAAATGTCCCAGGTTTAGCCTTGCTCCTGCAGTGGATTAGGGCAGCATCTTCCTCACAAGCCCAGGATCAGGTCCTTTGCATCATAAACATCACTCAGAAATGTCTGAGCAATTATTTCAGTGAAGGTACCTTCTTCTCTGACAGCACCTGGCTCAAAAAAGCAAGGAAGGCTTGTGTTCTGCTTTGATTTTGCATCTCATTACAACACTCTTCACAGTGAGCAAATGTGAGGATGCTCTTCGCTTTTTGGAGCGCTGTTGTACCCAGACTGGGTAGAAAATACTGCATGACACCAGACAACTGCCCAAATGCATCAAAGTGCCAGAACCTCTTATCCCTTAACCTACTGGTTAATCTAGAATTCCAGACCTCATTCTCTATTGAATTTTTGTTTCTCTTGCTGTGTGATGAGACCCAGCTTTGTTAGCAGCATCAGCAGGGGAAGAAGGTTTAGATCAGTGGTGAGGACTCACGAACTCTGGATTAAATTCCCAGCTCGGACACCCATTTCCTGTAAAAGCAAACACCAGCCTTTCCTGCCCCTTGCTTTCCCATGCATGAAACAGAGGTGGTGACTGTTTTCTCCAGACAATAAAAAAGGGGAGGATGTTTGGCTGAGTTTACAATAACCCACATTTCAATACAGCAAAGGGTGAGGTGAATGCCTAGCCCATACTGAAGGGTTTTAATTGTATTTTTATCAATGGTGAGGCATTGCAAGTCAAGAACTGTGACAATATACCCTAAATCATACAGGATTACTACATTGTGTCAAACAAACATGTAATTAAGCAGCTTTAATATGTTAACAGTTTGGAATCAGATTAGTGGCTAATGGAGTTGGTCCTCATTAATCCAGATCAATTGCTCAACTGTTAGTTTATTTAAGATTTTTTTTCCAGAAATTAAAAAACATAAATCTCATTCTCAGCAGAAAGTGCACATGCTGTAGGGTAGGATGAATTCATCAAGATATCCGGGCACGTGGATAAACCAAGTGCAGCTTAACTGGTTCAGCCGCACAATGCAGAACTAAACCCTCTAATCCCCTGTGATGAGATTTTTGTGCTGTACGAACACAGAGGGTATCACAAGAAGAGACAATGTGTTTGAGCAGCAATGTCAAGGCACCTCTCCACGTGTGCAAAAGGCACTGAGCCCCCTGTGGCTTAACACACACCAGGACCAGTATTAAGAGTCCAGCACCACCTTACATCACAGACACAGGTAACAGGGGGAATGCTGCTTTTGGAGACAGGCATGCAAGGCACAGACACATGTAAAACCTGCTGCCCATTTTCTCCATGCTGTAAGCTCTAAATAGAGGGCTTTAGGAATCACACGCATCAAAAGCGCAATGCTGGGATTCTGCACATGTTCATCATGAACAATCCCAAATGCAAGGCTTGCCCTATAGCAGTCTTTGCAAGCCAGCTCACAAAGCATCGTTATTTTCCATCCGTAGACTGCTCTTAAGGATGACTACATGGAAGCACACAACTGAAAGAAACCATGAAAACCATGGGCAAAGAGGGGGACAAAAGGCCAGCCCATATTGATAATGACCTGTACAGCACTGATGAGAATTCATCCAGCCTGCTCTTGGCACATCCAAATAAACACTGCATCAGAGTGACATCTTGCCCTGTTAAGGTTTGGTGCAGATTTCAAAGTCAGAGGTGATGCTTCAAATCGATATTCCTACAGTCATCCACACATGCAATCTCTACTTAATTTCTATATACATATGTGCATGCACACATGTGTTTGTAAATATATATACATACACATATATTCTTCCTAAACATACCTACTTTCTATAATCTGCATATGGATGTATTCTATATTGTTGTGGGGCAATAGCAAGATTTTTACTTCTTTCATTAATCTGCCTGAAGCAAAATCACACATTATATAGATGCACTATCCTTTAAGCCAATTCTGTATTGCTTTATACTCACAAAACACGGAGTAAGTTTAGACAAAATCGATGTACACTTGTCTTAAACTGGATCAATTGCCCACATCTTTCTGTATCACTGCAAACATTTCATTTTAACAGTTAATTTGATCTGATAAACAACAGTTTCTAACAAGACAATTTCTGAAGTTACTGTCTACACCCAGGGTACCATTCAGCCAGTGAGAGGTTTGATTTATACAGCATGAGTACTAGTGAGTCGCCCAAGCGCCCATAAAGCAGGCTGTATGTGTAGAAGTTAAGTGGCAAAGAGATAATTCTTCATACCCTTTCTGAGACAAACCCTGCTGTGCAGAAGGCAGGATGCTGTAGTCATCTGACATGTGGACACTGAGCTTTTATTCATGGAGAGATGCTACTCTCAGTACAGAGTAGCAGGCCTTGAGTTAAAAAGCATAAATCCTAGTCTATACTGTTTATGCTACTGGGGACAAAAAGACTGCTTAGAAATATTGCTGGGAAAATGTCAAGCAATGAGCTGTCCGTGATGGAATGACATGGAGACGATGGGTTTTGCGCTGAGAGTGAAACAGTGAAATACAGAATGTAAATAGGTTTGGACGGCACTGTTTTTTCCAAAGCCTGAAGCTCAGCACTCCACACCAAAAACTACTTGCATCAGTTTTGTCTACAGTGGAGTCATAAACAGCAGTCAGATTTTTTTTCTTTGCTATGAAGCACTTACTGACATGCAGCTCACTAAAATGAAAATATTTTATAGCCAAGACATCAGCAAGTGTCCTTGCACCAGCAGAACACAATACGGGGCCAAAGCAATATGGTATAAACACTTCTCCTCATATGTATTGGTATTTACAACACACAGCAGTAAATGACACATAAAAAACAAGGCCATGGGCACTTACCTTCAATGATAGCTTCAGCAACATGTCATTAACATGTATTTGTTGACCATTTTGAAAGCAAACAGGGAAGACTGAGCTGCAGCTATACCGGCAGACTGCTCACTGGTACAGCTCTGCCCCACCTCACTTTCACTGCTTGCTGATGTGATGGGGGTCAACCCACCACAGCCAGACATCTTTTCTCTTTAATATCAGCTACAACACTAGTACTGGCCACAGTGCTGCACAGGAGTAGTTCCCCTCAGGGACAGGAGGCTCCTCCTGAGCCAGGACTGCACCTTTGGTAGGGTGCAGTCACTCCCAACCACTCTGCCCTCATAGTCAGTAGAGAAGGTGCCTGATGTTTTTGGAAGGGAAAATATGGAGTCATTAGGAGGCACCCATGTGAGCCCATTCCCACCCAAACCCTGGTGTTTCTCCCAAGATGACCTTGTGAATCATGTTTCTTCCCAACAGGTGCCATCCCCACCCTTGAGCCTCCTTACCTTCCATTTGCAATCAGCCATGCACACAAAGCCAAGGCTGCAAGAGTTACTGGCTCCTTGGTTTTGTCCTTTCATTCCCAAATGCCTCAGCATTTCTTTGCTCTTCATTAAAGCCATGTGTACCACTGGGACTGTGACAGCGGTGCAAGCAGCCACATCCTTCTGAAACCTCCTGGTTTCTGCTAACAGCGGGAAGCAGGGAAAGAAGATTTCCTGAGAGCTTCCCCAAGCACTTTTGGGACAGCAGAAGACCCATCTTCCCTTCCTGTCAACAGGAGATTGTCTGACTGCTCCTCAAGAGGAGTTGCTATTGATTCTCAAAATATGCTACAGGTCTATACTAGCCATTTCCTTTTCCATCAAAACTGAAGTAATGTATTAAGTGAAGCAGCTGGAAACAAATTTCCCATACAACTATTATTATGCATGTGTGTTTTCCCCTTGGAACTGTGATTTGTTACAATTGTAGACAGGAAGGATGACATGTTCTGTACAGAAAATTTTTAAGTTGTCAAAATTCTTGTTCTGAAGTTTTCAAAATGAACAGTTTTGCTTGAAAAATTGCTGTTACAAAATTTTAACACACACGAAAAAGAAAGTATAATGGATCAAAATCAAAATACTTCAGTTGACCAGTTTTGGGGTGTTGGTACTTTTTTTTCAAGGCAAACAGACTTTCAAGATTTCAACATTTCTTCCTGACTCAAAACAGACAAAATTTTGGCAGCCTTGCCTTTTTTCAGTGAAACGTGAAGGCTGTTTCACACTTGGCTTTGCCAAGTGTCACTGAGAAAGAAATTACCCTCACGTGTAGGGAGAGGGCAGATTTTTCTCTTCCCATGCTCTGCAGTCTGTGACAACCCCTTGAGAGCGTGGTGGCTGCCTCAGAAAGAAATGCCCCACTATGGTGACCAGAGACACCCTCTGCCCATCCTGTCCTGAAGGCATCACAACCACCATGCTCTCCTGGCTCTCACAGGGCTGGAAGCAACCACGAGGGGTCACCCAGCCTCCTGCTGCTGAGGAAGCACCTTGTCATCACTCTCGTAAATTTGTTAGTTTTCTCACAAAAGTAGCTTTGCTTCATTTCTTCCCATCACCCCCTGGCAGAGGAGCCTCATCCTCCCAAGGGCTGCAGCGTTCCTTTAACCTACAGTGTGCCTATGGCCACATGAAGTTGGTTCATTAGCTCAAACAGCTGTTCTCCCCTTCGTGCGTTTAAGGAGCAAAGTTATTTTTAAGTGTGCTCGTTACACCAGAAAAAAAACAAGCCAAGCCCTCTTTTGTCTCCCTCTTGCACAGCGCAGTTTCACATCGCACCAGCACTTTTTCATGCCTTTCCATGCTACCAGAAAACAACTTAGAATCAAACACCAGGCAAGAAAGCTCTCCTTGGCCATTTCTTTTGCTCTTTTTGCAAGGTGTGGCTCAACTGTAAACATTTATCTTTTACAAATAGTGCCCGATCTCCACAAATGCCGAATATTTCAGCCTTTTTGGTGTGATTGCTCATAGATTTATCATCTCCATCCATTACTGGCCTATGACACCATTATAATTAATTCAGTTTCTAGTACATTGAGAAGCAGACCACACCAAGGATGAGTTTCTCCGAGAAATCAGACTTCCATCAGTGTGCAGAGGAATAGGAGGTACAAGGACTTCCAACAAGCACCCCACTATCTGCTCCAGCAAGCTGGCTGTGGCCATCCACTGTGCCCCAGCATGTAAATGCTCAATGCACAAGGGGCAACTAAAAGATTATTGCTCCCTACACAGGCACCACAAACCTCATGGGCATCACATTCAGACATGCAAACATGGATTTGTTTTACTCCTGAGCTTTTCCTTCTGCACTTGAAACACGTGGGGAATGTGGTGTGCCACTGCAGCCAGGACACTCATTACACTGGGACCACAAAACCCACCGCCAAATGTTTTATCCCACATCGAGGTAGAGGTTGTGGCCACCATCCCCAGCCCAACCTCATCCCTTCGGCACTTCGATGTATTATTTGATGATAATGAGCCTTTAAATCATTGCTTTTAAGCCTCTGCCACTTTCAGTACATCAGATGGGGTCTTGGCTTGGTTTTATACTTTGGAAAGGAGAAGGAGAGAGGCTCTGATATTGCCAAAAACACCAGAAAAAAATACAACAGTCAAAATAAACCATTTGCTTATCAATAGCAGAAGCTTGAACTAGCATTTTATTTGTGTTTACATACAGTGACAATATTCAGGTGAGACTAATAATAAAGCACTAAGTTTCACAAGTTCAAATGTCATGTCTTCCAGACAACATTTATGAAGACAAATCTGCGTCACAATTTTATTCATACTCAAATCCTAGGGAAAGAGTTAGCATAACTGACAACTCCATCTTTTGGATATATTTGTAATTTGCTTTTAAAAAAAAAACAAAAACCAAACACAAAGTAAAAATATTCAACACAGAATAAAGAAACACACGATCAACGTCTCTTGCTCCCCTCAGCTGGAGTCAACATGTTCCCTCAAACACAGTATTTCACCTCACGTTTCTAAATTATTTACTGTTATTACTAATTTTTTTCCTAAAGACATGCCAAGGTATTACTTTCCAAGTTATTGGCTTCTATTCTTAGTTTCAATTTCCATATCCCGTGAAAGTCAGGGCAGTCACGTGGAGCTGAAATGAAGGCTGGAAGCTTGTGGGACTGTTTGCCCATGAAACACATGGCCTTCAGGATGCCATGGCTCCAGCTCTGCTCCGAAGACACACTGTGAGAGCTGCTGCTCATAGCAAATGGGTCAAGATCAGAGGGAGGGGAAAGGAAACTGAGTCATGGAGCAGTCACTTCTCAGGATTCACCCAGGGCAAGTGGGTGAGGAGCTCTGGCCATCAAGCTGACCAATGCCTGCTGTCTCCCCATGAGCAGGTTGTATGATGAACACACCACCTTGCACATGGCTACAGCCTCTACAGAACATATTGCTTAAGCATGTGCCAATTGTTTGGCACTGGCGAGAAACCTGACCAAGCTCTACTAGAAGAATCGTGTTGATGGGACATCCTCTTGCCTTGGTATTTTTAGAGATATCCCTGATTTCTATCCCTTTGTGGGCTAGAAAAAAAAAAAAAAATCCTGCTTTGGCCATAACAAGCACATGCAAAGGAAAAGCAGCCATGTAAGCACCACTGTACTATGCCTACATAGCAAGCATTGGTAGACTTTTGCTGTAAAACAGAGGGAGCAGACAACTGGAGCTTTTGGATCCAGACCTTCCTCCTTCAGGTACCGACTTTAAACACTTTGCAATGGTTAAAGCAACACAAGGATTCCACATTCGGTTCTGAACTTCTCCCTAACCTTTGTGGTGGCATTAGCATAAGGCAAGGAGACATATTTTGACTCCCATCTGTGCAAATCCTCCCTGTGCTGCAGAATCAACATTCTGTCAACCAATTATTTTATGCTGTATCACAGCACCGGGGCAAGGGGGGGGAGATGAGGGGGAATCATCACACCTACAATCAAAAGAGCAAGGTTTTGCAACATAGCATGTACTAAAGATGTCTGTCTTAAGTCAAACTAGCAGCCATATTTTATTCAAGAAGCATGTAAACAAATCTGGCATATTCATTATAAAAAAAAAAAAATTGTGTACCTAGCATGTTCATCACATTTCAGATATTCCATTCCTCCCTCCCTACTGAGCTCCATGGAGACAAGTCAATCACAGTTAACCATCTGGTAATCCTTAGCCCAGGCTGTGCAGCTGCTACCTACCATTTTTAATCAGGGCTATGTCTTCCATTCATGCTAAATAGGAGGCATGAACAGCTGCTTGGCCAACACTTTCAAGCATGCTCGCTCGCTCTCTTTAGTATTCCTGGCTTCTCTTCCTTTCAGCTTTACATTTTGCCCATGTTTTACAAGCTTTCACTTTAAAAAAAAAAAAAAAAACAGGGGAAAAAAAAGAAGTAATAGTGAAAAAAAGAGGGAAATGCTTCTGATCATTAACTCTTCAGAGAGTGTATCTTTTCTAAACAATCTTCTGGGGGACACTGACTGCAATCACGGTCTCTGCCTTTAGGAAGTAAAAATCAGTGCACCCACTGAAGTACTCTGTTTTTTATCTACAGTATGGCTCTCCATTGCGTATTTCAGGTAGTGAAGTTTCAAGCATGTCAGAGGTAAGATGTATTTAAATTATGAACATAGAGATTCATTTCTAAAATGGGCACAGTACCTTCTCTAGCTTGCAGGGAAGGTTTCCTGCAGGTTTTTCTGTAACCTACTACCCAAGCAAAAGCTCCCTGTCTTCAGGAGATGTAGGGCAACAGCACATGCCAAAGGCTTATTATCCAAAACCACCACCAAATAAGGCTATTTCACCTGCTTTGCTTGGATCCAGAGGAGCTGCTCCCCTATGAGTCGTGTCTTAAGCTTTTCCATTTGTCTAAAAAAATTTGGGTTTATTTTTGTAGGAAGTCCAACTTTTAAAGGAACCAACCATCTTTTCCAGAAATCTAAATATTATAGCATCATCCCAGCATATCCCAGCTACAGCTTCTCCAGAAAGCAGCACGTATCTTGCTCTGTCGATCCAGCCCAGCTCCACACTGGGCACACACACGCAGTCCCTCATTCTCTCTCGAATGAGAAGGCTGTGACTGTAAATGTAAACGTCTTGCCACAATAACATGAAAAAAATGGAAACTCGTATCCATTGCCAAAGACAGATTTGTTGCAAAGTCAAGAAGGCGCTCGTGGCAATCTATGGTGATGCCATCTAGTAGAGACAGCTTGGAGAGAATCGGTACCCAATCCTTCATGATTTCCACTTGGATTTTCCAGGTACAGACACTGAGGCGTTAGTTGAGCGTGTTTGTTTAGACCAACTCCTCCAGCATGGGCTGCTTTTGTAAAACATTCCATTTGCTTTTTCCTGAAATCCTTCAGCCAAGAGATGTTACAGTGGCCTTCTCAGAAGGGCAGTATCTTGGACCATACAAATCACCCATCACCTCCACACACACTGTGCAACAATAATAGTCACAATTTATATCCCCCAACACCATTGTTGCAGTGTTGTAACACTGCAGAACATTGTTACATGCTCAACCAAACAACGGGCAAAGCCAACATGAAGGTCACTCTGAAAATAATAACAATTAAAAAAGACACAACGCTACAGCTACTAGAAAACACTGTCTTTATTAATGACATGTCCCTGGGGAGGTAAGATCTTGCAGGAGCAAATCAATTAGTTTGCCTTAACAGAAAATAAACAGGACATTTTCAGTACAGAAAAATGCATAAAGGTTAACGTAACCGTGTATTCCTCCTAGCCCACCATGAATCCAGCATTTAACTTCTAACAGTTTGCCACTAGTCAAAAAAAAAGACATAAATTAGATGCCAGGATGGTGTTTTGTCTTGTGTAGGGAAAATTCCTGATAAAACATGTCAGAGCAAATTTTAAGAGGGAAAAAAAAGGTCTAGAAATGCAGTAGGACCCTGAGAAAAAAATAGCTCTAGGATAATGAGTGCCATCAAACTGATAAGGTTCACTTCTCTTTATGGTCTTTATGCATACACAAAAAAAAATTTAAATAAAATTACTACAAACATTCTCCTATAATGGCAATTTAGGATGTCACAGGAGATAAAGTCTTCACTGCTAAAGCAAATCTGCACATCTAGATAGAGCTCTTACATCAGGCAGAGTGAACTGGAAAATCTTTAAGCTCCTCTGTTACAGACTGATTCTGGGAAGTCTTGTTTCAACCAAAAGAAGTCCTCCTCATGAGAGATGGACCAATGCACGTACACCTCTAGGTGATGATCAGGCTGACAGCAGTGAAAATGAAGCAAGAGAGGAGTCCAAGGAAGAAAAATGGCCAGGGAAAAGTACAAGTATGGATGATTCCTGGGCAAAATTAAGGCGTAAGACAGTGGAACAGTTTTCTGCCACAAACTAACTAAACTGGATCTATGTGCTGTACATATTAAACTGGCCCTTGCTGAAGGCTGTCTTCTGCTTGTAGGTCAATATTCCCAGCATGCAACTTCTGCATATGTTCTCTGATAACCTCTGATGTACCCTCCCCATTGTGCATTCCTCTATGTTACAGAAGCAAATAAAATTTAAATTTAAGATTGAAACCACAGTAAAAGCCAATCAAAAATTTACATAAACTAACAACCGGCAGCATCAAACTAGAGAAGTATTAGCAAATGATGAGAGCGAACAGATTCTATGGTACTTGCTCTTATTGTGCCAGCTGCTCTACCCATTCTATGGACAGCACTGACGCTTTTCCAGAGGTGATGATGTAGCAGGAAATCGGGCTCAGCAGCACCACCTGAACAACTTCTACACAAAATACCACACGCCAAAAAAGTGCAGAAAAAGACAAGAAGCAGAGAGCAAGAGATTTCCTCAGTCACTGGAATGCTACAATGTTGTAAAAAGATAAGCCTTGCTTAAAATAATCTTATATACTATCCTAAGCAGCAATGCCCATGCTGTAGCCAGTGGTTGCTATTTCTGTCAGAAAAGCTGATTCTCTGATGACATTCCTGCTATACCAAAAGGGACCATCTTTTCTGATAAGCAACCGTTTCCCTGAGCCTTTGACTGCTCAGATACAAGACAGGGCAAGTGATGTTACACCTTCCCCAAGCCAGGGATGTCTCCTATAATTAAGAAAAGCTCATAGCAACTAAACTCCTAGATAAGCAAGTTAAATCAGTGAAGTGACATTAGTCCTCACAGCAATTAAATCGGTGTGGAAACAAGCCCTGGACAGACACACATCCACAGCTGCAAAGACTCAGAATGACCACGTGCTTCCACACTGGCATAAAATGTGCAAATCTACCTCAGATTTTAAAAAGTCCAGTTTGCAAAGACAGGATGTGCGAGGATGCTGAGGACAAAACCCATGTAATGAAGGGTTTGGATTAAAAAATTAAATCTTGTGGGGTGTTTTTTTGGTGATAACACCTTCTCTTTGGAAAAAAGAATAATCTCAATTTTATAGAACATAGATCACATAAAAGAATGCATTCTTCCTTAGATTTACTCTAAATAAAAAACAGATTGGCATCTGTGTTGGTTGAGAAAAAAAACAAATCACAACGTGCAGGATGTGAGCGATAATAATGGTAGTGGTGATGATTTTAAGGTTCCCCCCCAAGTATACTAGTTATGAAACAGAGACTGAAATGACTGAAAGAGAATTTCAGCATCTTTAATTAAGAAAACAGAATGAACTAGAAATCTGGAAAAATAACTTGTGACTAATATGCAGATTTTATCAGCTTGTGGATCGGAAGCCACAGTTTGCTGGAAGTTGTCTCCTTTTTGCTGATTTTCCTCAGATGAAAAAGGCACTTGTGTTCTCTAACTGAATGCTTTGCCTCTGTGCCTTTTGCAGCATATGCTCAAGTTTGCAGTTACTATTGATAGAATGAGAAAGAATTACAGTTCTTAAGATTTTATAAAAAAAATAATCTTTTTAAGCCTAAACGCTGTAGAATTTAAATTATAATCCAGATATTCACACTCAAACATCAGTCCTGGAACATTCCCTTCCAAAATTCCTACCACAGATGGAATCTGATTTAAATAATGGCTGCAATGGCACGGGTATTTAGACAGTGGTCTCACTGGAGCCCATGTACATGCATGAAAGCTGGTGATGACAGTAAAACAGTAGAAGCGTTCAGACTATTTTAGGCCAAATGTCCAGTGGGACACTTGACAACTGCTAATTTGGAAGAGGATAGACACATGCCTTTGAAGCAAGAAGTCTGCTCTGTGATCAGCAGCTGAATCCCTGGGAGCATCCAGGCGATTAGCGGAGGGAACTGGCTTAAAAAGAGGGTATGGGATGGGACAGCAAAGCCCTGCAAGTGAAGGATGCCCTTCATGTCAAGCATTTCTTCAACCCACCAGCCCCAGTGCTAATGTATGGAAGCTGAAGTCAACAGTCATAACCTGCAAAAGGGACAAAACCTGTATCACATGCAAGATTACTCCTACGCTATCGGGGCTTATAAAGACCTTTGAACAGAGTTTTCTGCAGGGGTCAAATCCTTGGTTCCTTCCCCGTCCCGAAAAAAAAAAAAGTAAAAGAAAAGAGAAATTTTTAAAAGCATCTGCTAAAGTGCCCAGGCATTAAATGCTGATGGACTCTGGAGAGGACCTCAGAGGGTCAGTGACAGCAGCAGTAGATTTGGTCCCCCTCTGGCAGGGCCAACCACTCCCAGATCATTATCTCTACCCTAGGTGTCAGTGCAGCCCTGGGAGTTTGGGGGTAGAAAGTGCCTGAGATGGTGCAGCAGATACAGCAGCTCTGTTCCTGCCACTCCTCCCCTCTGACTCTGCAGCCATGCCACAGCAGATGAGATACACAATAGGGAAAGTGCAGCTGGAACATTCCACCACCCACTTCTGTGTTTCTTCCTTCTGCTCCAATTTGAGAGTTTTGCAAGGCATTTCAGTCAGAAAATGCTAACCATGACAAACTTTGACTGTAGTGGTGTGTGACAGCATACAACTCTGAACAGGAAAACCGATTTCCATGTTCTTAGGCATGCAATAAACTAAAGGCACCGCAAGCAGGAAGTATATGCATCTAGATTGTGTTACACTCCAGGGCTAGAACTATGAATTACACCTGGAAAGTTTCCATTTCCTAAGCTTTTTTCTAAAGCACCATCATATGAATATACACACAGATATACAAGCTCCTAAAATCTCTACGCTGAAGTGACAAAAGCTATCATAATATGTATGACTGGGTAAGAAACATGATACTGCCACTCAATTAACAACACAATACATAAGAAGGTAACATGGAAAATGTATCCCTAAGGAGTGTGAAAATACGTTAGCTCCTCGATGCTCTTCACAATCCATTATCAGCTACAAAAGACAAGCTGTTATAGTCAAATCCTGAGTGTCAAAGATTAAAGATGATACACAGACATAATCAATTTTAATTACATTGTTTCATCCACAATCACCCTGTAAGCAGGTCTGGAGCTAATTGGATCAATAAGTGAATTCCCATCATGTGCAACAAGCTGCACATTCAGCAGGGTAAGTTATCCCTGCTTATGGCTGTAGAAAGAGTTTGTTCTCGGCGTTATCGGGAGGAGCTAATTTTTAAATAGGCTCAAGCTGCAGATCACAGCATTGCCAGCCCACTGCTCCCGAAGGCTTGCTGCAAAGGGCAAGGCTTTCAGAGTGGCTGCAGATAGCTTACGTATCCACCGCAGTGGTCTTCATTATATTCGCTATTTGAAGCATAAAACATTCAACAACAGGATATTTTAACTCCTAAAACCAGTCAATTATGTTTGCTGAATTAGACTGTGTGACTGAGTTGGTAAGAGCCACAAAGGAATAAGAATGAAACAAAAGCCCTGTTTAAAATAGGTCGCTCCTTTAGAAAATTTTGTAATTGCACACGGCAAATGCATTTGCATGTTCAATGAGTAATACATGTTTCTTGCAATGAGAAAGCTGGAAAAGCTTAATCAAAGTCTAGCTTATCAGCAAAGGCTAATTGGCTTCCACAGTGCATCATCCAGCAGAATCTAGCGTTAGCGCAAGCTTCGCCAACCATTAGTTGGCAGAAAATCCCAATTTATTTTGATAACAGAGGTCTTACCTCCGGGGGTTTCAATGACCACATAATCAGGTGGTACATCAGTGGCCCATCCCATGCCCTCCAGTCAGCATCACCCAGTTAATCAACTCGACAGCCAGGAAAGACGGGAACTGACCATGATGCAAAAGGGTAATTTTGGGAGGAAGAAAGGTACAAGAGTGATACATAATGAGCTGAAATCTTCGTCTTATAAGAAAGAGTGCAAAACAGAAACTAATTAATAAACTGCCATGAGTAACGCAACCCAAAAATGCAGAATAATGACGGACTGAAGTTTTCCCTACAGCGAGCTGTCATCTCAGTTTGTGAACTTTAAGGCTGATTTCCCCAGCACTATGCAAGGAAATGGCTCTTTTTTTCCTTTTATTTAGACTTCATGTTTTAAGCTGCTGAGTCTTCTTTACACTGAGGTGGGTTTGCTGGCAAGAAATAAACTCAACTCTATTCCTCCTGGGCATGATCTGCCTGTGCAAAAATGTGGTAATATTCTGGGGAAGCACATCTTAGTACTTCCACACTTGGATTTCCACCAGGATGACACATGACAACAAATGAGAAAAACTAAAGAAAGTCAGACCTTATGGGGGGGTGGAGGTTAAATGCATTTTATATAAAGATGAATTTATTCATTTAACACTTCATCTGAAATCATCTTACATCTGTGTTACAGCTTGAAATTGTTATAATCAACCTAGTAGGAAGTATCATAAGATATCATTGGCTTGGTTCAAGTCAACAGCAAGAACCTAGAACCAGAATTTATTGCCATACTAAACCCAGTATGCAGGAAGTATTTTTATCATTTCAATTCAGTGACTAATTCAAAAGGTGAAGAATCAAGTCCCACCAGGATCACCTGTAAGCATCTTGTGGCTATTTGGCACTAGGCCACAACAAAACGGTATCTTGGGAGTCTCATATAGCTATGAAAAAGGCATGTCCTCTACAGTGCCAAGGTAAACAAGATAGCTCTGTAAGCATTACAGATTCATTAATACGGCACTTTACTGCTAGAAGCTGAGTTAGTTAGCACTGACCCATTAACAGCACCACATTAGGACCCAACCCATCCACTCCACATGGCACTGCTTGGTGCTGAGCAGGTCCACCAGCTCATGCAGAACTGGCCAAGGATGACACGTGGTGCATGCCCTGCTAGCATTTGTCATTCAAATCACCCAGCTACAAAACTCCAACTACAATGGTTAACCACAAGCAAAACAATCTAATTTTGTGCTTCAGAAGACCAGCTAAGAGTCCCTTCACCGTCTGTAAATCCCAGTGCCAGACCTGGGCGATTAGGACCGCGTGTTTCCTAGGTGATAAGCCTTTCATTTTTCTGGAAGACATTTGAAATAGAGCATAGGAAGATTAATCCTCCCCAGAGAAGGGAGAGTTCACTGGCTAATTTCTCTTGCATTTAGATGTAATAATTAGGCATATTGCTTCTTCTGCTTTGTTCTTTACTATTATAATGAAATAATTAAGACAACTTGAAGGAAATATTTGAAAGCTCATTTCACATTGTCTCTTCAAACATGGGCCACCTAACACTCAAGGGAAAAGCAAAGGCAGACTGTCACCTTATTTATCTCTGTAATTCATCAGACACCAACTTCAGTCAGCAAATTGCTGCCTCAGGCTCCACTCCATTTGCTGTCTATCATGACTATGAACACCAACACAAATAAGATCTATCTGGTGAGACCAGGACACACATTGCTCTGCAAAGTTCTCACAGCAGCTCGTTATCAAGGTGGGAATGGAGAGAGGCTGAGCCCCTCCAAGAGTTATGAAGGGAAAAAAACCCAATAGATATAATTCCCGTTGAAGAGTCTCACAGTAGCATTCTTGAGAAATACTATGCAAATGTTATTTCTAGTGCAAACTTCCAAGTTTAAGATTCTTGGAATATAAATCTGAAGTGTCTACACTGAAGAGTACTCATGATTTCCATTCTCCCAGACAGGAGCACAACCAAGGTTTTCATATATAAGTATGAAATGATCCACAAAGGGCTCAAACTTTGCACTAATTGCTGAATTAGACTGTGTGACTGAGTTGGTAAGTGCCACAAAGGAATAAGAATGAAACAACTGACGGACTGACAAATACATACTCCTGAGGCAAGTGGTTTTGGGGCTCCCTGATGGTGTTCAGGGATGTACAGGTTGGCTGAATAGATCAAGGCCCAAACTGTGCACAGCTGCACGAATACTTAGGGAGAACCAAAACTGGAAGAATTATTAGAAGGATGAATGAAGATATTAAACATGTAAAAAGTTCTTAAGAAAAGTCACTTAATTTGAAAGGATTTTCTCATGTCTAATTTAACACTACTAATTCAACAGTTGATAAGAGTTCTCTGATCTCTCCAGAACGTCTTAGATTTAAATAATTTTCAGCAATTTTATATTAAATAGCCTTTAAAATATTAATCTTGTAAAAACACAGGGAAATGCATATGCATTTTAATACATGCTTGCTTCAAAAGTACGACTAAGCCCAGCTGATATAAAATCAGTCTCTCAGATGCTGAGGGGCAAAGGGGGTGAGTGAAAAGAAGGAGCTCCCTCGCCCAACAGCATATAGAATATGACACCAGATGCATTAGATGTGGATGAGCATTTAGGTCCAAAGTGAGCACCAAACATTCCAGGAGTGATCTGATTGCTGGAGTATCTTGTCCCAAGAAGTTTCAGCCTTCTCCCTTTGCGCAGAGCTCACTCGGACCCTCGTGACTGATGTAGCTCTGGCACAGTATGATCTATTAACATTTAATAGGCGTTTCCTGTATCTAGTGGTCACTCTAACAGCAGGAGACCTGTGTTTATGATTGAACACTTCAAACAGAAATCTCAGATGTGGCTACCTCTCAAGAGGAGGAAACATCTGAAGAATGTGTTTTTCTGATCTTTATATTCCCTTAGAAATGAAGGGTGTTTTCTGTATGACTCACATCCATGTTTTTCACTTGTGATATTTTTAAATCACGAGTGATTTAAACTCTGAGATCCAGAACTGATTGAAGTGCAAATAGTGTGACTTTTCTCCCCAAAGGGAGAAAGGCCCCAGGTACAGGTGACAGTAGGAACTGGGAATGGGTCATCTCCAGGTTTACTATGGGGACAGAAAGACTAAAAGAAATAGCTTTGAGATTTATGAACACTAGTCATATGTGAAAGCTAAAACCTCTCAGGTTCTATGAAAAAGACGTACATAGACCCATTTCCTAAGAGAACATCATATATATTTGAAAACAAACAGAAACCCCCACCCAGATTAAGGGTCCCTTTCTCTCCCTGCCTCCCATCTTTACAGTCTAGATGAGAGCTAAATTTAAATAATGCAATTAATTAAATAAACAATTCGAGGAGAGAATCTCATGCCAAGTGATCCAATCCAGAATGTTTACATGAATTTCCTCCTGCTGCACATCCCTTCTCAAATTCATGGAGAAAACTATGCTTGTCAAAGCTGTGTGGTAGAGGCGGCAATCAGAGTGACCAGGTCTGAAATGTCCAGACCGCAAAGAGCCAAAAGATGCAGAAAAAAAAAATATAACAAATAATGATAAAAGAGATTCAATGCTTTGAAATTGCTCCCTGGAGTCCAGCTTCTCTTTCAGCTTTCAGAAGGCTGAAGGGCTCCTTGCTGAAGCAAGGCTCACCAGGAAATCTCGTTGGTTGAGCTAAAATGTCTTCAACATCAGAGCAATGTAAATGCTGCCTTTCTTTAAATACAGTTTAGTTCCTTTAAAGCATCATTCAAGAGACATAAATGCCAGCCTCAAGCTCAGACAGACACAACTAGCTGTTCAAAGGAAAATCACAGGCAAGATTTTGCCCTGGGCAGAGGGATTATGCTATTGGTTTTGCAAAGCATCTTTTCTGACGGAACCAGAAAGAAGAAAGTTGAGGTGGAAGAACCACACAAGCAGTCAGAACAACAGTAAAACCTGGACACTTGAGAAAAGTTAAGAGCAGGGTTTCTGCCCAGCCAGGGGGGAAGGAGGCTGCAGACATGGAGTCCCTTTGAGGATGCAGAGCACACCAGGCACCTCCATACTGTTGGTGAGAATAAACATCAGTGCATCACAGAAACATATGAAGCAACTTCTGCTTTTAAAAGAAATAACATGCAAAGGTCTGAAAATCTGGCTAACAATTCAGATCAAAAGGGGTAAAAGAAGGCCATTGAGGCTATACAAAAATTCCTCTAGCTCTCTAAGTGACAGGGAATACACTGTTTTCTTTGCAGTAACCCAGAACTGTACAAGATACAGAGTTTAAATCCATTGCCATTCTGTTTTCTGTTCCCCTCCCCACCAGCCGCTTTTAAAAGATGCGTCTTGAACTTACAGCACTGGAGGGTTTTTTTCTTCTCAGATTTTTAATTCACTGGCATCATAAAGACCTTTAGCAATTTACAGTGTGAAGAGCACTTTCTCTTCAGATTGCCCTGCTTTGAGCCAGTTTGTACATTAGTTACTTCATTACTTACATTGCATTACACAGGGGCAAATGAAGCAGCCACGCTCCTCTCCGAGGCAGATGTGCCCCAGGGCCAGCAGGAGCCAGATGTTTCCCAAGGTCCCACATCAGGCACGGAGGTTGGGCTGCCTGGCTGCTTTACCCCAACTGCCCCTCCACAATGTTGAGCCAGACAACACGCTTCTTACCCTCAGGCTAGCATGAAAGTGGGGTAAATCAGAGAAATACTTGCAGAGGAGGCAGCCACGTCATCAAGCTACACTAATCACAGTGTTGCAATTAACAAAACAAAATAATAAACCCCAAACCAACAAAACAAAACCAAATCACTTGTGGGAGACATCCAAATTCTGTTGAACTATGAAAGGAACATCGGAGGGACCAGAATACATTTCTTCCTGCCTCTTGCTGTAATGGTCTTGGCTATTTGTCCTCCTGCAAGTCAGTGGGACATGAGCAAGGCTCCTTAAACCCTGAAGCCATGCTCCCCATGCGTGGTTTTGGTGACAGTTTCATCAGGGGTTAAGAGAGATAAATTCCAGGTTCAGCAACCATGACCAACCAACCGGCAAAGCTTTTGCCCTGCTTCTCAGTTACTGTCTAATGAAATGGCATCTTGGCCAGAAAATCCCATGGATTTTCTTTGCGCATGTTCAAAGCAGAGCCTTCCCATAGCTCTTTGTCTCATTTCTGACCACTGCTTCTGTGGGACATCTCTTTTCCCTGGGCCCTTTCCATCTGTGCATGCTACATGTTGGCTTTAAACACTGCAAATGATACAGGTGGTAAAAACAAGAATAGATTGCAAGAAGCTCACTTTCCTCTTTGAAGGCACCTGCACTTCCTTGGTAAGGCGTTAAGCTGATGAAATGCCAGGAGGCCAGTCTATAGGGAATACATGAGCGCTATACGTGGCACGTTGAATCTGATTTTGCTGCATATCACCATATGGAACAGAATCTCAGCGGCATCAAACGTTTACCTAAACTCCATTAATGTCTTCTCCAAGCCAATATTTATAGCATACACACCAGTAGCTGCTGTCAGAGTGTGTATAAATGTTAAACTGAACTGTTAAAGAAACATAATGACAGATGTAGAGATGCTGAAGAGTGCAATCTATTCTAATTTATGATAATTTATTTCCATCATCTGGAGCCCTATTCAGAAGAGAAAGCTGAATGCATCCCAAAGCGCATCACGAGGTGGAGTGTAAAAATCTCCAGAAAAAAAAAAAAAAAAAAATCTTTTAAACCAAGCAAGAGTACTCTTGTCCTAACACCCAGGACATGCTTAGCAATCTCTCTGTGCAGAAGTAATATGGATGTGTGGTACTCAAACCCTGCCTCCCAGCAGCCCAGTGACATGCAGGTTTTATTGCAAGCTGAGAATAGCTGGGAACTGTTAGTCCCATGAGAGACATTTGATCATTGCTGAGTCACTACTTTGGGGGGGATTAAGCTGTGCAAAAAAACGTTTATTAGCTCTGTCAGAGCCTCTTCAGCCACATTAACAACCAACACTGCACCCATGGGTGGCCAGCGCTAATGAGCACATAAACAAAAAGATGGAAAACTATTTTTAAAAATGACTGAACGATCCCTCAGTGAGCTATATGGCAGAAAGAGCTTTTCTATTTAACTCCTCAGCAACATAAGCTGGGCTGGATCAGTTCTGTCCATGAGACCCGAGCCCCATCTCAGTCTCCTGTTGCTGTTGTTCTGCTGCAAAAACCAAAGGAAAGGAAAAAAAACCAAACCCAAACCCTGAAAATCAGCGAGAGTCGTTGGTCCCTGCAGTGAGGAGTGCCACGGGGCCATGGATGACTGCAGGCAAGGAGCTCATTTTCACAGCACCGTCGCTCCCCGGGACGCGCGGTACCGCGCGTGGCAGCATCGGCGGCAGGAGGCTGTGTGCCGCGTGGCACACCCAGCGTCCCCTGCATATGTCGGCCCGCTGTGAAGCCAGCTCCTGCTGCCTGCCAGGGCCTCGCAATCTGGACAGGCACAGATTTTGTGCTGGAACGGGCGTCCTCTCCGCAGAGCCGCCTGCCACGAGTGACAGGCTGCAATGGCAGCGGCGGGAACGCGCACAGCCCACGGTGCCAACCTAGGAAAACAAGGAGGCTCACGATGTGGCTTGCTGATTCTCTGCTACGTGGACGGCGCTGCCCTGAAAAGCTCCGTATTTGCCAAAAAAAGGGCTAGGCATGCAATATGCCTGCCATCTGAGATAAGGGGGGGAGAATTGGGTTAGTTCAGCCTTGAGGAAAGAAGGCTTAAGAGAGACCTTATCACCATGTTCCAGTATGTAAAGGGTGGCTACCAAGAAGCTGGAGACTCCCTTTTTGGAGACTTCCGCTTTACAAGGAGTCACATGAGAAAGATAAGGGGTAATGGGTATAAGATAATCCTGGGGAGATCCCAATTAGACACAAGAGGAAAATTTTTCACCAGGACAATCAGGCATTGGAATAATCTCCCTGGGAAGTGGTAGAGTCCCCAGCACTGAACAGCATGCTGGGCCACCTTACCTAGACTGTGGTTTGCCAAGGAAAGGCTGGACCAGATAATGCCTTAGGACCCTTCCAACCTGGTATTCTGTGATTCTATGAACACCAACACATACACATTGTCTTAAAATTCAGATGAAAATTTTCCACCAAAACCATTTTCTACATTTCAGACTCACTCATCTTTTTCAAAAAAAAGTTGTCATCTCTCAAAAACCGTTAACTCTCCTTTGCAAGTTCCAGTGCTGGGACTAATCAACAGATGTGCCCAGCCAATGCCATACAGCATTGTTTCTGCCTTCTGAGGGATCAAACTTTATCATCCTACTTGAAACCAATTCTGTTTTGCAATAAAATCTCATCTTCTGGCCTCAGCCCTCTCAATGAGTAATTCCATCAAGGAATCTCTTCTTGCAGCACCATTCACAGAAGTAGATTAAAAAAGGAGAGAGAATATGTTCAGAAAGCAGCTCTACTGAGCCATGCTTGTGAATAATCTCCCTGTCCTCATGCCTTTGGTCACCAGTTGGAAAAGTCAGTTTGCAACGCACTCAGTACTTGGCAGTGTGCAGCTTTTGCACTTTTCTCCATACTCAGATGCATCCTTACATCCGCGTGCAAGATTAGAACAAAAGGTTGCTACGACACAACAGCAGACACCATGTATATCAGCTCGCTGAGATCAAAGGCACATAGCAGCAAAGAATTTAATTAAAATGTTCAAATTGAACAAGAAGGCATCCATTGTTTAATTTTTTGGCAGGCATGTTCTTTCAAACCGGGACCTAATTCCACTCCAGCACGCTGACTGCCCTTGGAGAGCTCTGCCGGATTTATCGGCTGCTGGATTTGGCGGTGGGGGAATCCCACACTTGCTTTGGCTTTCAAGCACAGTCTCTAAAAAAGCACTTGGAGAAACTGCTCAACTCCAAAGGATAATTATTGCAATATACATATTCTGCAGCAACAAGCCAATTTCCAGCATCAAACCTAACCCCATTGGGCTGGGCACTATATACACCCATGGGCATTATTCCCCCTTATAGTCTCCACAGGCAGCTGTGACTTTCCCATGTTCAACCTCTCCCAGCCACCACTCTCTCCCTACAAAGCTTATTTTAAATGGGCTAAAAAACTAGTGCAAAACAGTTCTTTTTTTTTTTGCATGCAGCATAGCCTCTGCATGAGTAGCAGCAGGGGGAACTATGTGGTGTTAAACATGCACACAGATGAGAGACTTGAGCATACCTCCAGCACATAGCCAGGGAGATTATTCTGAAAACAGTTCAAGCAAGTCTCAAGTTTTCTTATTAAATAACTACAAGATATTTCCTGGCATCCCAGGGTACTTTGACTTGGACGCTAAGGCTGCAATAGGCCACAATACAGCCCACATTAGGGAGGCTGAACCAAGAAGCCAGTTGTCTCCTTGGGTTTTGGGAACCTGGCAAGGATGATTTGCTACTTCTATAGTATTATTCAGGGTGCCATGGAGGCTTGTCACCTAATATTGTTAAGATCAGCAAATGCAATGTCAAATATGGAGCTCCAATACAAGCATCCAACATGCAAGTGCCAAAGGATTTGAGCTGAGGTTTATCAACTCCAGCCAAAGATACTTTGGATTTGCATCACCTGAGAAATAACAGAGGAAGGCAGAGCACTGACATCAGGAAAGTGAAGAATGAAGACAGACCCAATAAACTTCTTGAAATTCAAAGAGCTGCTGAAGAGCTGTTACTATAAATTACTCCCTGATGTATCAATGATCTTGACGACGTCAGGTAGCATCTCTTTCCGAGATCTTCTGGGCAGAATTTCACCCTCAATACTTCACATTTTTGAGCACTTCTAGTGAATATTCAGTCATGCTGTTTGCAGTGGACTCTGGTATTTCTCATGGAATAAAGTTCAAGTTGACAGGTTGGAAGTTTTTCAAGACAGTCAAATCAGACTTATTTCTGACAGTGGGTCTGGGACTGTACCTTTTCATCTGAAAATGTGTAATACTTTATTGAAATCTTCTTACTCCACAGCTCTTCTCCTGCTTTCTTAACACAGAGAAATGGAAGACTACCTCCTTCCTGCACATCTCAGTGTCCAGGATGCTTATTGGAGTCATCTTAGCAAAGAGCCATCCACAATGCCCCAGCAAAAGGCCCCTGTGTAGGGTGGCACAATCTCTGACCACTCTGAAAATATGCTTGATAACTTCTGCCTTGCAATGGCGCTGCCAGACTGGGGCTGGGACATATGCACCAGAACTTATCTGGGAACAGAAGCCCACAGAGCTCCACTAGACCTGTATCCCAAGCTCCAGGCTGCAGCACTTTCTGCCCCCCACAGCATTAGCTCAGCAGCTCCCCCAGGCTCTGCCTCTAGCACAGCCTTCTCCCCAGAGCATAAAACCACAGAATGGTAGGGGTTGGAAGGGACCTCTGGAGATCATCAAGTCCAACCCCCCTCCCAACGCAGTAACACCCCAGGCAGGCCACACAGGAGAAGAACGAGGCGGGTCTTGAAAGTCTGTAGAGGAGATGACTCCACAGCCTCTCTGGGCAGCCTGTTCCAGGGCTCTGTCACTCTCACAGTGAAGAAGTTTTTCCTCATGTAGAGGTGGAACTTCCTGTGTTTCCCCTTGCTACCATTACCTCTCATCCTACCGCAGTGCACTGAAAAGAGCCTGGCCCCTTCTGCTTGACACACACCCTTCAGATATTTGTAAATGTTAATAAGATCCCCTCTCAGTCTTCTCTTCTCCAGGCTAAACAGCCCCAGGGGTCTCAGCCTTTCCTCATGAGAGAGATGTTCCAATACCTTCATCATCTTTGTAGCTCTCCGTTGGACTCTCTAGTATTTCCCTGTCCTTCATTTTGGAAAAGGCACAGACAGAACAGATTGATCAGAGAAACACACCTACCCATAGGAACATAACAAAGAAAGGAAAGGTAAAACAATAAAGGGCAACTTCAGCCTTTTCCTGGCCACTCTGCCTGGATCATGCATGTACTCCGTGGCTTTAAGTTGGCATTAGGCTCATGAGACCTTTCCGCTTTCCTCTCCATGCTGAGGACTGTAACTGTCATGGTTTAGGGTCAGGGCGGCCCCTCAGACCTCAAACCAGGACACTACTTCATGGCACAGATGGCTGCTCATCTGGAAAACCCCCTCTCTTGTGGGTCACATCAGTCTAATCTTCTGCTGATCCTTCTCCCCTAGAAGCATTATGACAATACTCAACTGTAGCAGTAACCAAGGTGTCTGATGCCACAGTCCCTTCCTGGACTTCACTCCCTCTCACCACAACCAACCTCTGAGCTTGACCAACAGGAGTTCTCACCTCACCATGCATTTCAGTTTCGGTTTGAGCAATATGCAAATGCATGCAAATATTGCATGCAAAATTCTTCAGCACTGGGCATTCATGGATGTGCTGGCACCAACAGGCTGCTAATGAGGCATCATCCAATATATTTTCTGTATATAAAAGGTTCTTAGAGAATACTTCCTTACTTGGCTGAATACCACTACCAAAGCCTTTCAGTTCTAATTTGTATCTACAATCACAATTATTGAACCCCCTATCATTTTATGCTATTGAAGCATTTCCTTGAGAATGGGGAGCGATATCAGCTTTTCTAACCAAGTGAAGTATTCTGAATGGGAAAACACTGCTTCAAACCCAAACCCGAGAAGGGCCTACAACGGCCAGAAGATAAAACTGTGCAAATCAAACAAAGCAAAAGCTTATAGTTTGTCTATATTCAGCATTCTTTTGCTTTTGCCAAAAAACAAGCAAGCTGTCACCTTAGCAACTATGCTACACTTTGCAGTACATATGCCACTTTGAACAAACACCTTAGAAGCAGCACCTCCACACTGTATGTTCCTTTCCATAATGTTCTTTACACCACTTTGCAGATCGCCCCTGAGAACAAAAACCATTAAAAACCCTCTGGCCAGTTGCTGGACAGACAGCCAGTGCTATTTTCCACATTGCACACCAGGACCACAACACGACTGCATCACTTTTATTTGGTGCCACAGGAGAAAGCTGCACTTGCAGAGGTGTGACAGGAGCACTTTGCCTTCCACTGCCAGCCATGTGCAGAGCCCAGCGTTACCTGCTTTCTGCCTCTCCCATTCTCCTGCATCAGGAGGCAGCCCTCTCTCATGGAGCAGAGTGGAATCTTCAACCAATGACCAGGAAGTCTCCAGCACCTTGGGATCACGTGTAGTGTCATGAATCCAGGTTAACTCAGGGACCACAGGATCCAAATGATGAAAGGGTTTTATCGCAAGCACTTCCAAGCCTGTCCTCCTCCTGCGACTGCACCATTTGAATCCAGAGATGTCAACATGCAGGCCTTTTACCCCAGGCTCCAATTATGCAGATGCTGATTTACAGGAGTGATGACTGAAACACCTCCCTCTTAAAAATTGGCAAGGAGACTTTAACCGCGTATGTCTGATGGCAGAACCCTCTATCTCCATGCATCTTCTTGCTAGTTTGAAAGTCAGATCATTTTTGTTCTTCCTTTCGTAGAAACCTGGTTTGCATGTATAATAAAACTTAGCATTAATGAGTCTCTCTCCTCATTTTCTATTCCTAATGCTTCAAACAGTTACATTTGGATAATGCCAGCAGATTCTGCCATCGAGAAGGTGACTTACCATGAGGAAATTTTACCAGTTTCATCTAGGGATTTCCACAGAAGCAGTACATTCCTCCAGAAAAACCTGCCTCCTGGAGCACTGTATCTCAACCATACGTGCTAATCCTGCATAACTCATTTATACAATGTCCCACTCTGGGCTGCTTAAAAATCATGAGGATTTAAATGAATTGTTAGGTGACCTTCTAAAATCAACTCTTCCACAATCACAATGTAAACCTAAGTGAAAAATGGTAAGCACTTTTCAGGTTAAAGATATCATTTGTTTACCACGTTGTCAGGCATTGATGCCCTTTTCTCCTACCCTCCTTGCCTGTACCAGCATTTGTTACAGTTTAACAGCAACTTCTTGATGGGACAAGATTATCGCAGTTCTCAGCTTCCAACAAAATAAATGTCCACGTGAACAGCGTGCAGAACAGCCAGCTCTCTGCAGTCTGCATAAAACCTCGGGATCATAAGACAGATTTTCTGCTCTTTCACTTGTGTTCTGGGTTTTCAGGGCTTTTGGGTCTTTAAGGCTTCCATCCTTCTTGTGCTACCCTGGATCTAAAAGCATATGGCTTATCAAAGCCAACAGTTTCAGAATCACAAGGCTCCCAGAAGTTGAGACTTTAAGACCCCAAGAGAAAATGCTATGTAGGCACTGTTACTACTTCTGCTGCCTTTATCCCAGCCCCAGTGACAGAGTGACATATGGCTTTCACATCTGGCTTCAGTGAGGCTACAAAAACTTTTCAGATCTTTAGTATCACACATAACAAAAGCCTGATGTCTAATGGCAAAAACCACCTCCCAGTTCTTCTTAATAAAAAAAAAAATAACTTGTCCAAGAGAGTTCCCTGCCAGCAGATTAGTGATGCCCCAATGTGTGTTCAGAAGTTTTAGGTCCAAAGACAAGGACCAATCTAGGCTGTTCCCAGGGCTCGAGTCTATTGGACACTCACATCCCATTGCTTCACTGTGGCAATTTCTGCTGTACAAAGCTGTAGTGTATTTTGCATGCATTATGCTAAGCTGCCTATAAGAAATCATCCAATTAATGACAGCTTACAGAAAAGAGCTCGTTACACAGTAATTACCTTTCTAATATTAAAATACCACAGAAATGGATTTATATTTTTTGACTAAGTGGCACATTTTATTGACCTAGCACTACACATACAGGACCTTTGCGGTAGTAATTAGGACCAGGTTTTCAAGAACAGCTAGGTCCCTACATCCCAAGGTAGACATCAAAAAATTGACAATACATTTTTTACATGTGTTTGTGTATCTTACACATCAGGACGGATGGGCCCAGCAGTAAATATAGCATCTCATCCTGATGTTGCATAAGCAACATCAACAGGCAGAACAAAGTATTATTTTTATTCAGACTTTTCTTTCAGTATGAGGGTAAAGAAGATCAAACACTCAGCTCTTCCATCCCTGCATCCTTGAGAAGCACTAAGCTTCAGCAACGTTACCCTGCTTCACCACCTAAAGTCTCTGCCCATGCCAGAGCAGACAGCAGCCTCCTGGTTAAGCATAAACCAAGCACAAGCAAATGTGATGAAGAGTCTCGAGAAACTATAAAACAGCTCAGGCCCATAATACACTATACAGAGAAAACTACTAATCACACATGCCTCACACAAGCACTACCTTCTTAATTTTTTTCCTATTTATTTTCAGCATCTCAAGATATCTAGGCTTTTCTAGGACACACTTGAAAGCATACAGCCACTTATGTCCATTCATATGCATGCAAATATAATCCAACAAAGCACTCCATGGCCAGATGAGCAATCAGCATGAGGACAAAAGACAAGACTTATTATCAGTCTTTCAAGATTCAGATTCCCTCTGCCTTCCAAATACACATCTGTTTGCAATGCAAGGGGTGCTAACCCTTTCAGAATCTATACAATCAAAGCAATCTTGACTCTTGCCAGGCTGGCAACAGCCTGGCCCTTCTCCTGACTCACCAATGAAATGGTCACACCATGAAGGCAGGGACGCAAAACAAGGTTAGCTTGGTCCACGTACACACAGATTTTTCAAACTGCCTTGCAATTCTTTTGTCCAGTTTCCACCGGAGATGAATAGGGATTTGTTGTCCAAATGCCCTGCACTGCTTTGGAAATCTCTGGCACATCCCATGAAGATGCTCACCAGCAGAGATGATCTGCAGTCATGCAAAGCCTGGAATGTATTTTTTTTTCTTGCACAAATGCAAGAATTAAAACAAGTCCTCAGATACATTTAGGTTCATTGAACATCCTAATGTCCACTTGCAAGTTGTCCTATCAGTAAAAGCCCCAGTGTCCACAAGATTTGTCCTGCAACATAAATGACTCACATCTGCCCCGATACAAGCAGCGTCAGCTTAAACAGAACCACTTCTATGGTCTTTTTGCCCAAAATACCTGTCCTATGGTGCCCACACCAGCCTGGACAGGGCTGCAACCTAGTGGAGCAGGGAGCTTGTTACATGGTATTTTAAAGCAACAACATGCAGATAATCAGCAAGGCAACCACAGGGCTTGCCAACGCAAAACAGTTGAGTTTCTACATCTCTGCTATTTATCAAGGGTTACTAGGAAAGGCTTTATAGGCAGCACTTCAGCTCCTGTTATCTTACACAGAAAATGGACACACGTCTGGTCGCTTTGGGGATGCAGGAGGTAAGTTGGTTGTGGCAAATCACTCCAAGGAGGCATCAGAAGTAATTTAAAACCTCAGCCTAGTGATACAGAGTTTCCATCTTTACAAAAATATTTCTGCAGGTGATCACCTGGTTGTATGTGAGGTAGCTCAAGCCCAGAGCCCTGCTTTTCACTTGGCTTGCTCTTATAGAGCTCCAGAGAGACCGACAACAGACCACAACTGACAAACTTGCTTGACTTGCTCAGTTTTTGTGGACCCCAAAGGAGGCAGTCTAAACACATCCAGAGATCCTCAGGACTGAAATTAATCCAGGGAGACGAATGAACATATTTCTTCTCTTTTATCTTTCCTTATTCATTATTGTCAGGTATGCATATAGAAGTCATCTCTCAAGTGAAGTTGTACCAGTGTTTGTGACACTGCAACTGGTTGTAGTGCCACAGTAGATTATCGTAAGAAAGAAGCTTCAGAAGGACACCCTCTTCTCATGCAAAGATCTGTGGAGTAACAGCCAAGGGAATAAAGAAGAGCAAGAACACACACAGCTTTTAAACAGCTTTCACCTGCCTCCAGCACCTGCCATGAAGCAAAAGTTGCCTCAAAGCTGGAAACACCCAGGGCCTATCTTGTACTGTTCTGTGCAGGCTTCTAAGCCCATGCCGTGATCCACACACTCTAAATACACAATCTATTACCAAGGTAGAGTTCAAAAATGCCAACTCTAGCTTAATTGCTACACATCACACTTTTTTTTTTTTACCTTTCTCAGGCCTGAGACAATGTTGTCTCTTAATGGCTTCTAAATGTAATTCCTTTGCTGAAAATAAGATAACAAAGTACATGGGAAATACAAATGAAAACCTATCATAGCGCTGAGTATTCAGAAGAATCAGTCTCATCTCAGCATCTTCTCTCCAGGTGTTAGTTGACAAAGTAGAAGATTGAAGAAGGTCAGATAAAAGTCCCTGCTCCTCAAGACAGAGGTCCACGTCTAAGCCAGACTACAGGTAAACTGGAATTTGCACACCTACAGGTTAATGCTGCAGCACGTACAGTTTCACACCCGAGAAAGCTACAGCCACCTCAGCTGTCTCCAGACTTGCAAATATTTGCACTTGTTAATACACAAGTTTCAGCCGCACCATTCAACTAGAGGTTTAGTAATAAAGACACACTGACCCCCTCCCCCCCAAGCTGCTGCTGGTCTACCCAACGCGCCCAAGAGATGAGAATGCAACTTCAAGGTTGGACTGCCTGGACCAGGTAAGGGCATTTTTGATCTACCACCATCTCCACCTTACCAGCCCATCTGAGGAACCCCCGTACCTCTGCCATCTGTGCTGCAATACCCGAAAGAGCACGAATGCCACCCAACACCCAGAAGTGCTGCGTCACCAGCTGGGCTATGAACTTTATTTCTTTGCAGATGCAATCTAGGACTCAAGTGGGAGGTGTTAGGAGGTGCCATGAGTAGCATATGGGCTATAATACACAAACAACAGGGCAAAACCGGACAGTTTTCCCCTTCTTAGACTGCAGACAGGGCTTTCCCCACCTCTGTGTCCTACCTGCTTGCTTTTCACACCAGAAAGCCAAAACCTAGCTTTCTGGAAAATATACATTTTAAAAAGTGTAAGTTTTCCAAAAGCAGAAGTTAACACCTCACTTTTAGATGACAAATAAGCCAAAAGAAGAAGACAACATTAAAATTGCTTGCACTTGCTTTCCCAAATTGTAAAGCTCTGTAAAACTGGGCGTTATGATTCAGCTGCCACATCACCCACATGACACTGGTCACACCCTCTGACAGGTGATTACTGTAAAGCTCTGAAAAACCCATCAGCGTTAACAAGAGCAGGTTTAATAAATTCCACTGTCACCAGCATGTTTTGCATAAAAAAAAAAAGCCACTCACACATCATTTAACACCTGAAATGAAACAGCTGTAAATCCAGCAATTAGTGGTGTAATTTGAGTGTTCTGATCAAGAGCACCAAGGCCTGGGAGGCTGCCGGGGAATGTGGAAGTGGCCACAGAATTGGCTGGAGCATTTGGTCTTTTTTTAAAGTTTAAAATGATAATTAGACTGAAAAGGAGTCTGATGGAGAAACGAACACTTGAGACTGGAGATGGTAGAGAGAGGTGCATAGAAGTTGGTAGGTATGGTGAGAAGAGAAGGAAGACAGGAGCAACAAGATGAATAAAGCTGGAATTAGGGTAACCCAAAAAGCTTTTCAAGAATATTAAAAAAAAAAAAAAAGTCTTCCACATTGAGATACCATACTAATATGTGCTTAACTCTACATACACATCAAAAGGGAAGAAAAACTAATTTCTTAGATGATCTTAAATGTTAATACACTTTGCATCCTTCTCCTGCATTCCCTTATTTGCCACGTCAGACAAGCTGTTTCCATACAGCCGCGTGTGCACGTATTTATACACAACCAGGCCATGTGCAGATAGAGCAGGCAGAAGAGTTCTACATGGGGCTGTCAACCCTAACAAAGGCAGCTTTTATATTTGGCCGTTGGAAGAAGTAACAGATCTAGCAAACTGCCAAGAGAGAAGAGTTCCCACTTGCTGTCCTGAGGATGCCAATGCACCGGGGAGAACAGTTTCCTTGAGGGCACAACCCACGCCCACTGTCCCAGAGCCCTTCCTGGAAAAGCTGGCTTCCCAACCACCACCAGGCACAGCTTCACTGGGCAGATAGTCAAAAGACCGCCCTCCCAGCAGCTATTTGCCACAGAAATAGCTTGCTCCCTGTTCTTCTGCTCCATGGTGAACACTGCAGAGTGGCTGAAGCATTCCCAGACCAGTGCCCAGGGCTCAACCCCTGAATGTCCCAACTTCCCCTCAAGGCAGGAGCAGCAGGGCCAGGCGGGTTTGTGAGAGATCTGGATGAGAAATACAAGGGACCTTGTTCATCTTCCACATGCAGGTCATCTTACTGCTGGGCCACCTCCTCCCAAGCCCATGACACCGCCACATCCCCATCATCCAGCTCCACAGGACCTGGTGCTTCGAGGCACTCAATGAAGGAGAAGAGCTGCTGACCGCAGGCAGGGACCAGGTCCAGGGCAAGCAGCTGCACCCAGCGTGCCACAAGAAGCCCTCGCCAGCACCCCAGAGTCGGGCTGCATGCAGCGGGTGGATAAATGCACCCATATGCGGACGCGCCCCCCAAAATACACAGCTTACATAATTCCCCAGCCAGTCGGCGTTAGGGGAATGTGATTAATCCTCCATGACATGTTCTGAACTTTCCGTTCAGAGAGGCTCTCTGCTCCCGCAGACCTACTGGCGATGAATGTCATTTGACCTGCAGACTTCACTACGAATGAGCATCAGAGCAACAAACAGTGACATTGCTCCACAAACCAATTATCTGCCTCCTTCCCCGCTCAGCCCAGAGACAAGTTTGCTAAATACATAATGAGGATTTTTATTCCCCCCTCCCTTTTTTTTTAAAACGTTTACATCTTGCAAGGCTGGGGAGGGGGGGGCAAGCACCCACAAACCCAGCCTCCAGCCCGCCCCACCGGCCACATCGCTATAGGACGAGAGTCCTCAGTCCCAGCAGCCCCTCGCCCACAGCCCCCTTGTCCCCAGCCCCTCCGCCGCCGTCCCAGCCCGGCTCCCACCTGTTCCGCGGGGCGCGGCGCCCTGCGCGCACTTTGGGGACACCCCCAAACCTCCCCTCCAACCCACCCGCTGCCCGACACCCCCGCGGCTCACCCACTCCAGCACCCGGAGGAAGGCCAGCGGCTCCTTCACCACGCGGAAAGTGCCCGCGGAGGCGAGCTGCGGGCAGAGAGACGGAGTCAGCACCGCGCCCGCTCCGCGCCTCACTCCCCTGCCCTCCGCCCCTCTCCCTTCCACCCCGGCCCACCCCGCGGGGTTCTCCGTACCTGGTCCACCGCCTCCATGGCGCCGCAGCCCCGCGGAGCCGAGCGGAGCGGAGCCGCCCGCCCGCCAGCCGGGGATGCGCGGCGCTGCCCCCGCGCACGCCGGGCGGAGCAGCCGGGCGGGGCCCCGGGCCCCCCGC
>JANVCC010000038.1:8338581-8454269 GCA_025345505.1 Todiramphus chloris collaris
TTATGTCGGGGTAGGAAGACGTCGAGGAAAGGAAAAAAACAAAAAGGAAGAAAACAAACTGCCTCCCCAAGCGCCTGCAAAGAAACTGTTAGTATTTCTGTGGAAGACAAGGGATGGCAGCACATTGCACCGTGTCCTTCTTTCCCCTCTCTCCCTCCCGGGGCGAACTTGCTGCTGCCCGCGGCAGCCCGGCTGCAGCTCGCTAGCCTGCTCGCGAAAAGCTCGCTCCCTACTGCTTTTGTAGCATTTCCTTGACAGCAGAACGGCGTTTTCTGTCTTGCTGTTGTTCTGGCCTCGTTTCCCAACATACCCCTAATAATTATCATACATCCTGGGCGGCACAGCCTGGCAGGAGCAGCGGTTCCCTGCTTCCGACCACATTTGTGCTGTCCTTGCTTCCTGACAGCGTTTCCAGTTCCTTGTGACAGCAAAGCATCACTACGAGGATTTTGTGATGGAGCTACGTCCTGCCCAAGGAAAGGCTTAGTAAAGCGCTGAGGGCACAAACCCATCACCCTATTTAACAGCATATAGCCAGCAATTAGTTTTAGGCCCTGATTCTGCAAACATTTGCATGTTCGTTTAACTGCCACCCTGACAACCAGTTGTGCCACCAGAAGGACACAGGTGCTCAAATAGGATTTGGGCCCTAAGTAGGTCAGAGATTGCAATGTCTGCCTTAAAAAAAAACCAAACCTTACTCCCTGTAAGGAGTCAGCCATCTGAAAAAGTTTAATAAGTCAATTAGTTTTGCTCAGACTAAAGCGCTATTTAAAAAAAAAAATCCAAATGTATTCTTTGAATCAACATGATGCATGTGGGGGGAATGACTTTCTGAAGGTTTCATTGGAATTTGAGGCAGAGGATTTTGTGTCAAAGTGATGGATCTGCAGCAAACCCAGATGAAGCCTGGGGGAGCAAGGAGACTGGGTGCAGTTGGCTTTTTTTAAATAATCTTTTTTTTACCCTATCAAATTCAAGTCTGAGGTCAAAATGACTTTTTTTTTTTTTTTCAATAAAACATTGTATTTTATACCTTCCTTTCTGCCTTAGAAGAAAAAGCAGGGAAAAAAGTGGAGCACTTGCCCTTGCAAAATGTTATCAAGTAAACTTTTATTTAAATAACCTCTAGGAAATCCAAAACACTTCTCAGCAATTCTAGTAACTGTCTGCAGTGCCATGGGAGGCAGAATTCCTTCACACAGGCACAGGAACAGAACATCCTTAAACCTCCAAAAGGCACAAGCGGGCAGGGACACACAGCTACCCCTCTGAACTTCTCCCACTAATACAGAGCTGCAGGGTCAGGTCATTGCAAGCCACCTGCCTTCAACTTTTACACCTGAAGAAATTAGTTACTGTGCTCTTCTTGGGGACTGAACTATACTTCTTCCTGCAGAGAGTGCCAGCTCTGGTGTCTGGTATCAGACACTTAGTTTGCACTAGCACAAGTATCCACCAAAATTCTTGGCTGTGGGAAGTTTTATTGCTTGTGGTTTACCATGACTCTCATGCTGTTGTGTTTTTATTTCATGGAGAGACTTACAGCTGTGGATGTATTGAAGCAGTTCAAAAACCTCCTGAGAGGTTTAAAAAAAATACTGAAACATTTAGTAAAGGCATAACTGAGCAGTAGACTGGGGAGATGTGGAGAATCCTTTTTCCCTAATTTTACTGGTATCATATTGTGGAAAAAACATATACCCAATCTCCATTGACTGACACAGACCTGGAAGCCTAATTCACTCACCCTTTATTAATTGCCTCCTATTATAATCCTGATATAGTAGTAGCACTTGAGCTTCAGCTTTCACAAATTGTTCAAAGGCAGAAGAATCAAAGCAAATATTTCTAAGACCTTTGTAACTGGAAGGCTGGGCCCTCTTGAAGACTGGAATGGTTTCCCCACTGCTCTCTAGCTCAGCACACTTGGGCTTGCAGCAGCTGCAGGAGCTCCCTCACACTGCATTTTCCATTCCCCTTCTACCATCCCAGCTGTGTTTTGGCTTGGTGCTCTTCAGTGCTCAGCCATCGCCACCTCAGCTCCCCCTTTGGCTGGAAATCCTTGCAGAACCATGGCAGCAAACTGATTTTATAGTCAGTGCCCCTTCCAGTCATCATTAAGTCTTCCAGATGGCTGTTAGAATTTGTACTTCAATATGGCAGAGCATCTCTCTTTGGCTTTCACAGCTGCTCTCTTTATACTTGGTAACAGCTCAGGAGCAGAAGCATCTCTTTCCCAGTTCTTGAGCCTCCCAGCACAAACCTTGCTCTGCAAATGACATTAAAGATTTACACTTTTCTGATACTATATAATAAAACACACTCTGAAACGTAGGCTCAAAGCGGCAGAGATTATATGTCTGCAATTACTGGAGATACAGCAAGAACCTATTCACCAAAATACAGAATTATATTCACTGTTCTCACACCTGTGAGACCATGCTTGACATGGATTAATCAAAGAATGCCATTAGAGATGCAGTTAAAAATCTCCACGATGAATGAAAAATAGTCTGAGGAGACCAGAAGTGTTTCACAGGGACAGGACTTCATACCATGAGTGTGCTCCCTAAAGACTGGAACATCCCAACCTGACCTTTCCTTGGAGAGGGTCCACCAGTGGCACAGGGAAAGCAGCGATGCCAGACCTGGATCCAAAGTCTTCCACAGGACACTATTGCTTTAGCGCTCTTTCCTCTTCGCTTTAATTGGCACAGATCCGGTTATGGCAAGTTTAAAAGCTGAAGTCCTCATTTCAGGATTAGCATCTTGTCCAGCTAGAAGCTATGATTTCTTTCCTCTTTCTAGGACACAAGTACACTGAATTTTCATTTGAGTACAGAGAGTGGGAAGCTTCCCTGATTAATGGCAAATGTAAGAACTACAGCTGTCAGATATTATATATCAGTAGGCAAAGCATCAAGAGGTCCCTACTACTTGCTCTTACCTTGGAAGGGCTTTCTTCCCCAACTTTTACCAAAAGATCCATGTTAGAGTTCTGACCTTCCTAGGCCTGTATTCTGGCAAATAATTTCTGGGCTCCAGGTGTCTCAGCCTTTCCTCATCACAGAGATGTTCCAGTCCCCTCATCATCTTTATAGCCTCTTTCCAGTAGTTCCCCATCTCTCTTGAATTGAGATGCCCAGAACTGGACACGGTTCTCCAGATGCGCCCTCATTAGGGCAGAGTAAAGGGAGGAGAACCTACCTCAACCTGATAGTCACATGCTTCTTAATGCACCCCAGAAGACCATTGGCCTTCCTGGCTACAAGAGCACATTGCTGGCTCATGGTGAACTTGTCCACCAGAACTCCCAGGTCCTTCTCCAGACAGCTGCTTTCCAGTATACCAACCCCTAACCTGCACTGGTGTGGGGAGTTATTCCTCCCCAGGTGCAGGACCCTACACTTGCACTTTTTGAACTTCATTGTATTTCCCTCCACTGAACTCTCCAACCTGTCCAGGTTTCACTGACACTCTGTCCCTTCATTCAGATCAGTGATGAATCTGTTAAACAGCCTTGAGGAGCTGAAAGGACAGCAGGGATTTGTCTTTGCTTGGGACACCACAGAATGTTAAGGGTTGGAAGGGACCTCAAAGGATCATCTAGTCCAACCCCTCCTGCCAGAGCAGGACCACCTAGAGCAGGTCACATTGGAACAACATCTTTGATTTAAATCTTCCATCTGCTAATAAGAAAATTAGTAGGGAATGCTTTCTTGTTCTGCTGGACCAGACATTAAATGTAAGGCAGATATACTTCCCTACAGATACACATGCACACACCCGTATGAAAAGCAAATGGTTGAAAATGCATTTCTCCTTGCGTGAGGCAGAACACAAAGCCTATGGCCCACAGGTCGTTCAGGCTGCAGCAGCAAGGACCAGACGGTGAGGTCACCCAGTCTGAAGTGAGTTTAAGGCAGCGGGTGATAGCACCAGCACTATTTTTTTTTGTGAGCAGTTGGGTGTGGAAATGAGGTCTCGCACACGTGCTAGGAGGACCATATGGCACTTAGCACACCAGATTTCCCAGCTCCAGCCAGGCCTCAGTCTCACACTCTACCTGTCACTCTTCTCAAGATCCACACTGTCGAGGGTCATTTCATCCTCTCAGGGTCTCCATCAAATTTGTTTGCAATACTTTATCCCCAGAAAGGGAGAGCTTTGTGCCATCTCTTGGATCTTTCTGTTGTTTTTAAAAGCTACCAGTCATCTTGAATAGGTTACAATATTTTCCCCTGGGGCTGTATTCTGCACCAGGGAGCTTTTAACCTTTTCCTGACATAGGGGAGCTCACTCTCCCATCCTAATGCCAATTGCCAGTCATTTCATGGCTTGGCTTCATTTGTTTGATGCCTTCACTCTAAAATTTAGTAACAAATAAGCAAGAAAATGAGGCCTTGGGATAGCCAAGAATTGCCTTCCATAGGACCAGGAACCACATCTGGGGATCTGTGAGATACCAGTCTCTGCCCCTTAGGTCCCAGCTCCTGTACCATGTTTTCCAGCATCCATGAGACTCTCCCGTCGTTACATTTTCAAATTCTAGGTTTGCACCCCTGCCTATAAATAATCCTTAATAAACCTAATTTCCCAAAGAACCTCATTTCCCAATTTTCCTCATGTCCAGAAGATAGGGCCAAGCAGGGAGATCTACCCTTCCCATCGTGTGCTAAAGTCAATAAAATAAAATCCCACAGTATTGTAGAATATTCCACCTTTAGGAGCTGAAAAAAGTCTGCATGCAGAAACCCACATGTGTTCATTTCAGAGCAAAATAGCTTGGAAAAAAAAAAATGTGTCTCATTTAGAGGTGTGACAGCAAAAAGTCTCAGACAGAGACAGACAACAAAAAGTCTTCAGAATTCAAATCAGTAGAGCAATGAGTCCATTGCTCGTTATTAAGCTAAAGGTACAGAAGTCTTTTTAAAAGGAGCTTCGTTGAATCAGCATTTGTTTTTCTAGCAATATGCACAATTTCTTTAAGCAGGGTTATTTTCAGAGCATGGTATGAAAATAATTATGGAGCACTTTCTAAAGGTTCAGTGATTAAGGCAAGCAGCCAGCTGTTCGGCTGCACAGCTGATGTTGACCAAAAAGTATCATGTCTACAAGCCAAACTGTCTTAATAAGATTTCAGATCTCACACAAGACTTGCAATAATTTCTGTCCTGATCTTTAAGAATAGCTGCAGAAATCATCTTTAGTGTTTCTTTTTGGATTTCAGTTATACGCCTGTGAAATGAAATTAAGTCATATTACTGAAATGAAGATTTTTCACGAGTCCAAAAGGTTTGTCTGACTTCACTGCAATCTTTGTTCTGTGTACAAAGAGCGATCCTGATTTGATTTGAAAAATTAATCAGTCATTTTTCTTTTCCTCTTTAATCCTTCACTGACATCGTCTTGTCATTTTTTGATCCTAGCTTCCAGAGCACATTGTCTGGCTTTAATCAAAAGCATTCTGTAATTAGGTTCCAGCTAATTTAGCTTACACTATTTAAAAGCAAAAAATAACCTTGCTTCCTGGTAAAACCCAGCTAAGTTTCAAAGTTGCTGAACAGGGGTAGCTTTGTTTCATAAAAATCCTTCCCTTTAAAGCATGAGGATATAATTTATCCCGGGCATTTTAAGGGTGATTTTGTACACAGGAGCACAAAGAGCACAAATGAGCGTGAGAAGCACCGCTGCAGTCATATTCTGTCTCTCTCCAAAAACCTGGGTCTGGAGTTCTAAAAGGGACGCTGTCAGGGCTGGGATCCTTCAAATCCGACCTACTTTTCCATTTCATCCTTTACCAAAGCAAATGTTTAAATGCTAGATTTTTTTTTTTTCTTTCTTAAAGGAAGAGGGGAAAAATGTCAGTGCATCAGCTCTGAGGTACAGCTGCAGAAAGCAGAGATGCTTTTGGGGTAAACCACAGAGGAAGGTGCTTACACCAAGTCCTGCACAGAGATGATGCCCTCACCCATCCCTGCCCCATGAAGGACACCTCTGCACATCCATGCAGTGCCCTGGCCCGAGCAACAGCAAGACTACAAACCCACCTTGCTGCCCTTTTACATGAGAAAATCTCTTGTCAAAGTAATAGATTAGAGGGTCAGAGCAAACCAGTGGTGGGGAGGATTCACCTTGCCAGCTCCAGGGCAGAGTGAGAAACTTTGCACCTCGTTACTGATATAAAGGACATCCCCAAATTCGTACCAGCACAGCCCTGCAATCTGGAAGGCTTTTTTTACAACTGTCTGTGTTAGTTAGCTAATAAAAACGCGAAGGATAGGAACTATCCCAAACACCATCGCTGTCCAAGATATACCCATGTAACTCCTCATGCACCCACAGCCTGGAGCTAGGAGCTGGTGCCTCATCACCAGAGAGCAACAACAGCTCCTTCTCCTTAAAACTCTTACTTGCCTTTTACCCTGCTGCTTGATGGCCTGAGCTCTCGTGCAAAGCATGGGAGGAAATTTCAGTGTCTTCTCCAGACAGGGAAAGTTCAAATTCACATAATCCTTTCCAGAGGGTGTCTCAAGCACAGGGCTGCAGATGAGGCCAGGCTGAAAGGCAAAGCAGCCCTAGCAAGGTCACAGCAGCAAGGGGACACTCCAAATAAGATCAAAATACTCCACAGGTTTCACTGGTGAAAGCCTGGCTGTGCTAGGCATTAAAGACAGTGACCCACTTGAATGATCTTGTAAAAGGCATCCAATTAGTACTTGTTGGGTGGATAGAAGAGTTAAGCACGGCACCAGTTCATGTAATCTGCAACAGGATTTCAAGAAACTTTTAGGAAATGAGCAGGCCTCTACATCCTGCTTTCTGGGATCAGAAACCGAGAATAGCCAAGTATAAATTATAAAAAAGCAAGAACCTACAGATCTCAAGAAGAGACTGCCTGTAACATCCATGAGCATCAGCCCCCCCTCTTACTCTCCTTGCAGGCAATTCACACATTATCCTTGCTCTCCTCACGCTGACTACAGTTGTCCCAACTGCTCTCTCAGGCATTAGGACTGAGCAAGAAACAGTGCTATAAATCTTCAGGTTTTAATAAGGAACTTTGCTGGATTTAACTGGAAAATTTGTTAGCAGTATAAACAGTTTACCAGCATTTGCTGAAGTCAAATTATCAGTAGCACCTCAAAACAGAAGATTTTTTTACCTGTCATAAAAATCACTATTTGAAACAATAGATAATTATTAAAAAAAAACCAAAAGTGGAGACATTTGTTTTCATAACAGTTACCATAACATCCCTTTGTCACACTAAACTTTATCTGAATTTCCCTCAGATCTGAAATCTGGCTAAAGCTGTTGCAACAGTCATGCTGGCTGCTGACAAACTATTTATAGCACTGCTGAGAACACTGAATTCCATTCCCTCTTCACACTGTTATGTTTTTAAATTTGTGAGGTTTTAAATTTGTTTTCATCAAATTGAAACTAGTAAAAACATTCAAGGTTTGGGGTTTTTTTTTTGAGGTTTGGTGAAAGGATAAAAATAAAAGAGAGAGAAAGCAACCTTTCCTGCCCATTACAATAGCCTGTTGAGTTTTTTTCCTTACAGCACTATACCTTGTAAGGTACTCATCGCAGGGAGGGGTGCAGCTGCTCCATCTCTCCCCAGCCCACAGTGGGCAGCACTGAATTCTCCTCTCCTCACCAAGGGCTTCCAGGGCCTGCTGCATCCTCAGTTCAAATGTGGACTTGGGTACCCACAGAGGTGGAGCAGAGCCTGCATCCTCACTAGTCAGACCCTGACCAGGCTCTCTTCTGCCTCAGGGACATTGTGAAAGGGGAAAGCCCCTCCTCTCAATTTCTTTCTGAGGGAATCTAGTTAACACTCCTGAAGTTATTATTTAGGCATATAAAGCAAAGAGAACCAACTAGGGTATTATTCTTACTTACCAAACACCACCCAGTTTTCATGAGGATAAATTAGCCTTCCTATCTAGCTAGAAATGCCCTTTTAGAGTTGTCCAAACACCCCCAAGTCCCTGAACCTGCAGAGAAAACGACTGCCTTTTGTTTTGAAGAACTTAGACCCTGCATCTTTGCTGGAAAGAGAAACACCAAGAGACCCTACACAACAGGGAGGGCAGAAACCACTGAAGGGCGTTACCAAACACAAGCAGCAGCATGAAAACTGAAGTGGAAAAGTAGAATGGAAAAATAACACAAAGGAATTAAACTAAACCAAATAGAACCAGAAGAGCAATTACAAAGACAAGCAGACACAGCCCAGCATAAAAATCCCAAATAGCAGAAAATGGAAAGGACAGTGTGGGAGGGAGGGTTTATATTGGGTTAGCTCCTCCCAGAGGCAGCATGGAGTCAATCAGTGAGACCTGGGTAGGCTATGGATAGTGAGGGGTAGCTGAGGGGCACTGCTGCCCGTTCTGGGCTTGGAGTGGAGTTGAGGAAAGTGAGCAAGGCTTTGCAGGAGACAGCAAGGGGTTGTGTACTGACCTGTTCCAAGGTTTGGCTCGATTTGTGGCATATTTCCTTGTTTAGTCTTTGTGCTTCCTAAGAGAAATAAATTTTAATTTCTTGCAGAAGGTATTTTTTGTTGGGTTTTTTTTGGTTGGTTAGTTGGTTTGCTTTCAGAAATGATAAAAATCTTGAGTTTTGGTCCTTAAAAAAACAAACAAAAAACCTAAACCAACCAAACCCAGAGTAACAGAAAGGAAATCTGCAGCATCTTCTTTCTTTCTGTTCTTGAATTTTAACACATCTTCTTCAAACTTTGGCTTTTGGCTATGTTTGCTGCTGCAGTTTTCAGAAACGTTTGAAGTCCTGCAAGGACATCTCTTCAGGTGCAGAAGGAGCTGGAGGCTATAGCAGCTCTCACAGAATCAGTCTGGGAGATGGAAAACAAAGACTTGAGTCTCTGAAATGACTTATCTGGGAGAAATGATAAGCTAAGGCTGTCTGAGAGCATTTGGTAGGCCTGAGGAAGAATGGGAGGCTGGAGAAGAAAATAAAGAAGGTTCCTTTACCCCTCAGGACACTGTCAACAAAAGGCGTTGTAGTGACTTTGTGCTGTTTTTCTCCAAATCTGCCTTGGCAGAAGTACCTTCTAGAGCATCCTGATCTTTATGAAGGCTGTATATTTTATTTCCATGACCTGTATACACCAGAACTTCCTGGTGAGGCTGTAGAACTGTAGAGAAGCCCAATGTGTGTTTACATATATATTCATACACTTATTTTAGTGGGTGACAGTCCCAGCACTTACGAGGAACAGTGACTTCATTAGCAGTGTTTCCTCATAGGATTACAAGCTGTAAGGGACACAGCTGTGACCAGAGGACCAAAGCCAGCTCTTCTGGCCTTAAACAAGGAGCTCTGCAAGTGTGACTAGAAGGCAGGGTCTGGCTACTCATGTGTCAGAGGACAGCTATGAGACAGTGGTGTGGCATGGTCACAAAAAAGTGGATACAATTATGGCCCCTCTCAGGGATGGTATTTTCAGTGGGCGTAAAGGAGTGTTTGTACCCTGTACAATTTGGGATGTTATGGCCACCCAGGAATGAGAAAGATGTAACCATGGGAAAGGTACAGAGGGGGGGGAGTGAAAGAGTTTATCTGCTTATCTGAGCAAAACAAGACCTGCGAGGGACTGTTATTCCTGTCCAACTGTCCTGAGCATGCAAACTTATTGAAGGATCAAGTCTCAAGCTCAGTTTCTCTGGCCAGGAACACCAGTTCCCACACCTACTGCTAGCCCTTTGGCCAAGAGGCTCAAAAGCAGCCCTTGCTGTGTAAGTGCACTCTTGCATCTCCCTGGATAGGCACTGGTGTGTGGGAGTTGTCATCTAGGAAAAAAAAATGGGCAAATAAAGGCTTCTGTGGGCAAATTTTGGTACTTCCAGCTCAGGAACACACCATGTGGTTCTTCTCCACTCCGTTTCTCCTGGCTCTCTGGACAATGTGGGAATGACCCTTGGGAAGCAGGGGTTATGGGGTGAGATTTTGTTGCTGGATTTTCAGTTCAACTCTGGAACCGGGTCTGTTGAATCAGTTCCTGACAGAGGGGTGCCCTGGAAGGACGTTAAGATCATCTACTGAACCTTAGCCTGTTTCATGGTTTCTCTGTGAGGCTGGATCTGACAGCGCTGGTAATTTTTAGACTGAAAGCTCAATTGTGTTTTGACAACATCTTTTACTGGTGTGATGGAGAGGAGTATATCCCAAATCTGTTTTGCCCAGGCTTGTGTCTTAGCAATATTTAATAATCTGGGTTTGTATGCTCTATAAATACAGCCAAAGGCTTGTGAGTCTCCTCAAGACAAGCTCCTTCCTCTCCTCCTGAGTTTAATGCAGACTACCTGCAAATCTGAAATGCAAATACATGCGTGAGAAAAGAGGAGGGTTGCATCCAGAGCATTCTGATCCCTAGTCTTGCTGCTACCCCGGGGGGAGCAGGACGTCAGATTTGGGAAACCAGCAACTGATGTGGCTGAGCTCTTTTTGTCTCCATCACATGAGTGAAATGAGGGGAAAAAGTGGAATAAGCATAAAACCTTAAGAATGTTCCTGCTGGCCCAGGACCCACAGGAGTTGCTACATTTCCAAAGTCATAATCGTGGTAATTGATGTGAAAAGGAGGATATTAAATGCCTTATTGTGACTTATTGATTTAAAAGCAAGGCTATACCTTTACAGAGCCATATTAAACACTATCAATTCAAATTACTGGATTAATTTAAAAAGATACAGGTCAGGGAATTAAAATGATCCTCAAAAAATATTTAATCCCTTGATGTGAAAATAGGGGACAGATTGCTTTGTTTTACAATAAAATGTCTATTGCCACAAACCACCATACCACTAAATGAAGAAAACAATTAAGTCATTGCATGAACAAAAAAAGAACAACATCTAGTGTATTTTTAAAGGATTTTTTTTTTTGTACAAACCTTACCAGTAATGAAAATTATGTGCACATAACAACAGGAGGAAATAGATTCTTAGAAGATTTTCACAGCTCTCAAGCAGGACATCTAGTGCAAAATCTGCTCTGTGCTGTTCAGAGCAAACATGAAAGCAGAAGGATTTGCGATTGTTTATCGGTTTTTCATGTAATTCTTTCAGAGAAACTCAGTTCATTGTGAAGAAACACATGGCCATATTTCTGTTATAAAAGCAAAATATTTAAGTCATGGGAAAAATCATAAATGGAAGACTATTGATAAGCTATCAAAGTTTCAGCAATACAGGTTAAAGATCATGAGTTTTGTATTTTAATGTGTCACTTCTCCAATATTTGAGCTATTTTTTCTAGCTTTCATAATTCAGATGAAGTATAATTCCATTTCACAAAACAAAGTTTGTGAATGAACTAAGTTCATTCCCAATCCTCATTTGTGCAAAAGCCTTTTTACACATTTTTGTTACAGCAAAGTAATTTGCTGACACAGTATAAAGAATGCCATGAGTAAGAATCACACCCCTTACCTAAAATGCATCAAAACCAAAACCCTGCTTGTATTATGTGATGACACGATTAATTTTTGAAAATAATGGCCTGATTATATGCATATGTATTGGGTCTGGCTGAGGAAATTAACTCCATCTCAGTCAGACCCAATGCAGCATATTTACATTAATCTCAGCTTGCAAAAAAAATGATGTTCGAAGTGAAAATCAGAGAAGTCTAAATATTGAATAAATATGTATTTACCGTTTTTTTTTATTATTGTGCTATTTGTCACGGTGGATATTTTTAGCCAAACTTCCTCTGTGCTGACATCATACAGCCTTGACATGCCTGACAACACAGACTGGTTATCATCTCCATTTCTCTGCTATGTGGCCATTCCCAGCAGGGCAGAAGGGGGGCTTTTTTCCACCTCTGGTTTTGAAATTCTTAGTGGGTTTGGGATGACAAAGAGCAAATAAAAAGACCTGCATCCAGATACTGATGAAAGGATCTGTGGAAGAAAGCTGTCACTCAAACACTTTAAATCAGTGATGCAAGCTCCAGAGAGGATAATTTTCAAGCCATGGGTTTGAGGTCGAGCACTGGCACCAAGAGCTGAACTCACCACCCATTCTGCAGGCCATCTCCAACACGATTTGCTGCTGCAGGGCTGCGATATATGTCAAGAAGCTGGGGTGAGCCAAGTTTCTGTCTGGGGATGGTTCATTTAACCAACAGAAAGTCCTTTCCAATGCAGCATAAGGCATTGAAGACATCCAGCTGCCCTACTCCCACAGTACCCAGAGCCTCCCAGGCTCTCCCAGGGGACCGCTGGCCTGAAGGATACTGCAGCACCCGTCCAGGACTGCTTGATGCTTCAGGGCCAGCAGCCTGAGGCATCTGCAGCTGGTCTTGTTCTGATCCTGCATGGAGCTAAATCTGGAACACGTCCTCTGAGATCAGCGGTGTTTCCCTTGCATAAAGCCACTGTAGGGGAAGGCAGATTATCCCAGACCAGATGTCACTTTCTGCAGCCACTTCTCTCTCCTTCACAGTGAGGGTATGAGTGTCTGCATCTTTATCAGAGTTTATTTGGCTCTTCTACTTCATCCTGAGGATCCAGGAGAGATTGATATAACTTCTTGTTTGTCTGCTTTATTTTTCATTAACTCAGTTTCGTCATTCATAACCATGGCACCTTAAAACCTGTTTTGCTAAAATAAAGTTAGGATTCTTCACAGTCAAACTTAGGATACACAGGGATAAAATGAGATACACCAAAATGTCGATCATTTTTCACAGTCTTGAGGAGTGAAATATTTTGTTTCATCAAGCAAAAGCCTAAAATTGTTCCTTAAGCCACTAAATTCTATGAAAATCCCTCAGTATTGCGTGGCTTGTGATTAAATCATGAAATGCCAGCACCAGAGTCTGTAGAACAGCCCCTTTTAGCCTCTCAGCAAAACATCATCATTGCATTTCATCTACCATCCAGCTCTGGTGCTGGCCACAGCCTAGCCACACACAAACTCATTCTCCTATTGAACAGACCCTCCAACAGCAGCAAACCACTCTGATGTCCCAGGTTCCTTCCAGGAGCATCACATCCCAGAGGATGTGAGCAAATAAGCCTCATACCGCCCCAAGCCGCTATCTGGGCAATTCATCAGTTCTTCCTGAATAAAGGAAAATCTTGCATGTCTCTGCATGAGCATATGAGTTTCAAAGCTGGCTGTATTTAACCCTTAGTGAAACAGAGATGAGATTTATTACTTGTGTTGGAGAGTAATTTACAGTCTTGGTCATGTGGTAGGATCTGTAGGACAAAAATGCTTTGTTTGAAAAGTTTGCCAAGAAAACCAAGTACATACTGGTTGTTTTTAGCAGATTTGGTATTTGACTGCCTCCAGTTGCATTTGCCATAAGTAATTTTGTAGCTGCTGAGGGAGAAAAGATGATTCTGTAAGAACTTCTGGCATAGATCAGGATACACTTGCTTGTGAAGGAGCCTTTGAATTTGCACAGATAAAAGCTTCTTCCTAAACATCTGTGCAGTCAGACCCTGTCACGCATATTATCGTGAGAAAAGCAGAAGAGAGAAGGTGATCCAAACATGACTAGATATCATCAAGATTTAGAGATTGCAAATATATTTGCATGTCATTTGCTTACTCTTGGTCCCACTCTAATCAACAGCGTAGCATCTGGACCTGTATTCTTTGGAGGCTTTGAAGAGCAAAGCACTTGTATGTGAAATTAACTTCCCTTTTGCTTCAGTTTCAGATATACAAAGACATCAAAATAACACCAGGGATAATAAATGGCTAAAGTACACATTATTTCTCATTGTAGAGACTCCCTAACCAGACTATGCATGTGCTTTTCCTAATACATTTTATAGCTATAGCATGAAAAACAATCTTTGGAGTTCTTTTGTGCAGGTAGAATTTAATTTGGGGAAGAGAGAAATAGAGCAGACATCTGTGCTCCATCACATACTTTGAGTTTCATTTTGAACGGAGAGAAATGGAGCAGAGGTCTGTGCTCCACTGTATAGTGAGAGTTTAATTTTGGGGAGAGAGAACAGAGGTCTAAGCAAAGATTTTTCCTTGAGGGTTCATACCTTTTGTGTCAGCTGAGAAAGGCAAACTTTGCCCATGTTCCTCTAGGTCCTGCTGTACCTTAACCACGTATAGCCTCAAAGGAAAAGGAGAAGGACTATATGATATCCTCTTCTGGCATATGTCATGTTTCACAGTGGGAATTGAATGCCCAGCCATAATATTTTTCTATAACCCAGCATGCAAGTCAGAATTCTCAGTGCTTTCAATTACTGGACACCTGAGTGAAAAAAATACTGCTGATAGGATTACCAGTGGTGCAGGGTAAGTAGCACGCAGTGACCCGTGGGGACCTCGGAGACGTTCCAGGAGCTGATTTCTGCAGCATGATGAGGGCTGTGCAGTCGGTACTGGGTGGCCAGGGTCCTGCTCATTTTACCAGGGCAAGCTGGGCAGTTGTAGCTGCTGATTTTGGCAGTGATGGAGCATTGCATGCTGAAAGAGTGGCTGTGTGTCTGCATCTAGAATGGGTGGGAATGAGCCCAGAAATGCTGGTGGTGGTACAAGTCCGGTTAATTTCCTGGGGACAGGATTGGATGGATGATCCCCTGCATTATTTCAAGAAAGATACTGCATCTTCAATCTGCCGCTGAAGGATACAACCTAAGTTGTCTCTTGTGCTTATAAATACAGCAGTATGACCCCCAGGAATCTCAGCTGATGTGATAATATGCTGCTGGTTCTGGGAGGCGTAGCAGGTCTCCATACGTGAATGAGCAGCTCAGTCACAGAGCATAAATGTCAGGCTATGCCAGTCATGGTTCTCCTTTGGAGTGATTTTGTATGTCATGACACAGAACTATGAAAAACAACCCAGTTATCACTCATCCAAGATAAACAGCATGATTATAATGATCACATATAGCATACGAGAGCTATCAAAAGGCAGAGGACAATACAGCACACAAGTTAAGCTTCTCTGGCTTTATTTGGATGGGAGGTACCTGTGTCTTTTGTGCTTCCCAGTGCTCAGAGCATAGTTTAAAGCACAGAGAAAAAGGATCTTTTAGATGGGCTGATGTCTTTGTACTCTGGATGTAAGAATGAGAACTGATAGTGCAATTGAATATAACCTGAGATGTTTGCATCACAAGGAAAAGTAGCATTGGTGCTCACCTGAGGCAAGAGGGGCAGAGAGCTCTGCCTGCCACATTGTGCTGAGGCTGCAGAGAATTTATCAAGTGCCAGCCCCAAGTATGGTTTGGGTATTTGGGTTTGCCTTTCATTCAAGATTTATATGATACCTGGTGCAATGTGTTCCCAAGGGGGTGCAGCGAGGGCTCTGTGATGCGGTACCTGGTGGGGGCAGAAGATGGGAAAGATGCAGCCCACCTGCTTCATCTTTCTCAGTGTGTAACTGGCAGAGGAAAAGTCAGCAGAGTTGAGAAGCCTCTACAGCATTCAGTCCCATATCTCCAGCCAAAACAAGATCCAAAGAGCTTTTAATTTTAGTCACAAAGATCAAAAAAAGACATCAGAGTGTCCTCAGAAATAAAGAAAAAACCAACTTGATGAACGACCCACAGTCAGTAATTGGAATCCAACTGGTGATCTCACCTGTTACAGAGTTTTCAGTGGTCACCACCAAATAAAACACCTGAAAATAACTCAAGTACCTGAGTAAAAAATGCTTTTTGAAAATCACTTGCACTGGGAGGATACACAGTACTGGCAGCTGAGGGGCAGCAGAGCTGCTCTACATCAGCATCTTCTTCCCAAAACTCCCTAGTGCCAAAAAGATGCTTGCTATCCTCAGGTAGCTGGATGCCTTAGGGGTTTAACTGTAATTACTGGTCTAAAAGCTGTGTTCAGAAAAGCTATGATTATCAGTCTGTAAACTTACCTAATTCCTTAGTCCTGTGTTAGGCTGTAGCAGGGAGCTTGGACTGTGCATTACATTTACAGGCTTTCTCATGCTGCTTTTCAAGGCTCCTTTTGCATCTCTTTCTTCAATTTTCCTCTTACAAAATGCGGGCTTTTCATGAGTAACAGTCTGAGGCAAAATAACTCACGTCTGTTTCATTACAGAATGAGGCGAGCTCTTAACCTCACACCAGGGAGAGTTATGTCCCTGTGTTTAATACGTGGGGTACTTCTTGTTACCACTCTGTAGGTAGAAATTTCCTTTCACAAGCAAAATCTGTATTCCCTCGCAACGATATTCAGCAATCAAGAATTCGACTAGCTCTTAGTGCTTCCAAAATGGATGGCATAATTAACTGATTTAAAGCCTGCTGTAATCAGGAGTGCACAGTCAATGAATATTCAAGCTGTTCTCATTGTTAGGGATGATAAAGAAACGCCTTCTCTTTAGGTGGGTTATTTTTTATTGTCTAAAGAGTCATCCAGAAGATGGTGCCACAGTTCTGCCTGTGAAATGAATGCCAGCCCAGACGACAGTCCTTGCATGGAAATTAATACTTCATAGAAATTTAAGAGCAAACTTATTCTCAAGGGAGGTTCAGAGCTCAAAACCTGACATTTAGTCAGTGTTAAGGCTCTCATTGTAAACTAGGGCAATGTATCTTCGTTGCTTTTGCTCTGTGTCACTCCAGGCAAGGTCAGCTGGCACAAGGGAGAGAAAACCCATCACATCTCCCCGTTCCCTTCTGAAAAAGGGAGAAATCTTTAGGTGTTTGTTAAACTGCTCTTTCTGGTAGCAGCAAGCCATCAAAAATAATAAATAAGATGAAGACAAAATAAGCCTCTCTCTGGATGCTTTATGAAGCTTCAGTGAAAGTAAGAATTGCAGCATAAATAGAGTACATAGATGTTTCTTCTGGTTAAGGAAGGGAGACATTTCTGAGGCTTTGTGTCACTGAAGAGAATGATGATGTCAAGCCTGTAGATCCCTGTAATCAGATTAAGCAATCTGATTTCCATTTCAGAAAGCTTTGCACTAGCATCGAAGGAAAAAATGAAAACTGAGATTGGTATGAAGCAAAATCTTTGCTCCTACCAAAATGGGGCATTTAATATTTTCTTCCATTACAATTTTCTGTTGTCTGAGGTCTCTTCTCTGTAGCTCAAGCAATTTGTCATCCGATTAGTCTGATGAAGCATAGAGAAGTCATTTGAACTGTAAATTTTCTTCAGGCAAAATAAAATGCAAACAAGAAGAGCTTCCTGTGCCTGCCAAAGTGATGATACTCAGAATACAAATAAGAAAAAGCCATGCTGACAGCATAAGCTATTTTTATATTCTGTCATTGGCTCCCGGGCATGACAGTTTGAACAGGACCGCATCTGTATTCCCAAACCCAAATAAACCATGTAGTCTTAAGTGAAGCTCATGTCTTACAGAATAGCTGTTTAATCACAGTGAAAGGATACATTGCAGGAAGGATGAATCATGATGTTGATTCACACTCAAGCTGTACGTTTACTGTTTGGATCAGCCCGGACAGAACAGCTAGAGAGAGAAGGGTTCCCTGCCCCTGACAGGAGAAGCACTGTGCCATGCAGGAGAAGCCAGCAGGGACTTTGGTGCTGGCAGCAGGAGCTGAGGGCACATCATGTCGCAGTTCAGTCCCGGAACTTTCAGGATCCCACATCGAGACCTGGCTTGTGGTGTCTGGGCATGTTCAGGGCATGAGTCCTCTGCCACCTTCCCATAGTGACTTCTCAACTTCCCTAGGGTGGCTGGTTTTATTGCCTAAAGGTTATCCCCATGGCAAAAGCTCACTGTAGGACAGCCTTCACTTGGATGGTCTGAATGTAAGGCGTGTTAAATGCTGGGGTTGAAGAGGGATGCTAGGCTAGGTTTGTCCTTTCCCACAGCCTTAGCTTCTCTCAACCTTACCCTCACGTGGCTCCTCTGTGAAAGGCAGCTGTGGCCTCATTCCCTTCTTTAAAACCTGAGGCATTTAGAAAACACAACACTCTTAAGCTGCTGAGTTATTGTAGAGACATATGTCATGTACTCATTACCTGCCAGAATGTGCTTAACGACTCTGGCTAATTGCAATAACCTCTTTTTCTTATATACCATTTGCCTTTGCTGGACCTGAAAGCCTTTTGGGAGGTCAGTAGCATTAGAAACAAGCAACGTTTCCCACAGAAAGCAGAGCTGAAAGGAGCACTAATAGGACTGTAGCTAGCAAATGGACCATGCAGTCACCAGAGGCCTTGATCCTGCAAGTTGATCCAAAATAATCCTCTGGAAAATGTTATTGGAGCAATAGGAGACTTTTGTGATGCAAAGGAACTGCTGCTTATGGATTTCTGGAAAGTAATCTTTCTTTCTCTAGATGAGCATCAAAGGGGGACTTTTGCCAAGCCAGGGAGTGTTTTACTCTCCAGGCACTATTAATTCACCACCATGCAATATTATTTAAGTAATGGTATTATGAATTAGAAGATGACTCTGATCTCTACAACAAATCACTTCGCAAAGCCAAGACCTTGCTTGAGTTTGCATAAAACTTTACACTTCAGGAAACCATCCTTGTCTGCCTCAGCAGAGCTTGGGGCATCTTCCCGCTGGGTTTGAATTCAGCAGCCATCCAAACCGAGCGAAACCTCCTGGTCACTTAAACTGGGGATAATAGCCAAGCCTATCATCAAATTTAAACTTAGTCCTTCTCTTAATCAGGAAAGTGGCTGAAGGCTTTGCTTCTCCTCTTGCCATCCCTGGCATTTGCTTGGCTGACTGCTCAGCAGCTGCTTGGGCCATGTGGTTTTCTGGCAACCGCGGGACGCTCAGTCAAGCAGCGACTTGAGTGGCACCAACGGCCACGTCGTGAAGGGATGATTGATAACCCGATCAGAGCCACAACTATGTTTCCACCCACGCTCGCTGCCAGTCCCTTTCAAGAGCAAGACGCCTCTCTGCCATGCTTTGTTTTTGATGAGAGAGTACAGCAAAACACACAGCGAGATGAGTCCATCAGGCTTTTTACAGCTTTGGACAAGCCTGACTATGACTTTATCCCAACTTTTCTTCTGAGCAGCTGAGTATGTTCAGGGTTGCTCCTAGCATGTCCCAAAGCTAGGAGCAATCTGACAACTGCCTCCTACCCGAAATGCCCAGGATGGATACCAGCCTGGATGTAAAAGACTATAAAAAGCCTTGTCTGCTGAGGACATGGAAGGGGCAGATGTGTCCTGTGTCCTGGATGAGTGACCCCAACTGGAGGACTTTAATGTCAGTGCGTTCCAGACCCCAGAAACCTTGTAAAAAACAGCAGAAGTGGATGATTCCCATGCAACACTTACATTTTGAGAAAATGGGGTTTCTTGGTAGGAAAGAAGTTAATAAACTGTTTCTTTTTTATTTTTATTTTCCTTTTTTATTAGCAATCTCTCTGCAGGAGGAGGTGAGAAGTTTGGAATGAGATCCTTGCTGGCGCTGGGCACTCAGAAGGTCTTGCAGTAAGGAGATGCCAATGTTGTGGTGACTTAGCCAGCAGCATGGTGAGGGCTTGTGGAAGAGCTCTGAACTGTCAATCTGTTCTTGCTGAAATCCACCTTACTCAGGTTTGAAAAAAAGGGAAAAATAATACCCAGATTATTAACATTGACTTTTATCTTTTTCATTAGGACTTCACCCCGCAGGAGAAAAAAAAAGGAAGGCAGAGCTAACGTCATGGATAAAATTGAAGCCCAAACCTGATTTTCATGCTCTATTTAATACAGTAGATCAGAGGTTTTGTCTGAGATCCTTGCGAATGTAAAGAACAGTGAGTTTGTTAGAACAAAGCAGCAGTTGCATATTTTCTCCCGCCTCAACACAAAACTCAGCTGTTTTCTCAGGCTGAACTGGGTCCTTGTTCAAAATCTGACTTTAGGAATGAAAGTCCTTGATGCTGGCTGAGAATTTGACCCTGAACGCCTTACACATACACACACCAGTCAGCTGTGGCTGGGCTGGAAAACAACCACTTTCTCCTGCACTGGAGGATGTATCACCCGGGGTGCTGCAAGAGTCTGTATCTGTGAAGAACACCAGGGGACAGCTTGGGTCACCTGGAGATGCCCTGTCTGGGTGGCTATGCCATGAGCATCAGGCACCTGTTACAGCCATGATTTGGTGCAGGAGCAGCCAGGGATGCTTTGTAGATCTGCCAGTGGTGGGCAGTCATTGTGGCAATGCGGAGGGAGGCACCCAGGCTCAGCACCCACTTGGCACCTTCCCTCTTTACCCAAATGCACCCAGAAACAAGGTCCCTGCTTTCTCCCTCCAGACAAGTTCTTTCCCCAGTGAAGCTATTGTTTTTTGGCTGCTATTTCAGACACGTGGTAACTTACTGGCACAGGGGCTAGGCGTATGCATCCGCTTGTTTTCTCTTTCCAGGATCCAGCTGGGTGCCTTGGGGGCATTAGAAATCCTCTAACACAAAATTAAACCGAAAATCCCAGCTCCCAGTGAGAGGGCTGTGTTTCCAGCCCGAGCTTTGTCTTTCAGGGAAAATGGCCTCACTTACTTAGCAAGTTATCTGTGTGAGCATGTAGGCTCTGTGCCAGGAACACTATCATCTTGCTATCAGCTGCATGCTGAATTACTCACTATTCAGTGACCTTTCAGCAGATTATTGGAATTATATTGAATTTCAGTGGTGGTTGCTGGAGCCGGCACCGCTTTCAGCCCTGCTCTCTCTGCCCTCCGTTACATCTCTGAGCTGGCCAGCACATGCTGTTGAATCCACGGCAACAGGAAGAGTCCTTCTAGCTGGGTGGCTGGCATGATGGCTTTCCATGTGTGTGATCCATCAGAGAAGTTCTGCTTTGAATCCAAAATCTGCATCAATACTGTCATGATCCATATTCAATAAAAGAGAGCTTTTTTGTTTTCGGTAGCAGAGGTGAAGTTTTTGACTTGTGGGATACTTCATGATGGGGATCTCTAGCTGGAGATGGAGCTGGTTTCCCAGCAGGGCAGGCCCCTTCCAGTGATACCAAGGAGCCATTTCATTGCTGACGTATCAGCACATGGAGGAGAGAACATAGCTCGTGAGCCACAGCAAGGGCTGCTGGAAACTTTTCTCCCATGCAAGAGTATCATGATTTTCTGTCTTATGAAGATTTCTTGAGTGTACTTGAAATGGAGCTGAGCTGAGGTAGAGGGACTTCATGACAGCAGAGCCTCTTTACTACTCTTTCCCTACCTGTGTAGGCAACATTAGAAATCAGGACATCAAGCATCTCAGTCATTTGTGGATTCATTACCAGCCCCAGGATTCATAACCCTGGGCAACACTTCAATATCAGTAACAGCATCATTTCATATCCATTTACTGCTGTGCCAATGTTCAAGTGCTGAAATACGCACCCGATGTTTCTAAGCCTGTAGTTCATGTGATGGGTAATACATCCAATAATCCAAAATCCATGTTGTACTAAGTTTCCAATAGCAGGAAGCTGTATTTTCAAGATTGCCCTTGTGCCCCTGCCTGGGTTGTGCTGGGGAAAGGCTCAGGGAATGGGGTGGTTTGCAGCCTCTGCTGGAGCTAAAACCAACCATGTTGCCTTTCACCCAAACAGTATCATTTGTAACCCACTTGCAGAGCACACACGGTAGTTGTACATTCTTAAATGTGAGACACAGACACATACTATAATCTTAGCTACATTTCGAAGCACTACACTAAATAATTGCACATACATTATACTAGACCCTTACAAACGTGACATTTCCAGTGAAGAGCAGCTATTATAAATATTGGTACTCAGAACAAGCTAATTAGTACTTCTTAAATTAACTGAGCTTACTGTTGTGAAGAAAGTAACCGTTTCTAAGCTTCCCCTTTAGCACCTTTAAATCGGTGCTGCTAAAAATAGCCAGCACCCTTTTTATTTGCAGAAGCGCGTAACATCGGTAGCTCTGATCGTGGCAGGACAACAGGATAATGAAATCCATAAATATTTAATCCTCCAGTACAGCTAATTTAGTTGCGTTGTCCTGCAATTTGCTGAGCTGCCACTTGATGGGGCCGAACGTCTCCTTTTGCGAGAACCGCTGCCCCGCGTTCCCACGGCAGGGGCGGGGGCGATGGGGATGGGGATGGGGATGGGGCCGGGGATGGGGCCGGGGATGGGGACGGGGGCCGGGGATGGGATCGGGGATGAGGCTGGGGATGGGATCGGGGATGAGGCCGGGGATGGGATCGGGGATGGGGCCGGGGATGGGGAGCTCCGCCGGGAAGCTTCGGGGCCACAGCTCAGTTGCCCTCCCTGCTTTGGAATCCACCACCCTACTGGGAGTCCGTCCTTCCTTACTTCCCAAATCTCACTGTGCTTGCTTTGCCTCCTCCTGCGCTAATTCACGGTTGCACAAAAAATTTGCTCTCTGAACTCCTCTGCTTTGCCCAAGGAAAAAGACAGTGGTACCAATCCTACAGCTAATGACAAGTCATAGAATCGTTTCTGTTGGTAAAGGCTTTTAAGATCATCGAGTCCAACCATTAACCCAAGACATCAAATTCTACCCCTAAACCATGCAGAGTTAGTTTTCTCACCTTACATTGAGGTTTGAGATTACCCCCTTTGGGCTGCTTTTCTGCCATTCCAGTACCAACTCACAAGTATCAGGAGGGCTGGGAGATTATTTTCTCAATTCAGAAACAGTTTGCGTTCTTTTGATCCTTTATTTTCTTCTGAAGGAGATGAACAAGGCTGCAGAAGAGGTACAGTGACACTTGTCTGAGCTGGTAGATGAGTCTGAGGCTAAGACATACTCAGTAAAAAATTAATATTTCTTTTTCTGTGCTCTAACCTAAAATCTCCTTGACCGAACTGGCAAGTATTTGAAAGTCATGTGGTATGTTAATGAAGAATAACCATCTGAGGACTTGAATGGTCAAAGAAATTAGACCAGCGTCTGTGCGCTGGTGGGATGTGTAGGCTTTGGGAGAGGGACTGATTTTGCACGCTTTTAGCCTTTCCATGCTCCCGAGTTACCACACTGCGCAGCATTCATGGTTTGGTTGAGGGTGAGGGCTTCAAACTTCCCACTCATTACTTGGCATCGCTTTTGGAGCGCACCACCCAACTGGGCCAACATCGCTATCTTAATACTTTGCTGTCTGTAAAGAAACTCCCTTATATTGTGCAAACATGCCGTATGCTGGCAGGCAAAGGAGTGGTGCTAAATTGCATCAACTCTGAATATAAGCTTAAACATAGAACTCTTTTTATAACACCAGAACCATTTTTATGTGATGAACACAGAGAATGTAGCTCATTACCAGCCCGTGAGAGGAACCAGGCAGGATGGCAACAGCACCTCTGGATCAAGGGACCACAGCTTGCTAGGGATGGGCTAAACATAGTCTTTTTCCTCCCTCACATGATCACAGCTACTTGCAGCCAAGTACTTCTAATTGCTTCCACCAAAGTTTATTACTGTGAACTACTCATCAGTGAATTGCACTGAAGCCTCCAAGGATCTGGGGAAAAGAGGCATTAAAGAGGTTGTCATCTCTGTCAGTCAAATACAGTAGCTGATTTGTAAATGAAGAGAAGTGTGGCAGGTTTAACAGGCTTGGACATCTACAGATTGCTCACTGATGATGTCCCCTGGGGATATTATTGGTTATGATAGTTAAGAAAGGACTCGTGAAAACCAGGCGATGATTTTAAAAAGTGGGATAAAGGTGAGAAATCAGCATCTTTTTAGCACAATATCAGGCTAAAGTGATGGTAAAGGGAGTGTTCCTCAAACAGGCTTGAGCCTGTTTCATATATTCACAGCCTTTGCAACCAGTGTGTGCTAATGAAGTTTTAGCAAGGAAAGAAAGCTGGAGGCGTTTTCACCACAGAGATTATCTGACCACTGGGGAATAAATATGGAATGTAATTTAGTAGAACCAAAGCACCAGGTAATGCACTTAACGAGCACTTCTGCTGTAAGTCAAGGGCTTATTATTTGGAAATGATTGCTCTCTATGTATCTGTTGCTAACAGTCTGAGAGACATGAAGTATGGGATCAGGGAAACGGGATCCAAGGAGGCAGAAGCAGAGAATTGCTTGTAATGATAATATGGATCTAACCAGGCACTGGTTAGCCCTCATCTCAAACAGAAAGGTCCTGAATGGGACTATTAGGGTGATGGGGGCATATGAGAGGGGCCTGTGAGAGTTTAGCTACCTTAGATAAGCAAAACCAAGCCTGTGTACAGTGATTGCTTGAGGGAAGCACCTCACCCAGCAGTCCCGTGTGCAAGTGGCACAGTGCCCAGGGGACCTGCTCAGCTCAGAGCATGGCTTCTTGCCTCAACAGGTCATGTAGGTGGTGACACAGCACAGCATGGCATGTCACTTCGCTTTGACTCACCAAGCACACCTTTGAGGGATGCTGAGACTTGAAGGCTGAGTGTCCAACACAGGGCTGAGTGTCCAACGGGGAGGCTCCTGGCAGTTTGCCAGCACGGGGGAGGCAGGGGGAGCGGGTAATTAAGACAATTGGAAAAAATAAGCGGTTGTAGATGAAGTACAAAAGAACAATATTTGGTTGATTAACTTTCTGGGACAGCGAGATTGCTGCAGCTGAAGGGGCAGAGCGAGTGCCTCTTCCAGGCTGCTCGCCTCCATCCCCAGGTGACAGGGAGGCTGGAGGGATGCAGAGGCCCATTGCGTTTGCAGCTGAGACCATTGCTTTGCCCTGCTCGTCCCTCTGTGTCTCCTCTCCCTTCAAATTGTGGGGCTGAGAGGGGAAAGCCTCCGCAGAGGGGCGAGTACCGCTGCAGGTTTGCATCCATCGCAATAGAACAGTGCCTGGGGGGCTCCAAAAGCCAAAGCCCCAGTGATGGTGCTGCTGCCTCTGCTCCTTCCTCCTCATACTCCTCCTCACTGTGCAGGCGGCTCTCGTTGAGCAGGAGGGATGCAGGGAGCCTGAGATCAAGGACGGATGGCGCTGCCAGCAGAGCTGGAGAAGCTCTTATCAGTGCAACACAGCACCCAGCCATCCATATTAATTTCATCCCCAGTCATTTTGATTTTGTCTGCATTTTAGAGAGCTAGCAGAGGGCTCTTCCTTTGAAAGAAAGACTTAATAATTTTTTTCCATTTCCTCTTTCAAAATTGCTTCAGAAACAAAGGATTTTCCTAGATATTTTATATACACAGTAATTTGCTTAGTACCATGTCCGAGGCTGACCTGGTAATTATGATATTTTGAAAGGTTACTGTTCTTGACCATGTTATTCCAGGGAAGGGCTGCTGGGTGCCTTGCCACTGAATGGGACCCAGGTCTCCAACTGACTTGAAATGTTTTGGAGGCACCATACCCAGACTGAGGGGGTGGCTGGGGAGGGGAAGGTGAGACTTTAATCATAGCAAATCTCCACCACCTTCATAACGCCTTCCATCAGGGGAACATAAGGCCTTCCGGAGTGTTTAATGAAAAAGGCTACATTATCATCCCTACATCTTAATTAAATATATTTAGAAACTTCCAAAAATTATATCAACTTCATAGAAGCTTCTGTGAGCCTCCCTGCACCACTGTCATCAACTTTGTCAGTGCTGGTGAGCTCCTTTAGTTGCCTGCAAACAATTTTCATCCTTCAAAGAGTTCCTAAAATGACCATCAGCTCTTATGGCTCAGAAAGCTCAAGAAATTTCAGAGAGAAGCACTCAACAGCAGGACTGGAAAGCAAAAGAGAAGAGCCTCAAGCTTGGCTCTTTCTCCAAGTGCCTTGGTAGGGTACAGCTCTTGGAATAGTCCCTGTCCTTGTTCTCCTCACGGAAAGTCAACACACAGCTGGAGAAGACCTTTTTTTTTGCCAATGGGGAGGATGCATCATTTTGTAGTGTGCCCTGTAAGGGCAGAACATGGCAGCAGAAAAGACCACATTCCCAAGTGCCTGGCACGGTGTGCAACTCAAGGAGTTACTAATTATGGCCAGTGCCACTAAATCCTGCCCTTGACTGTGCCAAGCTATGGGTAATGCCAACCATCACAGAGCAGCCCTGCGTGGCTGATGCCAGTTAAGGGTGTATTGTCTTCTTAACATAGGGCTCTTCATTTGATGTGTTTGTGCTGATTATTTGAATATTGAGGCATGCATTTTAAGGTCTGTTTACCATAATATAACGGTTGGATACTTGTTACCTACAGCACTAAGACATTGATTTCAACAGCAGCTGAGAATAAAATGACAGGGGAATATTTTTTGCCATTCAAATATCCACATATTGTCCAACTATTTGTAGCAATGTTGAGCTGAGCTTAACGAAATGAGAGGTTCATGTACTAATACACTGATAGTTTGCACAAACTTTCCTGCCCTCATCCTAGGAGCTGGGACCCAGAGAATTTGCTTCAGCTTGGCCATGATTTCAGGGCTTTGAGACTTTCATAGAGGAATGCAATTTTTTTAAATGAAGCATCACTAAAATGTCAAAGGAACATGAGCACATACCTAGTTTAAAAACTGCTTGAGTTAATCAATAGTATGCTTACAGAAATAGCAGCAGCATGACCTACTTCCCCACTCCTTTTTGATTTGTGTTTCCTCCTGCTCCCTCATCTGTCAGGAACCACCTCTTGACACTTGTCAGCTCTTTGGAGTAGTTCCCTTCTTGCTTTCTATGTTTCAGAGTAAAATGCTGTGAGATCCTACCTGAAACAGAAGCCCTTTTTTCACAGGACCAATCACAGAATCACAGAATGTTAGGGGTTGGAAGGGACTCGAAAGATCACCTAGTCCAACCCCCCTGCTTGAGCAGGATCACCTAGAGCAGGCCACACAGGAACATGTCCAGGCTGGTTTTGAATATCTTCAGAGAAGGAGACTCCACAACCTCTCTGGTCAGACTGTTCCAGTGCTCTGTCACCATCACCATGAAAAATATTTTTCCTTATGTTTACCTGAAACCTCCTATGCTCCATCTTCTACCCATTACGCCTTGTCCTATCACTGGATGTCACTGAGAAGAGCCTGGTTCCATCCTCCTTTACATATTTATAGACATTAATAACTTCACCCCTCAGCCTCCTTTTCTCCAGGCTAAAAAGACCCATCTCTCTCAGCCTCTCCTCATCAGGAAGATGCTCCGCTCTCTTAATCATCCTAGTGGCTCTGCTCTGGACTCTCTCCAGTAGCTCCCTGTCTTTCTTGAACTTGGGTGCCCAGAACTGGATACAGTACTCCAGGTGGGGCCTCACCAGCACAGAGTAGAGGCGGAGAAGAACAGCGATCACGCTCTTCTTAATGCATCCCAGGATGCCATTGGCCTTCTTGGCCATGAGGGCACATTGCTGGCTCATGGTCATCCTCTTGTCCACCATGACTCCTAGATCTTTTTTCCCCAGAGCTGCCCTGCAACAGATCAGCCCCCAGCCTGTACTGATACATGGGGTTGTTCTTCCCCAGATGCAGCACTTTACGCTTGCCCTTATTGAACTTTGTTAGATTTCTCCCTGCCCAGCTCTCCATCCTGTCCAGGTCATGCTGGATGGCAGCACAACCTTCTGGCATGTCAGCCACTCCTCCCAGTTTTGTATCATCAGCAAACTTGCTGAGGTGTACCCTCTCTCCCTTCGTCCGGGTCATTGATGATTATATTGAACAGCACTGGACTCAGGACCGACCCCTGGGGAACACCACTAGTCACAGGCCTCCAGCCAGACTCTGCTCCACTGGCCACAACTCTCCGGGCTCTGTCCTTCAGCCAGTTTGCAATCCATCTCACCACACAACCATCTAAGCTGCACTTCTTAAGCTTTCCTGCGAGGATATCACAGGAGACAGTATCGAAAGCCCTGCTGAAGTCGAGATACACCACATCCACTGCCCTCCCCTCATCTATCCATCTAGTTGTACCATCAGAAAAGGCTATCAGATTAGTCAAGCATGACTCCCCTTTGTTGAATCCATGCTGACTACTCGTGATAAACCCCCTTTCCTCAACATGCTTTGAGATGGTGGCAAGAACAAGCTGTTCCATCACCTTTCCAGGAATGGAGGTGAGGCTGACCAGCCTATAGTTACTGGGGTCCTCCTTCTTGCCCTTTTTGAAGACTGGGAGGACATTGGCTTTCCTCCAGTCCTCAAGCACCTCTCGTGTTCTCTGGGACCTTTCGAAGATTATGGAGAGTGGCCTAGCATGGAAATCTGCTAGAATTTCCTAGAAAATGCTCCTGTGCCTGCTCCTGTGCCTCCAGCCAGGAACACTGCCCGGGATGGGGATGCAGGAACAGCTCCAAGTCAGCGCACTAGAGGTTTGCCCTGGACATGTACATGGGAAAGCCAATTGCCCACCTCTTCTGAGCTTCTTGTGGGAGATGGTTGTCTTCACGATAAGTGTTGCTGCCAAACATCTCATGCATTGATGTGATTTCTCTTTCTGAAGTGGAGCAAAATTGGAAACCAAGGGGAAAGCCTTTGACCATAAGGAGACTGCATTGATTTTAAGTCACCGGTTTGGTAGTGGGAAGTTGAAAGAGGCTCAAGCTGGGAAGTGAGAGGGTCTCTCTGTCTTACATCTGCCCTTTAATGTCTTTATTTTATTTTATTTTATTTTTTATTTATTTTATTTTTTTTCCTTACCAGAGAGAAAATGCAGTAGGAAGGATCAGGAAATTCAGATTTGGTTCAATTATGCCCTCTGCTGCTACGGGGCTGAAACAAGGTCCAACATAATTGAGAGTAACAGCATGTAGCATGTGATTTGAAAGCTCTCCTTTGGCTTAGAGGCTTGGAGAGCTATTTAAAACCTTTTTGTGCTTAGAAGACTTTCCTGGTTCTCTTCCACCCTCTTCCTTCCAATAAGTGATGATCCTTCATGAGATCAACATTATGCAAGAGGTATCACTTGACTACCTTGCTCAGCCTGAAAACACCTGATACTGCCATCAATATTGGCAAAGAAACTAATCTAAGCCATCACATATTAGTGAGGGATCATCAGAAATCCTTACATAATTTATTAGGAGAAGTGCAGGAGAGCAGCTGGGGAGGAGAGAGAAAAGAACTGTCAAGGCCTGATCAGGAAGATGTCTTCATTTGAAAGGGGTCTTTTGCTAAGACAGTGCTTACAAACTTTAAGCCAAACCAAAATGCTTTGGACTTTGTGTACACAAGAAACCCATTTATTCCTCTCAGAGCACAAGTTGTTTGTGGAATTTTCATTTATTTTTCATGTATTTATTGATGCATACAGGTGTTCAACAAGCATCTGTGGGAAATTCTGCAAGGAAATAGCTGTTACCAAATATCCCACATTCAGGTACTTTTGGGCTCTGCAACACTGCAGAACAAAATGTTACAAAAGCCCATATGGCCAGGGAAGGAGGGAGTCCATTTTTGACCCGTGATTTATATGCCTTTTTGGCTTTTCACATCCCAAGGCCCTCTGAACACTTGGTTCTTCCTATGCTGTCATTGCTTGCCCAGCTACATGAAGCAGTTTAACTTATTGCTGTCTCTCTTGACAGATCTCAACACCAGCAAGTTTTGTTATGAAACATTACAGTACAAAGAGAAGATAACTCCTAAATACTGAAATACCACCCATAAAGCCTGCAGGAATTTAGGAAGACAAATGGACAGACATACATGGCGTTACAACGAGCCCCAGCCATATGAGCTGTCACATTTGAAAGACAGCTGAAGGGAAAATTGGGGAGATGCATTACAAACACCCTGGAAAAAATGATGAGGATGTCTGGAATAGTGAGAGTGTCTTGGAAAAAAAAAAATTAAGAACAGGATGATAAAAGATGGAAGAGAGAATCAGTTTGCCCATAGCTGCTGGCACTGCTGCACCGTGTGAGACAACCAAGACATGTCTCCCCAGCCCCCGTGATGCTTGGGCACTTGGCACTTTCACAAGCTGACAACCAAGGGTGCAGACCAGGGCAGAAGTTTATGTAACACAGGAACACACAGCACCGATTTTCGAACCTGAGGGGACTTTGGTGCCTGTCATCGGCACCGAGGAGAAATGTTGCCCCTTAACTGGATGATTGCATTTGACACAATGTGGATGTGACAGCTTCACGTGCGAAATAGCACCGGCTGGATGAATGGTTGAAAGACTGATACAATGGGTGCATCTTGGATCGCATCTGAGCAGGAAAGGAGAAATTGTGGCATTAAGTCATCTCAGTATTTTACACGTAACAAACAGCTTAGAAGGTAACTGCTCTTACATGTTTTCAGTTCATCTCAAGGAAACGCTTTTAGGAGAAAGACAGATCAGACATGAAAAATATGTGAAGAGCTCTTTTTCTAGCAATGATTTAGCAAGGTAGGAAGCCTCTTGGAGCCCAGGATGTGTTAAGAGGTGCCGGAAAGGGATTTAGCTCATGAAAATTGTGCGTTTAACCAGAGAGCAGTTACAGAGAGATGTGACTGAAGCTGGCAGCAGTCTGGCATTAGGCAGGCTCCAGACTGTGCCCTCCTCACACACAGGCACACGGACGCACACACGCTGCCAGCACAGCTGCACACTGTGCTCTCTCCTCACTCCTGCAGGGGCATCAAGAGGAGATAGCCCAGCTCTTCAAAATGAATAGACGATCAGGGTGGGATTGGATGGACTTTCTCACGGAAGCAGAAGAGAAGAGGTGGGGCAAAAATAACGAAAAGCTATAAAAATTGCACCCCTCCCTCCTGCGTTTGCACGCGGCTGGCTAGACGCAGACTCGGTGCCAGCGATACGCTTCCCGCAGCCAGCAGACAGGGCTGGGTGGCAGGAGCTGCAGGAGACAGCCACGGGTCATGTTGCTGCTGCTGCTGCTGCTGCTGCTGCTGCTGGGAGGTGTCAAGTGCTGCTGTGTCAAACCCCTGAAACCGAAAAGGGCTGGCAGAAGTGGGAGCACAGCAAGAGTGGGCAGGAGACGCTCTGGGCAAGCGAAGGCTTCTTGTAAAAGGCTGTTGATGACTGTGAGCTTTAATCGCCTTTGCACGGTGGGTGCTGGGTGCTGAGCTGAGGGGGAATGGCCATGGAGGTGGGGAGCAGAGCGTCAGCATCCCCAGGGCGCCACGCACATGCATGCAACAGGGGATGATCAGCTAAGATCGTGAGTCTCTTGTTTGATTCCAGATATTTTCCCATATAAAGCTGAATCCTTCTTACCTTCCCAGGGAGAGGGATGCTTGTCTCAGTCAAAATTAGGCAGCAGGAGCCATGCCTGGGGTCTTCCTGGGGTCAAAAGTCAGTGGAGAGATTCATGCTCCGTGGGGATACTTTATGCACAATCCAGCACAGACACTGGCTCAGATGTGGTCCAGACTCCAGACACTGTGTTCCCCTGACCTGCTCAGGGACCTGTGACTTCCACTGGCTCCCAACCATCAGGAAGCAGAATTGGGCTGGGGGATTGTTTCCTTGCACAAGCTGTTTCTAAAGTCTGGAAAACAGAGGGGAATATGATGCTGCTGAATCTTGCTGGACCACTGTGCTCATGAGGATGCCCACAAAAAGCACTGTGCACAGAAACGTGCCATAGAGTGACCTTCTGCATCACCCCAAAAACTACACAGGCCCCAGGCAACCCTCCAAAGGCAAACAGGCCATAATGGTGCTAATCACTGCTTGTCAGCATTGAGCAGCCACCAACAGATGTGCATGAGAAACTGAGCTGCAGTATATTATAAAAAAACTTATAATTTATTTTTGTGGGGGTTTTTTTCTCGCATCTCTCTGATTTTTTTTTTCTCAAAGTGCATTTTCTTGCACTTCATATTCCTAGAAATTACAGTGGAGGAATAGCTACTATGTTATGACTGGACAGTGCTGTTGAATTAGTTTTTAAAAATCACCATTAGATTCATGGTGTTTTAAGAATCCTGCAGTTACACCAGGTATTTAAAATGCACAGGCCTCTCCTCAGGCTTGCTCTGTGCTCCATTTTCCCACAGCCTGTGAAAGAGCCAAGATGGTCTGAGATGCCTACAGAGAGATTATGCAGTCCCTTTGTGAGTCTGCAGGTGAAAATGAGCCGATTTCATCTGAAAGCCTGAGAGCAGCCTCAGCTCTGGCTAAGGCTCATGCTAGTGGATGGCTCACCCTCATTTACAAGCTGAGATAGCCAATATTAGCAGCATTCCAGAAAACCAGAATACAGCAGATGCCTTGTAATCTGCAGAAGAAGAAAAAATGTGTTCCAGAGGCTGAATTTCACTGTTCAGCTCTGACCAAGTCTGCATCTTCCTGGGAGACAGAATTTCAGTCCCTGAAGGGGATGGGCACGGGGCTGCTGCTCTGGTGATGCTCACGGATTTGCGCAGTTTGTATCTCACCACTGATAGCTGCCATATCCCCCAGAGCAGCAGTTCTGGCTGCTTATCATCTCTGCTTTAATCACCCTGTGATATTAGAGGCATTATTAATATCCATGCACCCAGACGGCTCCCAGTCACCATCCCCAGCTTCCCATCGAAGCCTCTTGCTCAGACCAACTGGCTGCACTGGATATTATCTCAGAGACACAAGAGAACCAGGGAGACACAGCAGACACTTTCCTGCATCAAACAGCCAGGCTGCAGGCTGCTGAAGTCAATGCAAACACTGCCTTTACTGGCAATAATCTTTGGATGGGGCTTTAAGTATGATAACTACTGAAAAACAGGGACTTTAATTCCAGAACCACATGAGATTCAGACTCTCTCTAACCTGATTCATATTTTATTTATTTATCTGAAAGAGAAAAGCTAGGGAGGAGGGTGTGTGAGGGTGGGTAGTGTGACACGAGGGCCAGGCTGCAGGACAGTGCACTGTGCCCTTGCCCTGAGCTTCACAGGCAGCCTGTCTCCCGGACAAGATGCCTGTCTGATGGACCACATGCTTCTGTCTTTTCAAGGCAACACAGCGAGTCTCATGGCAGGGTGAATCTGAGCAGATGGGGAATCTTACATCATCTGAATTTCAGGAGAAATGTAAGGTTAGCTGTGCCTTATAACACGCAAACTTGGTTCTCTTTAATCTTCTAAATAGCACTTGTGAACAAGAGACTCTTTGGCAGTACACTGGATTCAGATGAGAACCTCTTTGTCCTCACACTTACCTTTGTGAAACAGTTGGCCTTAATTTCCATTTGGATGTACAGTTTGAAAACTATTTTATCAGTAGATGTATCTATTTTGCCAGGACAACTCTTGTTGTGATTGTCAAATCACTTGTAAAAATTGTGAAGCAGAGCTCTGCACACCAAAGATGTGACCCAACTGATAGGTACCTCTTTTTCTGAATCATCCAGCTCTCAGAATCATAGAATTACAGAATGGTGGGGGTTGGAAGAGACCTCTGGGGATCATCTAGTCCAACCCCCCCGCTAAAAGAGGGTCACCCAGAGCAGGTTGCCCAGGATTGTGTCCAGGCAGGTCTTTAATCTCTTCAGAGAAGGAGACACCACAACCTATCTGGGCAGCCTGTTCCAGAAGTCTTTACTTATGTTTAGGTGGAACTTCCTGGGTTCCAGTTTGTGCCCACCGCCTCTTGTCCTATCACTGGGCACCACTAAAGAGAGACTGGCCCCATCCTTCTGATGCTTATAAGCATTGACAGGATCCCCTCTCTGTCTTCTACAGCCCCAGGTCTCTCAGACTTTCCTCATAAGATAGATGTTCAAGTCCCCTCAGCATCTTTGTGGTCTCTGCTGGACTCTTTCCAGTAATTTTACATTTTACTTTTCAGATTACAGGACTTCACAGTCAACGTATCTGATCTCATAGTTTAGGATCTACTACTCACACAGCTATTAATGCTGTAGTTTGAATCTGAACCACCTTACTGTTGCTCTGGTAGTTTTCTGTCTCTTTTTGCTACGCTTCGAAAGCAAACCTGCAGATAACAGGATATTTTCCTCACTGACAGTTGACATCTCCCTTCTCTGCCTTTTTGCTGTGGATCAATTTGTTCGCTGTTTTTATCTGTGCAGTTAATTATCTTATGAGCTCTTATGATAATTGAAGTCCCTGTTCTGGTGGTATTTCTTGGCAATGCTGAAGATAAGGACACGAGCGCACGTGATGTTCTGCAGATAAAGCCCATCTCCCTGCCACCGCTGTCACTGCTGTCCCCACTGCAGCTGCCAGCACTGGCCTTGGCTCAGCAGGAGCTGGTACTCGCAGGTGGAGCTGCTGATCTGCCCAGAGCAGAATGGGTGCACTGTCTCTAAACACGCTTCTCATCATTCCCTTGGGCTTGGAAAAATAAAAGGTCTTCAGGGCAGGAAGTTTTAAGGCGACAGAAAAAAAACACCATTCCAGAAGATGTTAACGTGGCTGAAAATGATAATGTGCTTCAAAAATCACAGCTTTTTAGAAGTTATCTTTAGTTTTAAAATATATTTGAGGAGGAGGGACCATCTATTTTGGAAAGGGCCATGATTTCCATCCCCCAAAACATGTACATTGGGAAAAATATCAAGGAAGTGTGGGAAAATATGCAATGCACCAAAACCCTTCATATTTCTTTAAATATTTGCATTTAGACACTATACTTCTGTAGATTACTTGCCTTCAGATTTTCATTTCTGTAACCTATCCACAAATCATACCGTGAAACAGGGGGACACTAGAGACCTTAGATAAAGGATCTTTGTACTTTATTTTCTTGCAGATCAAACCACTCTGACCTGGACCTGCACATTCAATATAACAAGTCCATCATGGAGGTGGTTCCTGCCCCATCAGGGACCAGCAGATGCTTAGACAAAAGGGCAAGCAGCTCTGGAGTGCTGCTGGTGGGATGATGAGCGTGGGCAGGCAGCTCTCAGCCCTGTCTGTAGTGCAGCTCCTGCCTCCCTCCTCTCCCATCCCAGCACACCTCTGAGCCAGGACCTTGTGGATGTTTTGGTAGTGCTGAGGAGCTTACAAAATATTTCCCAGACTACTTCAGCCCTTTGCACAGGTAACAAAACTGCAAGCACTTGTCTCCCAAACTTTATTAAGAAGTTTCTTAAAACCTGTCTGCAGCATCCCATCATTAAATATAACTAACGAGTGTGCTGTGGACAGGGGTAACCACTCAGATCAAAGCTGTAACGATTTATTTTTTTCTGTTGGAAGCAACAACGATCTCCAGAGCTCCCTTGAGTCGTTCCATCTTTATTAAATAGGCAGAACCTTGGCTGCTGAGATTTGATAAATCAAGGGCCAAGCTGTGGGCTGAGGTGCAAGCATGTATCTCTAAACATTCAATCAGCCACCGATATAATGAAAGAAGGGTTGATAATTATAGAAACCTAGTACATTAACTGGCAGAACATTAATGGCAAGGAACAACATACAAGCTTATATTCCCTCTGGCTGAGAAGGTAAATTGCATTTTCAAGTTATGACAAACTTGACATTTGTTATTATCTATTATTATATTATATATATCCTTTAAAGTATCGTTTAGAGGCCTCAGCTGTGGTCAGAGTCTGACCGTGCACTGGAAAGGTTATATTTTAAGTCCCTGACATTCAAGATAATATTTCCTGCTGTCGTGGTTCTGCCAGCTTTAGGAGAAGTTAAGCTAATTGGGAAAACATCCATCTGAGGGTATGGAGGAGTGTGAAATGTAAATGCGAAGGACTCCAGGTATTAGGCAGCATCCTTTCTACCACCCGTCTCAAGCACTGGCAGAAGGCCTCCCTTTAAGGCGTGCAGGCTGTGCTCCACAGCAGGGTCCTCACCACACCTCAGGTGAGGAACGGGGCAGAGCTGGGTTCCTTTGCTGGGCACCACAGTCTCCTCTGAAAAGGCTGGCTGAGGACTGGAGAACAGCGAGGTCCCACCTCGCTGCGTACGCACCCATGGCACCCTGACGCCAGGCGGGTGGGAATGGAGCAGCCCTCTCAACACGACCACGAGCGAGGGGTTGCACTCCCCTCTTCTGCCAGTGCACCAGCCCCGGGAGGAAAGGCAACTCTCTCCCTGCCTCTGCTGGGTCCTCCCCTCTGTGTTTTGGCAGCTCCCTGCCTGCAAGTGCCCTTCTGGATGCTGGACTAGCAGTCTCCAACCAATTACTCCTCATCAGCATCTGCTACCGTAATTAACAAATGTGATTACAGAGTGCAGATGTGCTGGTGTTGCACCTTGTCACTATGGCAGCATTTTCTTTTCTCACTTGGTATTATGAGCTAATAATTAAAGCTTTTTATTTGTACTAGCTTCATGTAATTTAGGGCCAATTTGTTGTGGCATTCCCTAATGTTCACTTCATCTTCATGGTACCTAACCCAGGCTGCTGCCACACCAATCAGGAGTGATTTTGTTCTTAATTACTGCATCTTAAAATGACAATTAGGTTCAAAATTATATTGTATAAAAACAAATTTATGTTGCGCATAGCTTTCAGGCAAATAGGAATGGATGTATTGGAAAGAATTCCTCCTCATTTCTGGTTTTACAAGGTTTTTGTAAGATCTTTTAATAGAGTCATAGAACAGCCCAGGTTGGAGGGCACCTCAAAAGATCATGTGGGCCAACCTTAATGCCAATCATAAAACAAAGAGCTTGTCACAATATTTAGGCAATCAATTCACTGGTGGGCTCACCATGGGAAAAGATATGGGAGCCAAAAGTGTAAATGGTTTCAGGTGGGATCAGCTGCATCTGTAGAGGATATCTTCATCTGTGGCTATTGAATGTCATGCCTGGGTACAGCTTCCAGCTGGGATGTCCTCCCAGTGCCAGTGTCCCTGAAATGGAGAAACCCATGGCATGCACTCCATTCTGTAAATTTTCCAGGTGCAGCCAGGACTGAGTGTCCATTTTTGTGCTGTTCAGGAGAAAAATGTTGCAGCAATATCAATTTCTGAAGAAAAAAATCAAGCAGCCCTGATGGCACGATGGGGCTGCTGTGGATCAGTCACTTAGCACTAGGCTGCACTCTGTCTTTTTGTCAGATATGAGTCCCCTCTCCCCTCAGGTTGCAGTCCAGACAAGGGGGTTTATTATCTCCTGCAACCTGATTAAAAGAGTTGACAGAGCACAGTGCACAGGACCCTGTGGTCCTTAACCTGAACTTAATTATGGATCGCCCCAGAGAGCCGCCCAACCTCCCTCCTGGCAAACATTTGCAATCAACCACCACAGCCAGCCAGGTCTGCACGTTGCAGCCACCTTTCTGTGCTACATCAGCAGCTCGCCCAGCACCAGCCTTCCTCCCTGGCTGTCTTGATCTGGTCTCATTTAGTCACACACTAAGACCAGGTTGGCTGTGAGGCATCATGTAGCTTCATACATGGAGAATTAGGGGAAAAGAATCCTTCTCCTTCAAACGTGTCCTTTTGAAAACCTGGGATGAACAGGAATGCTCATACTTTTCCCAGTTGCAAGTCATACCATCAGCATCTGGCTCACTTTATGGAAGCGCAATGGTTTGTTGCACCAGACAGATTAGTGAAAGCCTCCTTTAATTATCATTACATCAGTAATGTACCTCATCCATGCTCTTTGCTAATAGCTCCAGCAGTCATCCCAGGGTGAGCTGCTTGCTTGGGACAAAATGAGGTCTATGGGTGTATAAACTCTGCAGGAACCTGTGACACCCAAAGGTCCACAGCTTGTGGGTGCAGAGAGAGGCTTCATCATGAAGCTAATCATGGTCTGTTGACATGCAAAATAACTTGAGTATTAGCATATACCCTGCAATCTCATGTGAAATCTGGATAAGTGTAGCTGCAACTGCAGCATGAACTTAGAAAAGTGTAGGAGGGTGGTTTTGGTTTGTTTTTTTTCCCAATGTGCACATTTCTGCTTTATTTTATCATTAAGGGAGTTTTAGGTTATGGGCTATTTTTGTCATCTCTCATGACCATGATGATGCTGGGTTACATCAAGGGGGCTGCTCCTCATTACTGCTCTCCCACCCACCACTGACCAAGTCTCCCCAACTCAAGGAAGACATGTAGACAAAAAGAGAACATCCCATGTGGCTTAACTGTGTTGCCAGTGCATTTAATACACTGGATTTTAGACAAAAAACTATCTGGCTTAACCATCATCCCCACTTGTCAGGACTTCAGTTCTTTAGTCTGAAAAAGTAATGAGGAGAGGCACACAGGCTGTGCAGCTCCAAGGCCAGGAGCTGGTGCTTGTGAACCCATGGGGTTGCCAGGCTTGGTACACCTACACTCCTCTCTCCAGGGCTCAGTGATGGCAATCTTTGAGAAACGTCTGAGCAGCTGCCCAAACCACTGTGCACAGGGAAGGGAGCAAACTCAGGCTCTGTCTGGGTCCTCTGGCAGTGCCAAGCCCCCTTCTGTGACAGCATCATGACTAAAGGCTCAAACTTGTATGAAATGTAAAAAATGCCCCTAAACCCCTTGCCCCACTCCATTTTGGGTGGGGAGACAAGGCAGAGCAGGGCTCTGATGGGTGCAAGACCAGACTTACCATGCAGGCTGGCTCTGGCACAGTCACTAGGTGTACCTGGTTTGAGGTAACTGCTGCATGGTGCCCATTAGAAGACATTGAATAATTCCTGCTCTTCCTCTTTCATTTGAGACTGTTAGTTCTTTGTTCTCAGCTGTCATTGTTTTAAATGCTGTGTTTTGCAGGGTTTTTTTATGAAACTCCTTCAGTGACCTACTTGGAGTTTAAAATAACCTTATTAGTAACACAGTAATGATAGCTAGCCTTCCTACATACGATTTGTCTTCAAGGCATTGCTCCAACTTTAGGCAATCTTCACAGTGGCTGTGAAAGGCAGGTGCTCACTGCAGTATTTTAAGACAATTGTGTTAAAAATTAAGATGATGCAACAAAAATGGTTGATTCTTAGGCCTGTTTTACGCTTGATTTTTTTTAAAGTCTAATACTAACCTCCATTGGAAAAATGAGGTCATTAAAGGGCAAGGAAATAATAGCTATCCAACATTTACCGAGGAGAAACTTTCACTTATGAGCAGCTAGAATAAGCATAAAGTATCTACTCAGTCTTTACTGGCATCAAGACCATTCTCTGCATTTCCTTTCCTCAGAGGCTCTTTTGTGTAATTTGACATAATGAAACAGGCAGAAATGAGCTGGAAGCTCAAGGGAGCATTTCCAGGATCCCCCTAGCTCCAAAATATTTGAGATGTCTACATCCTGAACAGATGAAAAAATGGAGAGGTGTCCTTTACATACTTGTTCTTTCCAAGGTCCCTTGCTAAGTCCTAGACTAAAGCACATACCTGGTTTGTGGGACATACTTGGACACCTTTCCTGGTGTCCTGGGTTCAGGTTAATTATCACCAGCAGCTGCTGGCCCAAGCAGTTGGGAGGGGCCACAGCCAGGTTAAACAACAGAACCAGGCAGGAGGGTATTCAAAACCATCCTGGTATCGTGCCTGCTATGTAAAGGGGTGTTTGTTTCATTGTGTACCTTCAGCTTATGGCCAGGAGCAGGAAAGTGGCATCTCAGACACAGGTTAGAGCCTCCATATCTCTATCACTTGCTTTGCACATCATTTAATTAGCACTATTGTTATTACTGTTGTTTTCTTCTTTCTTTGTAGTGTTAAACTGTCCTTATCTCAACCCAGGAGGCCTCACCTTTTTCTTCTTCCCAATTCTTCTTCTCATCCCATGGTGTGAGGGGAAGGGAAGCAGTGGGTGAGTGGCTGCAAGGTGTTTAGCTGCTGTCAGAGGTTAAACCACAACACCTGGCTAGCCCTGAGCTGAATGCCAGATCTTGCTAGCCTCTGTGCTCTTCTGGAAAGAAGTTAGAAAACCCCTAGAGGAAAATAACTGCTGTGCTGCCACTGCTGTTAGGTCTGAGTAATTACCTGAGCAGACAGAAATCCCTTTCCTCTTCAGGTTTTGGACAATGGTAAAGCTTGATAGTTTGGTGTTCTATCGTAAGTTTTAGCCTAGAGATGGGATTGAGTGTTAAGCTGAATGGGATTCTGTATGTAATTAATGATTCATATGAATAGATGTTGTATTGGCGTGTTTTAAACAGCTGTGGGACCTGAGACTCACCAAGAAGCACTTGAATGGGAAAGTGAGAGCAAGAGCTCCCCCTGAGCCTGGTGTTGGTTGATTGGTCTCTCCAGTTTGAAGCAACAGGTCACCTAATTTATGCCTCTATTGTAAAGAAAGAAGTCTTAGTTTTGTGTATTTTCTGTACATCCTGCCTCAGGGCGTGGGCTGATCTTAGGAAAGATTTAAAACTGGGGGAGCTCATCTTTCCAAATTGAAGTTAAGGTATTGACAAACTCCCACGGCAGTGAGCCAGCTTTCCTCTGGGCCTCTATTTCATTTCAATTCCCTCGAGGTGAAACGCAAATAAGAAATAATATGCTTTGTGATTCACTTCTGCTTGAGTATGGAGGAGAAAATACTGCTGCAAAGGGCTCTGCATGGCACTGTGTACCTTCTCTCTGCACCAGCAAGTACATGGGGCTCCTGGGAGTCTCCACCTGAGCCAGCTGCAATTGGAAGGCAAGGCAGATCTTCCCTTTGCTCAGCAGAGACTTTGTAATGATGCCTTACTAACAGAAAAAAATAAATCCTTATTGCATCTTTAAATGCTTCTTGGGGAGGCTGGCACAACATGGAAGCTGCCAGTATTTGCTGCAAATGCAGAAGCATTTGGTATTCTCTTACCTTTTACTTGATCAGTTCATATCCATTGTAATTGTTCTCATTTCCTCCTGGTCCTCTGCCACCACCCACTGTGGGAGGTGGACTTCCACGTACACCCTGCACTGTTGGGGAAGGAAATCAATGGATGAAGTGATTCCCATTTTGGAGATTCTCTATTTCATGACTTCTTTGAAGTTCTCATACAAATGAAAACATTTTTGGCTTGTCAGACAGCAGAAATCAGTTCAGGGCAACTGAGTTAATTCATTTTCACTAAAAAGAAATAATTTGAAAAGATCTATGCCTGGAGAAGATTGAGGTGAAAAATAACATGGACCTGAGGAATTAAAATTGTTTCAAAATTAAAATCGAGGCTGCACGTAGCTCAAACACAGTATTGCAGCATCTGCAAACCTATCTTTTAATTATTTTTGTTGGAAAAGCTTTTTACTGCAGATTTCAGTTGGGAAAAAAAAAAAAATCCCAAGATGATTTAACTTGTTTCTGTCTCATTAAGTTTAACAAGGGATTGAATAAGTGGACAAATCAGGAGGGGAACATATGTAAGGGAGCCTTGCTCAGGCCTCCAGGAACTTGGGCCATATACACTTTTGAAACTGAACATTTCACTCTTCTTGCCATGAACTGAAAGATTACCTCAAAAGAAGGGAACCTGCTGCTTTGCAGTTTGTCTGCTTGAAGATATCCATCACTGCAGGACTCCTGCTGGTGTCCACAGGAGCTGGTGTTGCCCCTCCCGTGGGCATGGGATGTAACCCAGCCCTTGGCATAGTACACGTGTGCAAGGCAGGCTGGGCAAGCCATAGATGCAATTAGCCCTGCTAATCTAGGGTCTGTTTACTTCAGGCAGGTGCTGTGCTATACCTTCAGAAAGGCTTATGTGGGATGCGTCACTGTGCTTAAAACCAGAATATGGCACCATGACTCATTCCATATAAACCTGTTGGTCCTAAACACAAATAAATGTTTAAAAGTGTTTTCTGCAAAGTTTATTTCTCTGCTCACAGAGCTGACGCAAACGCCATGGCACTGCATAAACCTTCCACTGTTCTGTGCATTCACTTTTCCCTCACTTTCTTCTACCAGTAACTTAAAATGGAAAATACCTCCAGGAGACCTGGTATTTTTAGTTGTGTTGTGGAGTATCGAGTGCATTGGAAAGCTGACCTTTGAGGCTTCCAGTAATATCAGTAAGTTGTCCTTCTTTGAAAGCCCTATTAACACTGCATCCTCACCCTTGAAGAACTGTTGGAGTGGTTTCTACATAATGAAAATTACAGCACCCCATAGGGCTTAATGAAAGTACCTGGTGCCTGCATGGACCTGCTTTTATTCTAGCCAAACATCTCAAAGTATATTACCAAGATGGGTTAACACTGATATTTTCTTTTACAGAGAAATAGTCGGGGAGTGAAGGCAAAGTGTTTGAAGGCACACTATCTTCTATGCTCAGTAAAAAGCTGTGGTGGTTTGTTCAATGAAAGAGAGCCAGGGTACAGCTATGCACCTTGAGGCATTCACCCACAGAACAGCTTGTATCAAAAGGAGCTGGGAGCTGTCTGTCCCACCAGCTCTCTGGGTGGCACCTGGGAACCTTTGAGAAATGTACCCAAGGGATCTTGTAGGATGGTCTTGGTTTCAGGACAAGAAACATACTCATACTTGCAGGAAAGGAACTAAGTCTCTACTGCATAGGGGTGCTGTGGACTTTCTGCTCCCAAAACCAGAGCCTGTAGAACCAAAAAGACAAGAAGTTGCCATTCTCTCAGAGCATGACACAGACATGCTGGGAAGGAGTGTGTACATCTCTGATGTTCATCAGGAGCTAAGTGTGTCTGAGGCCCCTGTCAAAACCTCCCTCTCCTTGCACAGTGAAAGCCAAGCACCTGCTGCCCCAGCTCTCCAGCTTCAGCAGGGACAGGGGGAGGGAGGTGCCCATCACCTCGGCATCCTCCTGCTGGCAGCATTGCTGAGGGACCTGGTGTCTGAGGACACCCAGAGCTACAGAGCCACTTTCAGCTTGCTTGAGGCGGAAACCCCAGAGAGCCTCTATAGAAGACAGATCACTTTGAGACAGGCACAGAGGAAACAACATTAATTTAAACGGAAAATGCAATTAAATGGAAAACTTGAAATGAGGGAGATTGTTGGCTGTCTTACCAGGAAATTACTGTCCCTTAATGTAGTTAAGTAGACAGGCCCCAGGGCAGCTGAGCAGACGTCCTTTAGATGTCCAGAGTACAAGGAGGTTTGTAAAGGGCAATGCTCAGGATAAGTCCAAGCACTGGAAGGGACAGCATAAACAGGCACAGTTGGACAGTGAACTACTGAATGCTTAGAGCTGGCAGATGCTTCTGAAGATTCAATTCATTTGCAGGAGACTGGTGGAACAGGGCTGATGTTCCAGCATCCTCTGCCCTGGGGCAGAGTTGGCATCTCCCCACAACCCTCCTTAAACCTGGATCCAGTCAGGGTTGTTAATGAGCCTTGACGACAGGCTTCAGAAACATCTAAAATCAGGATGAATGGCTTCTCCTCTGCAAACATGACTCAGCAGTACCCATCCTCACCTTCTTTACAATCTTCTCCCCTCCCCAGTGCTTGCTCAGACTGTTGCTCTTGGGGTGGTAACCAGTGCATGCACTTTCTCCTGTGCCCTCTCTTAAGGGAAGAGGCTGCAGAATGAGCTATTCTCAATCTGGGGGTCTAGCACAAGGCAGCACTTTGCAGTAGTGTTTTACCAGGCTCATCCTCCTTCATATCCCCATGGGCAGGAAGCATCGTCTAACCCAAACATCATGCTGACCCTCTCTGCAGGTGAGGGTCCCTCCAGCAGTTTTAGCTTTGAAATCATGCAATGGAGTATAGTTGCTGAAAGAAAAGGGCTTTCCTCACTCCTTCCTTGGAAGGCTGAAAATGTTGAAGGCAATGGAGAGAGGGCATGAAAAGGCCCCTGAGTGGAAATAAACATAAAGAGAAATAAATAGGTATTAAAAAAAAAAGAGATAGTTTTCTTCATCCAAACTTGCAGCACAGCCCAAGCCCAGAAAATCTCCAAGGACAGAGTGGATTAGAGATAACCCCCAGGAATATGGAACAAAGTGTGTAATTGAAAACAGCGTCATATTCATCACAGTTGGAGAACAAAGCACTTAACTCAGCTGGTAAAAATGTCAGCTAAAATATCTCCTTTTCATCCATAGGTTGATGTTTAATACATATTTCCTATTAGAAATGGCAGGTAAGTTGGAAAAGGTCTTCTGGCAGGTTCCAAGCTTTCTGTAATGGTTGAACATATTTCACCAGCTTAGAGCTCTGTTCATATTTATGCTAATAACCCCTCTTAAATACCAATTTAAACACAAATTCCTGAAGCTGAAATTGATCATGTATTTCTGTAGATGAGTGCTGAAGATCTGAGAACTTGCATAGCACATGTTGTAGTATGAGAAATAGCAGCAGCCTAATAATACTAACTGCTTAGTAAACATATGGAAATGAGGAGAGAGCACTGAATGCTTATTACAGCTTCTCTGGGAATGTTAAAGACTGCCTTAAAACTGTGGGTAAGAAGGTGAGGGCTTGGCAGCTTCTTCTGAGCAAGGTAAAGCGTAAGATGTTAAATTATGCATTTCAAAATCCAGAAAAGTCAGTGAAAATGTCTTCAAAAGAAAGACTTAAGTGTCAAGATTCCCTGTCTGCTGCCTTCTCCCTATACACCGACAAAATATATCTTTATCCAAGCCTTATGTTTGGTGGAAATTTGGATTTATCATACCTATTGCCGAGTTCATGTTGGAAGGCAATTAGTGAAAGAGCTTGAGCAGAGGCCATCAATATTTCTCTGCTTGATTAAAAAACCCATCTGGAGCTGGCAGTGAACTAGGCTGCTATTGGCAGGGGTTATTTAGCGCATCACTGTTCCTCTGCGAAACCCTGCGTTTCCTCCATTATCACAGGGTGAGATCCCTGTGGGCGGAAACTTGAGAGATGGCTTAAAAAGTGAATGTGAAATGGCATGAGACCGTGACACTTGGAGAAAAGACTGGCTCTGAAAAGAGGCCGCTGGCTCCCTGGATTTTGGTAGGACAAATCTGACCCAGGGGCTTCAGCATCCACTGGGGTTTAGCTCATCATTTACTCCTTTATCCTGCTTATCATGATAATCGAGGGTGAAGTACCTGTGTCTCCTGTGTTGTAACCCCAGCAGTCTGTGGATGCTGAGAAGCTGCTAGCAGAGGGATTTTCTCAGGTTCTCACAATATTTGGTGAGAATCCTGCCTTTCTCACACAAGTTATGAAAAACAGTAGGATGGTTTTTGTAAGCTGGACCAACACCTGGTGTTTTGTTACGTTCTGTTTATGGTACATTGGAAAAATATTTTGCAATGGGTGTTGTAGGACTGTAGCCAATCACCCTAGGAGATGGGGGATCACTGACCAATCGGGTCTAGGGTATAGAAAAAGGGGTTATAAATTAATAAATTGGCCTTCTCTTGCTGAATTTGTGTGTTGCTGCATCTCTCTGCTCCCAGTATAAACAGCGACAGCAGTCTAAGGAAGTAAACAGGACAGGAGCCAGAGGGAGAGATAACATCTTGGTTTACATCTTCTCTAACAGCTAGAAAAAGAGGCAATAGGAGTAAATCTTTTTCAGTTCTGAAATCTTACCTAGGTAGGGCTGTGTGGGCTGGGTACTGTGAAGGGAACAAAGAAAGGTAGAACCAAAACCTACCTTAAATGAGCCTTTATTCCCACATTGTTGCTCTGCTGCGTCCAGTTTGTCTTTGGAGATAAATCTTCAGCCCAGAAAAAGGGGTTGCAGATCTGAAAGCATGCCTGCTTGTTCCAGCTGCTCCAGTAAAGGTACTGTCCCTCCTTACTACCTTTCTCCTGGTCATGGTTTTGCATGTATGGAGAAATTAGTCTAAAATCTGTTGCCCAGTTCCTCTTGATGGGAATTTCATACCTGCTGAAAGGGAAATGGAGTCATGCACGAGGCACATGGGAAAACCCCACTTGTGTCTAGAGGACAGAGACACAGGCTGGCCAGGAGTTTTGCCCAGCATTATGTACTGTTGTTGAGACTTTGACATGCCATCCTCACGTGGCTCATAGCCCTCACTAGGAATCTGGCATGTTGTTTGCTCATTCCCTTCTGGTCCCTCTTGTTCCTGTTAGCAGCTGTGAGAGAAAGGCCACAGTGAAACTTCCTTTGCTGCAGCCTGTAACACCAGTTTATTAGCGTGGCGTGAGACTGGGGGATGACTTGAGCTCTGTTTCCCAGCCAAAGCAGGTAGTGTGGATCTGTGGTGGTCAGCATTTTAAAGGGTCGGACAAGAGGAGAAGCCTATTTCCCCTGATAAGGGGCTGAGTGACTGAGTAGGTCTATGGTTGAGGAGGAGAAAAAGGGAAAAATAAGATGATGAAAAGTTCGCCACAGTGGATACAGTCTCATCAGGTTTTGGTTTCCCATTTTCATTCAAAACAATGGGTTCCAAAGAAAGCTGCTCCCAGGAGTGGAGTCCTTCAAAGCTGAAATGTGTTATCTTGGGTGAATCACTGAGTCATTAACAAAGGAAACCAGCTTGATTGCTTATTTTTAAACCTGCTTTTCTCAGACTTCTCTTGAAGTGGAATTTCACAGCTCCTGAAGCCCAGGCTTTGCTTGCTGCTGGCAACCACCTGCCTAGCAGAGCTGTGGAGCAGCACCTCGATCACCTTCCTGTACTCAGATGCTTGAAAGGGGCTACAATACCACTCACAGCAATATATGAGCTATTTTCCACCATTGCTAGGACATTATTAAGTCCTTTCCAGCTGGAGGCTGGTACATTTCCTTTCAAGATTCAGAATGTGAAGATAAAGAACTGTGGAAAAACTCTCCTGCAATCAGTGCTGGGACAAAGCCCTTGGATTTGTTCAAATACTTGCTCACAGATTTAGCTCTGCCATAATAAGGCATGGCACTGTTCAGGTCATGCAGTTTGGATGCAGGATGCCATCAGTGGTAGGGACTTCAGGCTCAGCTCTGCTTCTCTGGCCATTGAGGTGGGACTGCATGGACAGACGTGTCTATAAATTTATGTGATTTTGGATGGGCAGTATGTTAGTATGTATAAGGCTCTACTGTAGAGTTTAGACTGTCCTGTAAACCTGTCCAAGACTGCAAGAGCTGACAGAGTATGCTGCAAATTAAAAAAAAAATCTGTTTTCTTCCCAGGACATTTCTAACTGACCATGAGCCAGTTCTGCTCACTTTCAATATGCCTTGGCCATAAGCTCAAATATCTTAATAAAGGCTTGGTATTTCAGGGAACTCTTGAGTGGAGCAGAAATGAGAGTCCTTGAGATCACAATGCCTGGTGCTAGGAGGGTTTCTCTCTCCAGCTATCACCTGTTTGTGAAGATGGTGGACATGGTGTTGCACCATTACAAGAATGCTCTTTTCAAATGCAGGATTTTAATTTTTTTTCATCTCTCAGTCTGCAGCACACAGAGCCATAAAGGGTCATGCTGCAGCTTGGAGCTTGTACCCAGAGAAAGAGTATCACTGTCATCCTTCTGTTATCACCCTTCTCCTTCGTGTTTGTTTCCACTAAATGCCAGTAAAGAGGAGAGAATCCCAGTGCCACAGAACAACTGGCTTCACAGAGCACCTTGGTCTTGCAAAGAAGCAAGGGAAGCAGATGTTGATACGCAGTGTTTACACCTCTGTGTTCAGTGCTGTTTTGGATTGGACCTTTGGATGTGTTGGGAAAGGAGTTATGTGTTTCCACCTTGTGAACCCCACAGAGATGGCTCTGCCAGACAGACACACTGGAGAGGAAATCACAGGCTCATCCCATGAGACCTTCTCCCAAGGAAGGGAGTGGAGCACATGCACTATGAGGGCCATTTAATAATAGATCTAAGACAACAGCACAGGATGTCATGTAGAGGGATCTTCTGCACTGAAGAATGATGGAAAGAGAACTGGCTAAGCCTTTTCCTCACCATCTGTTATTAAAGCATCTCATTTTTGCCAAGATCCTTCAGTTATCTGCAGAAGCCTCCCCACTATGCTGTTTTTCTCTTCTTGAGGGTGCTGAGAATCCTGCAGGGCTTAAAATCTGTCTGGACCCTTCCGCTTTTGCTCAAGATCATTCAAAAAATGTTAATAGGAGATTTGTACCAAGCCAGGGTGTTGGTCCTGCTGTCCAAGGACATGAAACACAGCATGTCTTGTGTCACAGCTGAGGGCACTTGTACGTTGAGGGAATGCAAAATATGATTTTTAAAAATTACATTTGAGTTCACATTTTAACTGGAAAAATTGCCTGGAAAAGAAATATTTGTTCTTCACCTTCGATCAATTTTAAAAGAAATAAAAGGCTCCCCAGGCTATTGGGTCCTGTACATTCCATGTTGGTTTCTGAACTCAGGTGTCAAATCATTTCCCTGGGTCAGATGCCACCTTGCCTGGAAATGCTATGCCGAAATAAAAGAGGTGAAGGAAGGACATTTGTTAGACAATATTAAAGTAATTTAATTACCCCTAGGTAGAAAGAAATCTGTTGTTATTCTTCACCTTTGTGGATCAAGTCAAGGTCATGCCATGTAGGAAGACCATTACAGACAGACCTATTAAAAATTATTTTCAGTTGAAGTTTAGCAGTTTGAGACACAGGTAATGAGTATGATAGAGTTTGGGAGAAATAGGGAAAATACTGTTAATTGAACTCTTTCTCATACTACCAGAAGGGAAGTACCTGGGTAATTTCTTCGCAAAGTTTCCTAACAGCTCCCACTTTCAGTTTTCTTTTGTTTTCACCGACTCTCTCCGAGCTTTTCATTCATGACAGGTGATGCTGTTTCCACCCTTCAAAGATGTGGTCCCCCACCCCAAGTCTGTTAACAGGCACTGAAGAAATGCAGGACATGGGAAGCACAGCAAGAAACCTCTCTGGATCAGACTCTCACCAGTGGTTTCAGTGAAATGCCATATCCCATCAGAGAAGAATATGACCTCCCATAACTTTTGCTTCTCATAAGAAAATACATCTAACTAACACCATAATACGGTAAGGTCGAACAGTAGATTATGCAAAAAAAAAAAAGGGGGGGGGGAAATTACTGAAACTCATCTGGACTGGTTGCCAGGATGGTATTACAGAGCTGGCAATGGAAACAGCTTCGTTGAGTACACTTACGATCAAACTCAACTGGAAAACATTGGTCACACTGGATTTTAATTAGCCTAATGGTCAGGCCTAAAATGCAGTTGGATTTATCAATTAGAGATTCTGTTAGTTGTCCTTATTTTATGGAACACTAATGCTCAAAGACCATTCCAAACCGAAAAGACATTACTCACACAGTATGTCTTTTAAATATAGAAAGTACTTCAGGTCTTAACTACACAGAAATTAGCAAGATAATTTCAGAAGTATTAGTTTACCAGCTTATTTTTATTAAAATATTTCTTTAAACTTGAATCAGTGAGGGCATTGTTTAGAAAACCCCTAGGATCATTCCTAGAACTATGTGCCCCTGCAGAGTGGACCTGCCTTTTCCTTTCAGGGGTCATTGACTACATCTAATTGTCTTTATTTGCTTAGTTGATAAGGCATGGTTCCTCTCACTACCTCTACTGATGTTTATTGTTTTCAAATCACGAGGTATAAATCCATACTACCCATACTGGTAACAACATATTTTTCTTCCTTAATGCAATAAGGATTTTCTCTACCAGCCTGCCTTTTGCTTGTGTCAATCACATACTCAGGTACTTGTGATAAAGTGTACCATAAATTAATCCTAAGGAAAAGCCCAAGGTTGTTTTCATTCTAAATAGGAAAAAAAACAAAAAAAATGTCAGCATAAAGAACAACCCCAAACCAGAATCTTTCTGTAAATGTGTTTTTTTCGGTTTTATTTGGTTTGGGAATATGAGAGTGTTTTCAGCACTAACTTTTGTTTCAATAACATGGAAACAGCTATAGTCTAGTACTTACCCTATTATTACAGCTAATATTCAACTATATCAAAGTCCAGGTGATAACAGCTTCAAGCTATTATGAAACAAAGTATTTTGGCACAATAGAGAAATGAGTAAGTCAAAATGATTCACTTCAGATTTCACAAATTTCATCCACAGCCACTCTTTTAGAAGAGCACTTCTAAGACAGAAACCCACTACTTTAGAATTACATTTGATTATTATTTATTAGCATAAAATCACAGCCACCTTTTGCAAGTACAGCCTATAGGAAGGGAACCGCATTTCCTAAACTCTTTCTTCTCCTACATCTGGCATGGAGAAAACCAGCCCTGATCTGAGGAAGCTGTAAAAATAAATCACAGTTTGGTGTTTCAGTAGCTGCAGCTCCTGTGCCATGATGGGGCTGCTGGACCAAGAACTGGGCAAACACCACACACTGCTGGGTGTGCTTTCCAACTACAAGACACTATCCTGCACTGTTTCCACAAGTCAGCTGCATAATGGAGGTGAGATGACTTGGAAAATAATAATGAGGTTTAATCTAATTGAAAAGATTTTCTTTACCTTCGGAAGGGTTCAGGTCCCAGATCAGCCGATGACCTTCAAGATCTGTGGTGGAAAGTCCAACAGCACTGATGATCATTACATAAATTATCCTCCCTGAATGCAGAATAATCACCACAGTTAATACAGTTCACTAGTTAAATTTACTTTATTGTATTTCACACAGCCCTATTTACACTTTAAGACACAATTTGTTCCTGTCTATTAGAAAACATATTGATTTTTTTTCAGTTTTAGCATGCTGTAGAGCCTCTTGTAGCAGTATTTACATCTGTGAGCAAGCCCAGCTGCCCTGGATGATGCTCTGTACATCTGGACCTGAGGGACTGAGTGTTATAATAGTTAATAAAAGCCAGGTCAACATGAAAAATGGGATGTAAAGAGCCAGCAGACAGTCTATGCACTGAAGGTCCAATTTTCTAAGCATACATGTCAGGAATTAATTAAATATTTCAGTATGCCAGAGAAGGCTAAGGGGTGATTCCCTGGTTTTGAATCCCCAAAACTGGTGCAGCTGTGTGAACAGGGGTGCATTAAAAGACAGCTACTTTCAAGCTGTAACTTGAGGGAATGCTTTTGTATGTTGTGCTTGTGCACTGCCAGTTAATTAACATTGCCTTCAAACAGGAGATTTTTGGAACTAAAACATACTAAAAAATTCAAGGTTTTTATCTCCGACATCAGTTCAAAACAGAAGTAGTCTTACAGAAATGAGTAAGCATACTTAGCCCAAGTCTTATCCAAATTCTTCAAGTTTACTTGTTTTCCAATACACAGCATATAATTTACTTCTACCTTCATTTTGTTCCCAGACGACTTGATGATTAAATGTTTGGAAATACCATTCTGATCATTAAGGAGCAGTATCCACCTATGGCAGATTCTTTTGATTTAATAAGGATTGGGAAGCAAAAGCACTGAGACGCTGTCCCTGCCTACAGAGAGTTTGTTGATTGCTTCCTTCTGGGTTTTGCTAGCATTTTAGCATTTTGCATGTGGCAAAGGTTATTTTTTGGCTAATGATCTTACTTGTTGAAATAACCATTAAAATCTGTGCACAAGGTGCATTTTGGAGAGAAAAAAAAACTATGAATGTGAAACTTCTAGCTGAAAAGAACTGGAGGGAAATAAAATAGGGGAAAATATGTAATTTTGTCAATTTTAAAAATACAAAGGCTTTGGAAATGTAAAGCATTTTGTCTCAACACTTTCAAACTGCTCTCAGACTTTTCATTTGAAAGAACAGCTTTTTTTCTTTTAAAATCTGACCTGAATTTTTAATGAAAGAAAATAATGAAATGGTTTACAGTGAATCAGAGCTTTTCATTCCAAACCAAACAAAAAGTTTCAGGTGTACTCAAACTATTTTTTTTCTTTAATTGTTTCATCTAATGGTTGTTATTCTCATTTTGATTAAGCCTGAATTACTTTGCCCTTGGGAAGAAGAATGCATTAGTCTCCCGTTTCCACCTGCAGAGTTTCAGAGGGGGCACATGGCAATTGCATTTGCTCTGTGAGGGAAAAGATAAGATGTGATGATGATTTAAAGTTAGAGATCTGCCTGGGAATAACAGAGACAATGGTCTACATTACAGCAGGCACTACTTGTCCCTCCACTTTTCTCAAATTTAATCCTGTGACTATTATCAGCTTGGCAATGACATCTCTTTTAAAATCTTTAGTTTTAAGCAGCCCAGGTTCCTCAAGGTGCCAAAGGAACCAGGGCTGTGTTAGACATGTATCCTTTCCCTGGCAGCCCTATAGTCTGGGTCCTGACGTCCAGCCAGCCCCACCCGCACAGTGATTGCTCACAAAGTCCTATAGCATAGAAGTCATCATGCACCATGCCAAGGGAAAAATAATAGGTGAAATACAAATATTGGGACATATGTAACCAATCGGCATTTATGTGCCAGCATATGGCATCAAATTCTTCTTTAGAATATAGTAACAACCTCACTTGACCATACTATAAGAGATATTTGCATACTTAAGGGCAGTATTCAGCAACACATTACAGTTTCTATGGAAATACGTGGTTTTATTTGCTTGCTATCTGAAATATAATAGCAGACATTGCAAAATCCACACCAGAGGCTTGGTGCTATATATGGCACTGTGACTGTGTAATCCCATGCCCTGTGGAAAGCTTTGCTCTGTGATATAAGGGCTCACTGGTCTTCACCATTTAATTTGACTCCAGGGAAGCACAGAAGACTAATGAGCCCCTGGACAGCTGAATGCTTACAGTTGCTATTACACAGTTATTCCTTTCCCTAAAATGGAAAGATTTACATTTGTACATAAATTCTACTCAGAACTGACTTGCAGTATTGCTCGTAAAACATGATGATCCTCGCCACAAGTTAGCTGCAATTTTAACATAGATATGGAAAATGAGAAAAAATAAATGAGGAAAAAAGACGACCAGAAAGAAAAGACGATGAAGTTGTGTCTGATAAATGAATGTCATGGTCGAGGAATCCATGGATATCACACCTCAGAAGAAAAATCTTTGTTGTGTGCGACTCAGACCTCTTTATAGACTGACATTGGCAACGATCAAGGCAAAATTCCTATTGAAATTCACAACACTAACATGGATTTAAAATAATCCTGTTGCAGTGCACAGAAGATGGCAATTCATTTCCAGAATCAGCAAAGCAACTCAGCTTTCTAGAGTGTATAAAAATGTATGTGGGGGTACAACCCACAGAAGCTACTTTGCTAAATGAAAATGTAATTGAAAAAAAAAAAAAAGAAATATCCTGAAGGATCCTGTCTGTAAAAATAAATCTCATGTAGGAAGCCGCACTGACAGAAAAAACAAAATTGTCACAGATGACTCTTCCGCACTACCAACACTAAAAACTGCCTGAAAAAAAGGAAACCTCAGCTCAGCTCCCAGCTCTTGTCTGGAAATAGCAGCAACTGTAAATTTTAATTTCAGCGCTGATTGCATGGGAGAAAGCAAAAATAAGAACCCTTCCCAAAGCTGTTACAAAGCTTGAAAAGGCAACAAGGTTTCGTCATCAGTTCTAGACTTTTTACTTCTTTCAGCGTGCGGGTCAGACCCTGAGAGCTCCTGCTTCCGCTGAGCTGCCCATTTCTAGAGATGAATTAAAAAATAAGGGTGATGATAACCACTATGGTGTGCCCCAAGCATGGCTGAGCCCTGCCTGTCCCATCTGAGCTGGAAAAGACAATTCAACATTGAAAACTTGATCCTCAAAATTAGCACTCCAGTTTATTTTACTGGGTTTTGGGGGAGGGGACTGATTGTTTTACACAAATTCCCTGAAGCTGCCAGACTTGTTAGCTTGCTCAAAACACTGTAGGTTGTGGGGTGGCAGGTTTTTCCAAGGCCTGGCCGTGGCCTCCTTCCCAAAGACGACAGCTCCACAAATATCATGCCAAACATTTTGATGGTATCCCTTGCTACCACCCATCAGTTACCTCACACCAAGGTGTGTTAGAGTCCCAAGCAGGGCTGGCCCATGCATCCCTTTGTCTCCCACCGCGTAAAGCAGCCCCCTGTGACACTGCCTAAAATACAGCAACGTGCTGCAAAAATCCTTCTGAATATCAAGGAAGTCTGAGAAATATTGTTTCCCAGACAGTTCCAGATGAGAGGGGAAAAAAAAGCAAAAAAGAGGAGGAGGGGTTTGGATAACCTCAGGGGGGTTGGTGCTGGCTTTCTCACGCCCATCACTGAGATGGAGAGTGTTCCCGTACCGGTCTTGATCCTGAACATTTCTGCTACAGTTCTGGGGATGAACTAATCACGATTGAGAACTTGTGAAAGATTTAAAAATAAATCCCTGCGTGTGTGTGCTGGTAACACTTAAAATATGTCCCCAGAGCTTTATCTGGAGAAAGTCTGAACAAGCCATCATGTGGTGACAAGCTAATGACCACTTTGGTCTCCATTTCCAAGTCCTTAGTCTGCCTGCCCAGCCGTGTCCAGAATACAGCAGCACGCATCAGGTCTCAATACAACAAAGCTTCTGAGAACATTTCACTCCAAGTAGACACTTAAATCTTATATTAGTATCAGTGGGACACAGGCAGCTGCTTAAACACTTTATTGAACAGGAATAGACTTAAGCAGGCACTTACATGCTTTGCTCCATCAAGACATAAACTAGCTCTGAAGCAAATCGATGAATTTTCCTTTTCTATATGCACATGCATAAAACATGCACCTGAGCCGAACACTAAATCAGAGTGTACTTTCTCCCCTCGTCTAAATAAATTCTTGTTTGCTCCAGACTCAGTTCCTGCCAGATATTTTTCATTTCGGCTCTACTAACAGGCACAGCAGGCTCAGCTTTGGTATTTTTAACAAAGTTATTCTGATGGGCATGATGGAGCACATTCTGCACGCAGCACATAGAGAAATAGGTATTCAGGGCCCATCAACAACAACAATTCTAGTTCACCATAGCAAACCTAATAAAATAACAACGGTGGAGAAATTAGAATCATTAATCTGTCTCTAGACCCAGACTTTAACCAGTCTGAAAAGGAAGGTCTCCAAATTATGAAACTTGCTGAAGTGCACCTACCTAATAACAATAAATCAGCTCTCCCCCTATCTGGTTTTCAGCCCAGCTGTCTGGTGGGTACACACGGAGGCACCTACAGAGGCACTAGCTTTGCTGTGGCTGAGGTTTTGTCAGCATTAACATTATTGAATCCTGTTTTCAGAGTTTTATAACTTGCCTGTGAAAATTTACTCCAGGCTCAGAGCTGACATTTAAAGTGTCAGCTAAGAAGAGATTAATTCTTGAAGTGTATTTTTGAATGTGTATGACTGGGGGTTTTTTTAAAGTTGCATGAAAATAAAGGGAATTGGAAGTTGACAGGTTGGGATGGTTTTGCTAGTAATAAATATTTTCAGCCCCACGAGGAACCTTCTAGTTTTGTTTTTATTTAAGGCATAGACTTTGTTCTCACTCCCCAAGGGCAAGACCAAAACCAGCTTTTTCACTTTAGGTGAGGCATTCTGGAGGGGTAGAAACTGTTCTGGCATAGCAGATTTCAAGAGGGAATCACTCCACGTGCACCATTAGCTCAATCTTCTTACCCAACGAAGCCCATGCAGAAGATGCTCCATGCAACTAGCAGGGATGGGATGGCTCCAGTACATGCTACCCACCTCTGTACGTGGCAGGAGGGAGACGGGCACTCCACGGGCAGCAGACTAGAGGTCAAAGCCACCCAGGAGGTTTGTGTCAGGCATCTGTGCTCTGACAAGGACAGAGGAGCAAAGAGCACCTACATGCAAACCAGTCTCCTTGCAGCAGCAGTGTAGGTAGCCTCTGTTCCTAACCCGAGACCTAACTCTGCTAAGCATTCATGTGAATACTTCTTACCACGGGTCTTAGGTCCCTGTCTGCTCTTTTACTCTCCCAGAAGTATAAAATCAAGGATCTCAAATACAAATGCTTATGAGGCACCAGCAATTAACAACACTTCTGGTGGATGCAGGAAGGTCTTTTAAGTATGCAGTTGATCCTACAGGCTCTAAGAGAAGTATTCCCTTCTTCCTTATGTCACTAACAAAGAATAGGTGGTCAGACACTGATCCTGCTCCCACAGGTAGTTTATACCATGGTGCCCTTAAATGAAGGAGAAGGTTCCTCTGCAGACTCTGCAGCTTCACAAGACTCTGATGATGATGCAGCACCTTGGTGAGACATTGTGACACTGCTCCTGGTGACTGCAGCAAGACCAAGGTTTCATCCTTCCCTTGTTTCCTGATACCATCCTCTGCCTTTCACTGCCCTTATGATGCAGTCTGGACTCTCATGACATGCTTGCTGGGTATATATCTGCTTTCGAACATTATCTTCCTGTCCCAAATTCTCCTCTAATGGTTTTCCTTGATGTGACTTTAAACCCATCTTGTAGCTGCTATTTAAGAGAAGCCCCCTGGCCTCACAAACTGGTGTATTCGTTTTGTGTCTTATGGTTGCTCAGGAAAGAACTAATTTAGCCAAGGCCAATCTAAATGACAAACTAAGTTTTTCTCTAGTGGGCTTTTACACTTTTAAAAAAGCAGAATGATTGTAAAGACAGTTTAGAACCAAGCGTCTGGCAGGCACTGCATTTGTCACTAGGGAGACAAGGGCCATCAATCTAACCAAATTGCTGTGTCTATATGAAATCCTTGGCAATAATCAGGCAGTGGAAAAAAACAGAAAACAAGCACAGATTGCAGGCTTTGCACACGCAGCCTCGCAGGAGCGAAACCGAGACATTTCTTGTTGCGCCTTTCCTCTGCCGTTTTGGGCTGTGCGCTGCTGGTACAGGCTGGCATCTGCCACCCACCCAGGCAGCAGTGCCAGCCTGCACGGAGGCAAGGAGCTCTGCTCCCCACCACCCGCCTGCAAGAGAGACGGCAGGGACCTTTCAGAGCCCAGCAGGGGTGGCATCACTTGGGAGCAATTCAGTAGGCACAAGGGCCAGGAGTCCACTTGCAAAACTGGGGCACAGCACCCCAGAAACAGAGTCCCACTGGAGAACTTCCTGCTCTAACAGGTGAGGAAGACAAAGACTGGGGAGCTGATCCAGGTTTCCTGATCTGAAGCCACAAATAACTCCCCTGCTTCGTGTCTTAGAGGTCCTAGGAAACCAGCAGCTCTCAGCCTCCATCTTCTAGATGATTTTTCTTTGTAAAACCTGCTGGAACAAACTTCCAGCGGTTTCCAGACAGAACAACCCCAGTGATGCTCCCCTGCTGTCTGCCACTGGCGGGGGGTCGTGAAAGCTTGCCCATGATGGTGACCATGGCATGCTCACCTCAGCGCACCAGAACTTGTGTGCATAAGTCGTGTGATGATTATGAGGATTAGGTGTTTAAATTCCTCTGCTTGGTAACAAAACCATCTATTTTCCCCAAGCTGTGCTATCAGTAGCCTGATTAAATCCCACTAATCCCACAGTCCTCTGTTGTGATGGACTTTGTAAGTGGACCAGATCACAACAGACATTTTTTGCAAAATGCCTCTACACCAGGGAACATGCACCCAGGGTACCCAGGCACCCTTCAGCCAAAAGGACCATGCCAAAGAGAGACAGATACTTTGGCAAAGCCTGTTTGTAATAAGTTCTTAATTTGTACCTTTCTGTAATCCAGTGCTAGGTTATTTTGCAATAGCAATGTACTCCCTCTGTTCATATTTACTGGTCATCCTGCTCCCACAATGGGGTCAGAGCAGTCCTGTCTCTGATGCGGAGTGGCTGCAGAGTCCTGTAGGAGTCTGTTATGCTGAATTGCCCTCCAAATTAGGTTTTAATGATGGCTTGGGGACTATGGTTCCTGACTACTTTTGCTTCCTATTCCCTTGCCTTGCTGAATATCAGAATGCAATTTCATTTCAGGCAAGCTTGCTCAGCCTCTACACATTTGCTTTCTCTTTTCTCCTTGTCCTAAGTACTCAGGGTGATTAGATTTGGGCTACTTTGAGCATTATTCATAGAAATCCAGCTTTTGTCCAGCCCTCTGCTTCTGCTATATGTCCCATCCCTATCCTCTCCCTCAAACTGATGATCTGATTTGTAAGTGATATCAATAGTTTTCTTATACCATTTTTGTCTTACTTTGTAAATCATAACTCCCTTTGTGGCACACTGTCAAATGCTTCCCTGAAATCATGATAGATGATGTCCTCTATTACATACTTATCTAGCAATGCCCCAATGTACTCAGAAAATTCAAACACATTTGTCAGGCAGAAGACTTCCCGCATGAATGCAGCAGTCACTCAGAAAGTCCTGGTGATAATCTGCTGCAAGCTTGGAGGGCATCTGATGAAGGTTTGCTCTGCTTTTAGTGTCTGTTAAGTATCATTTCATGGGGCTCTGGTTTTCAGATGGTGAGAACCTAAACTAGGAGAGGTACTTGGAGGACCAGAATTCTTTAAAAAGATAATAAGGACAGACTCCCAGGTGCCAAATGCTGCTTTTCCCATTCCCAGCAGAGATAAATTACCATTCCTGTCACCCAATCTGTCCTTTTCATCTAGAAGTCTTGTACGTGAACATCTCACCAGCACTAGTGGCAATGTGTTCCTCAGAAATTCTGCAACACCTGCAATCAGGAAATGCCAGCAGTTTGGTGTGGAAAGGCACACCTTTGTATAGATGAGGCTCCTGCAGTGCTCTGGGCTGGACCTCAGCCCCCCACAAGAAACCCTGATGCCAAGGAAGCCCATGGGACACCAGCAAGGAAGTGGTTAAGAAAAAGCATCTCCAAGATGACAAACAGCAGAGCTGGAGAACCTCAAAAGCCCTGCAATATGTAGGCTGGCATATGTTGGCTCCTCATATGGTTGGTTAGGTTATCCTGTGAGTGATGATGCGTTTGAATGTAGAAGTCACTGTAGACATTAGAAATGCCATCTGTATCCTCATGTGACAACTGTCCCTTGTCAGAGCCTGTCCCACATGTACTTCCTGAAACTACTCGTGTCACTTAAGTAGTTGTCTCTCCCTGGAAATGCTTACACTAACTGTTCTGGAAATCTGAGAAGAAATGTAGTCTTGCAGTCTTTGTCTGTTCCTTTTCCCTCTTAGAGGAAGGAGATCTGACTGACTTGCAGATATAATAATTTGGATTCAGGTTATATTGCAAATCCTGAAGTATATTAAAAAATAGCTTCCATTGCCCCATTTCCTATCTGCCAGGCCCACTTTCATTTCATCAGCAGGTTGGTTTAGCTGATTAGGTAAAACCAGGTCAAAGAAAATCAAAGCAACATATTCAGTGTAGCTTCCTTGGAGACCTCCACTGATGCTTAGCAGGAGAAAGGATTGCATCTATTCCTTCAGAGACAGAAACTGCAGCCACTTCCCTCCCAGCTATGGGATGAGGGTGCAGCAGAGGTGTCTTGACATAGAGATTTGTCCTCTGGGATGGCTTTTGGTGGCAGTTTCTACAGCATCTCTCAGTGCAGGCTATGCCTGCAGACAGATGGAGCTGCTGGATAGTCCTGGAGGACAAAAGATGGAGGAATCGATGCTTCATCTGTTTGAGGAGTCCTGTTGCCTGCTGTGAGCATAACGCAGAAGAGACATAGAGTAGGGCAGACCACGCAGACTGCCTGTCTGTCCTGGTTTCCCTGGGACAGAATCAGGCCTGCCACAATCTGCAGCCATTAGCAGCTTGGAGTCAGGCAGAGCAGCTGCCCTGAGTTGGCCACAGCTGTGTCCCAGACCAGAAACACCGTGCTCAGCATAAAGGGGGAGTTTGAGGAGGGTAGGATGGTCTTCTGTTGGGTTCTTATGTTTAGGTTCCTATGCTGGCTCTTCCTTGCTCTACTCCTGGGGACTGCCTTCCTGGTTGCTGGGACCACTCTGTTTGGCCAGGCTGAGTATAGCTTTATGTTATATTGGTATTAGTCTGGCTGTTTTGTTAAATCTGTTTTTCACTTTGACCTGTGAGTGTCCTCTCCTTTTCCTGATGCCCTGTTTTGGGTGGGGAGAGGTCATCATGGGATAAAGCAACTGCTGTAGTCTAGCTCTGGATACAAGCTAAATATAGACACTGTTATGCTTTCTATTATTTTTATTTGGAAAAATAAATATATACTAGGTCTCCCTACCCTGCTGGGAAAGGTGTGCTGCCTATGTTTGTGCTGTTTACAGGAACTTCCCAAAGAAGCTCTTAGCATGCAGCTTGGTGTGTTCAGAGTCTCAGATAAATAAGGTATATGTGGGACATGCCCAACCTGCAAGCTATCTATTATTTTTCATGTGTTTTGTGCCTGGAAATCATTGTCAAACAAAAAAAAAGGGGGGAAAAAGTAAGATGAGGCCTGCACTGGCAACACTAAACCTAAAGGGTTTAAACCTCCTCCAAGGGCAAGCCAGCAGGGTTTGGTGGCATCCTCCTAAGGCTGGCATGAGTTTAAAACCATATGATGCCCTTTGATCTGAACTGACTTATTTTTAGTGAGAGCTGCAAGGAGTGAAAAGGAAAGTGTTTTTTCAGAATGCTCCTCTGGGAATGCCTGTATAAGGCTTATGCATGGACCAGCCCAAGGACAACATCCCCATGAGGGGATGTGGATGGATGCTCTGTCTCTGCCTCCTGCCAGCTCTTTCAGAAAGGCAGTTGAGCCCTCACAGCTCAGACACTGCTGCTTGCTTGCTGGCCCTGATGTCCTGCCTTCTCCACGTACTTTGCAGACCTCCACAATGGGTGCAAATTAATGTATGGAATAGGTAGCTTCACATAGCTTCTGGGAGCAATTTGTCTGGGAACAGAGAGTATTTTAATGAAAGATTACAAATTGAATTTTAATGGCAAACACGTGGTCAGTGGTGCTGCTGCATCAGCAGCCTCATGAGCAGTCTCTTGACCCTATAAATAAATGCTGGTTGATCCTCTGCATTAAACTAGTTAATCATCAAGGAGCAACTCTACTTTTTATAGCTCCTCCCCACAGATGTCTTACGGGCACACCACCTCTGTAGTGCCCCTGGGTGGATGTCACACTCTTCTGATGGACAGGGTATCCTTGGATCAGTGCATGTATTGCTTAAGCTCTTGTCAAGTGCCAGAAGCAATAAGAGCAATTAAACAAAAAGGTCTAATGGGAATTTTCATAATCTCTCATCTAAATGATGATGGATGTCAGTGTAGGATACGTGCAAGAGAATATTTGCATGAGCTCCCTGTGCTGTGTCTGTCATTATGAACAATTTTGAGCTCATGGAAGGTTTATCTGATAAAAATAAAGCACAGTACTTAGTGGGACCAACCAGCAAGACCAAGTATCTCCAGCTTTTCACTAGTTGAGGGGAGAAGGCTTCATCTTCTCATCTTTACATGTTTGATTGATTTCCTTTCCTTTGGTATCTGTCTCTGCTGTTTATAACCCAGGGGAAAGAAATATTAGTAAACAGCTTCATTACCTGTGTCCAGTACAATACTGAGACTGAATTTTCAAAAGCACTTCTTGGCTCAGGGGGTGTGTGTTTACTGGTATCATTTGGGTATAGGATTTTAAAATTGGATATTTTTATATGTAGAAAGTTATTTACCTCCTCCTTGACAAAAGAAATTTGCTTCCACAAATTTGTTGAAGCCTACAAACCATCTTTTTATTTTAAGTCAGCACTTTGTAGCAAATGAAGTGATATCATCTCCCCTCTTGATAAAAGGCTTGTATAGACATTTTAGTGACATCCCAGTTGCTGTCATCTCATTCTAGTGAGCTTGTGAAAATCTAATGTAAAACTCCTTGTTTCCTGTAATAAAAATCCCAGCTGGTGATTGTCTGCTGACTGAGTAGCAGCTAAGGAAGGCTACAGTAAGGAGGGTGCTGAAGATGTTGTTGTGGCAGAAAGACTAAGCTAAGCAAGGCACTAGAGTAGAGATGACACTCGGGTGAAAAATTAATGGCAAAGCTGATTTGCTACAGAAGAAATTTGTGCAGGAACTTACAAGAAACAAAAATATATTCAGAATGTGAAATGTAGAGAGACTGCAAATTGGCCTGAAAATTTTACCTTGAAAGAGTGTAAAAGCAACAGAGCCTTACACCCAGACAGAAAACTCAATAGCAGAAATGGCTCCAGTTCAAAGAAAAACAAAGTTGAGAATAAAAAACATAGACTCCTACAGAATACAATGTGAGGTCTCAGACAAGGTGTTGAACAGAACTGCAGTACACACCAGAAAGCTCATCACATGAGGAATTAGCCCACTTAAAGACAGTTTGAAGAATCCCAGATTGTTGGAGCTGGGTTTGGGTGTAGTGTGGCTTAAATAAGTCCGTGAGGCTGCATATCACTTGAACAACTGCATTTGTTCAGCAGAAACTGCAGAGACTCACTGAGGAGAGTGAAGATGTGTGAACTTGGACATATTTGTTGGTGTCAGATCAAACCAAAACGCAGTTTGGTTTTTATTTGCCCTGTTTTTACATGAGGATCTTCATTTCAGTGATTCATAAAAAAAAAACATCTAGACATCTACGGAATGTGAAACTTTTAAACAATTTTCTCTGTCACTGCTGCCATTAGCGTAGAAAATTTAAAGCAAAGATTAGTCATTCATTCAGATATGGTCAACAGCCTGCCTGGTACTGGTGCAGTGCAGGGACCACCATTTGCTGAGGTTCCCTGAGACAAGATGTTTCCACGGGGACCTCTTTCAATTTCAGAAAACTCTGACAAAGGTCATCATGCACAGGATTTGAGAGAGCAAGGGTGAGTGTATCTGTCCAAGCTTAGGTGTCTGAAATGCCTCTCACATCTGGAGTGCTGGGCTAGGATTCAACATGCACAACAGAGCAATTGATTCTGAGTGAAAAAAAATGTAGAGCAATAATGCTAAAAAAAAAATCCTAATTGAAGTGAACACTTGGGGAATAGCAGATTTCACATGGCAATGACAGTCTCCTCTTTCATTCTTTTTTTTGGAAGAATTGCCATTCAAAACCTAGCAAAGCCACCATCCTTGTCTTCCAGGGTGCTGTTTCTAGGTGTTCATCTCAGGGCACTGCCCTGTCCCCATTTCCATGTAGCTCCAATAAGCTCATTGCTTATTTAATTTCAAAGCCTTCTCTACTTGCTTGCAAGTTTTCATTCTGGGAAACGATCGCTTCTGACGTGACTCACTCTGCAAATAACTTCTCTGATTTCTGCCCTCCTGACTCAGCCATGTCCTTGCAGAACAGCAGTCCCCAGCCCCTGGCAGGCAGTGGTGGAGGGGTTCCTGCCACCTTCCCTGTGGTCCTTGAGGTGGCTCTGGGCCTGCAACATGAAGGGTGCTGCAGAGGGCCCAAGGAGCTCATCCTTCTTGCATGTCACCAGAGTCTATTCTTCCTCAAGTACTCCCTCCTTGTGACATATTATGACAATTTTGTGCTGAATAGCAAGTGCACCAAGTTTAATCACCATTGAACAGCTCATAAAAATTTAAATGAAGTCATGAGTTGGTGGTGGGATGGCTGTGGCTGGATTTAATACTTCAGCCCAAGAAAGCTCATTTGTAATTATCTAAACCACCCCTATGGCTGGGTTTTCTACAGCAGCTGAATACGCTGCTATTTCTGATGTCTGCTCAGAGCACCTCTGCACTCTGGTTTTAGGCTGGCACCCCCGTTTTATGAAAGCTCCTCCCAACCCACGCTGTTGATGTCAAGAAAACCTCCTTGAGCCAATTTAAATCACTGACTGAGACTAATGGGAATCCAGTGGTGCCAGCAGAGAGCTGCAGGGAGATGCTGCTTGGTGGCAATGCCATTTCTGTCCTTCGCTGTACCCCGGAATGGGGAGCTGTGCAGCAGAGGCAGCAGCAGCAGCCAGGGCTGCAGTGGGTACAGGGAGGCTGCCCCCAACCCATGGCCCTTCTGCAGCTCCCTGAGGCAAATGCATGTCCGTTTGTTCATCTGCTCTCCATCAGAGACCAGATCCAGTTCCTAATGAACGGGAACTCGCACCAGAGCAAGGGTCTTGCTGCCTTATGGGAGCAACAGCCAGCCTCAGACATTTCAGAGCAGCAGAATATCTTCTGAATCTGTTTCAGTAAATAATACTATTTGTATAGAAGGATATAGTTTAAAACTTGCTTGGGTTTTCATGTGTGGCCATGCTATAGCTATGTGCATGGTGTGCTACAGGTGTGTGCATTCATTTTCTTTCAGACTGTCTCCTTACAATACCCTGGTAATTCCTGGTGGCAAGAGGAGCCTGCTTCTGGGGAAAGGCTCTTCCCAAGCTCCAAGCTGTGTCACAGCAGGGATGGCACATGGGAAATCTTCTCTTGAGGCACAGACCTGTAAAAATGACAGTGTTGGTTTTGCTGTTTCTTCAATTGTTTGTGTTAATTAGCCACTATGCCTAGAGGATTGCAAAGGTTACACGCACATCAGCTCAAAACACCTCTTACCTGATAAAATCTGAGATGTAATACTAATGTGACATAATAAGAGGAGGAAGGTGCTGAGAGCTGAAGGCAAGTTGGCCAGAAAAAAAAAAATTTTATTCTTCTCCTTTTTGACTGTGAGCAACTTGCTTCATCTTTTGCCCTCCTCAGCTGTACTGTGGGGATGACAATCATTTACTAGTGTTACCTTTAGCAACAGGGGGAAGGTGAGTGGAAGATGTCCTAAAAGCCCTATTTGGATTCTAGCAACCGGGAGGAAAATGTTGGGGTCTTAGCACTCTGGTTCTTGCAGAGATCCAAGAAGGAAAAAGCTAGGAACCTGAAGAGGAACTTGGCTCACATTCCAGAGCTGTAAGGAAAGCTTTCTGCAACCTATAAGGAGGTGAGACCTGGGGGGACTGCAAACCCAAATGCAGTGCTGCTTCTTTCATTTTTCATGGGCGATGCAACGATGTTGCCTTTTCCAGATACCAGAGAGAGAGGCACTACATGGGCAAATAGAGAAAGAGAACATTTTCTGCAAGACCCCTCTGTAACAATCCACTCTCTCAAGCTGATTGGAAATAATGCAAGTCTCTCACCGTCATTTACTTTGCTACCTGGGCCAAGGGGCTGTGAGGAGCTGTGCCTTCAGCACAGCCAAAGCACAGACCAGTTCTGTATAGGGTTTGCTCTGTTTCCACGCCTCTCCTCTCCCCTTGGGACAGCTCAAAGGGAAGGTCTTATGAGCAGGATAGCAGAAGAAGCCTTGGATTCTCCAAGCCCTGGTCCCAAACATGAACCTCCTTCCCATTACAGGTATTAATCTAGATAAAAATGCCATTCCTGTGCATTCACCATTTCTGTTTTTCAGTTGCTTATTGTAAACACTCCAAGGTCATACCTAAAATCTCAAAGGACATAGCCAACATGTTGGTTTTTTGACATAGTAAGGGGCTGGTCTTTAAGGTCTGAGATATGTTAAATGTGTTAACAGCAATATTTATAAAAGCCTTTTATCCCCCTTTATCTTGTGACATAAATCATAAGCACCTTTATGGTAGGTCCTGCTTCCTTTGTGTTTGGAAAGTGCTGAAGACATTTTAGTAGGGATGTGACTAATCACTTGCTAATCACTTATCTCTTGACAAATTCCTAGTGATACAGCAAGAGTTATAAATGTCTATGCCCCATGAATATCCTTATTAAATAAGTCTTCTAAAGGATTATATTTAATTTTTCTTAACATATTATATAAGATTTCCATAGGGAAATAAAACCACATTCCTAACAGTCTGTGAAGTAAGGCAGCTCACTTGCAAATGTGCCACACGGAAGAGGATGCAGAAGGATGAGGAAAAGAAGAAAGGAATTGCTCGAGAAGTCTGGTTTAGACTACACAAGCCTCACAATAGTCTAGTAGCCTGACCCAAAGCTGAGCCTGGTTTGAAGCAAGATGTCTAAAGGAATTTGGGTGCTTACACAGCATGGATTTCAGGGGGATTTGAGTAGCTAAGGGCACAGATAAGCCATGACCCACGGTGCACAGAGACATCTTTGCACGTCTGTATCTACATGTGGCAGCCCAGCCCAGTGCAGGCTGTGCCCAGTGGCCAACCAAGTGCCTGGCAGTGCCTCCCTGAGCTCCCGGGTAGATGTGACTCATTACTAGTGGGGCTCCTGGGCTGCACGGCCATGAAAGCAAAGTGCCACTGCCATGGGGAGATGCCTGAGGAACCACCACAGACCTGCCCACTTCTTCACATGCAAAAACTGCAATCACAACAGGTTATTTCTCTCATCTGTCAAACAAATTTCATATCGAATCATCTTTGTCTGAGGAGGGCAAGGATAAATAACATTATTTCTTTCCTTTTTTTTTTTTTTTTTTTAAGTTGGGAGACATTGATTCCCTTGAGGTAACTCATGGCAGGAATCCAGAACAAAATGAAAAGTGGTACAGTTTTTGATTCAGTAAAACTAACAAATTGTCTTTTTTTTTTCCTGTGTTAAACAGAATGTTTTCTTTGGAAGCTCTACTCTTTTTATACTGAATAACAGCTTAGCAGCACTGCATTCTTCCAAGAGAAGTGGTATTGACAGCTCTATTTTAAGCCTCAGACCAACAGGCTGGTAGGAGCCCATGAGCAAGGTAAACCTTTGTGGGGAATTCAAACCACTGAGATGTACATCACGCTACTCAAACGTGTTAGTTGGGATCAGAAAAGCCCAAGATTTTAGAGGCATATTAACTAGACAGTCAATAAATTCTTCACTTTTTATGAAAAGTACTGTTTCAGTCTAACTTTGCAAGTGTCATATCCTATGCATGATGGTATGACAGGAGAGGAATGGCAAAGGGCAAACAAATTATTTTGAATTTCTAGTTAATCAAAATGAGAGGAGTAGGTGACTGTATGCAGCTGGCACAAGCACTGCTGATTTCAAGCTGACAGGGCACACTTGGGGTCTTGGAAAAAAAGGGAGTTGCCCACGGGAGAAGGACCCTTACAGAACATTTCTGGACAATTACATGTTATTTATATTGTGTAAATGCTTAGTTTTATTTGCAGAGGTAGTGTTTACATCTTGTAGTCCAAACTCCTTTGTCTGACTGCAGAGATGAATGCTTATTTTGACTGCTTCCTCCATGAAACAAGGGTTAGTATCAGGAGCACTATTAAACAAAATTGTTCCCAGAATTGCTAGTTTAAATCTGTGTTAAACTAACAAAGCTGAAAATATGATTTAGAAGACAAGCACACACTTGCCTTTCACCAAGTCAGGTAATGAAGTGAAAATTTTAGGAAGGGCATCATTCTGGAGGAGGGGTAGAAAAGAGTTCAGACCTTGCCTACAGTTTAGGAAAGGAGGGAGGATAGAGGTGATGTTTCTCTGGTTAGATTGTAAAAGCTCTTTTAATGGAGCGATAAACTAGTCTGGAAAGCTTCGTGAAGAGCAGGGTGATGGCCATGGCAGTGCCACTGCCTGCAGGCAGTGCTGGAGGGAGGTCAGAGATCTCTTGGGCCCTGGGGCATTTAATCTTCAATGATCCCAACCACTGCCCCATCCATCACTGCATCTCCCATGAAGCAAACAGCCCGTGTCAGCCATCAGCCATCAGCCATCCTAACTCCCTGCATTTCTGCCTTTTCCTGCTGAAGCTGCAGTGGGCATTTAATCCCTGGGAATATTATGTCAGCTGAGTCATTCCCTGAGTTATTGCAGGAAAGGTCATCCATGCGCCAGCTCTCCCCTGGCACACTCACGGGAGCTCTTGATCAAGTGCAGTATGCTACACATCATATACAGCAGTCAGTCATTTTGGGGTTATTTGCTGCCAAATGGCCTTGGTCTTGCAACTCAATTTAAAATAGGTTAAAAATTCATGTGTCCACAGATGCTAAATGAGACAAGCTATACAAATTTGTCATGCCTGCATGTTCCTGGCACTGGCCTTCTGCTGTCAGATAGTGCTTGTGGTGTCTCCAGTCATAAACCTTCCTATGCTTGCAAAAATGTGGGCAACAGCCTCCCTGCTCCCAGTTAGCTAACATCCAAAGACCTGGTGTTTAAACAACAAGGATAAACAGGAGGTAAGCACATTTTGTTAATTTTTAATATATCCAAATGTTTATTTGTCTTGCTTCTGGTGTTATCTTTTATTTAGCCAGCGTGTCACAAGTGAAGAGATGACACAGGACAAATAATCTTCTTTAATGGCATGTGTGTGCTGCTGGCTGAAATTCTGCTGTCTGGACACAGAGTGCTCTTACAACCAGCTGCACTTGGACACCTATGGGGCAAGAGAGAAAAGCAGAGGTAGGGTCACTCTGATTTCTACAATGTTTGGTTTTGATTTGATCCAATTTCTTCAATGTTCAGCTTCAAACCTTTTCCAACAAGCATTTAGGTTCCATTTCAGTTTCTGCAAAATGTGTTTTGTTCCCTCTCTCCCATTTTCCCAGAAATTTCCATCCTCTTATTTTTGTGTGGAAGTGGGCATTTTGGACATTGGTACATTAATATTTACAGATGGCATTTGAGCCTCTCAGTTCTCATCCATGTCATGCCCAAGGATAAGGCCAATACAAGCCCAGTTCCCCCACCCACCACAGGGACCCCTCATGCAGACCGGCTCAAGGCTCAGAGCATCTAGTTGATTCAGGAAAGCAATTCTCCCCGTTTCCAACCTAACTTTGATGGATTTTGAGTTCCTTCTACTGCTTGTTGATAGCATAAATCCAAAAGCGTCTGCTGTTGGAAACTTGCAAGACAAGTTTGTGATGCTTAGAGAAGTGACCATTTGTCTAAGCAACTATGGACCAATTTCTTGCAAAATAAAGTCTCATAAGTTCTTGTTGGAAGCTCATTAGAGCTATTCTGGGTCATGTCAACCCCCAGTGCTGCCAGGAAAGTTCTTTTGTCTGGCTAGAACAGGCACTGGATGAGCAGCAGAGACTACCATTGCCACTGCTTGTGTACTCCGTTGCAAGAGTACAAATGCTGCCCAAGCAATGGAAGGGACAAACCAGCTCTGAGCAATACAGTGACTGTCAGTGGGGTTTCCATTTTTTGTTCTGGGGGAGGCAGGGTTATGGCTGGGCTGATGAGGTACTTGGAGCAATTTGGTGATGAGGGAGCTCACAAAGGTGGTTTGGTTTTTTAAAAAAAATCAGTTTTAAAGCAACTCTTTTGGAGCTTTGCATCCCAAGTTAGTAAGAAAGGATGCTTGCCTGTTGCTGTGGTAGTCAAACAGATAACTTGTTCTCATTCTGGTTATGAAAAAGGAGGGACAGAGAACTTGAGCTTGGGAACAGCAAGTATTGACAAGTCATTCTGCTATCTCTAGAACTCTCCTCTCCTTGCACGCAACATTTTTTGAAATGGGGAACTACAGGGTAGTTCTAGGGGATAATTCAAGTAATTATTGAAGTGTACATCAAGACAAGTTGATGATCAAAGTGAAACAAGTGCTGTCGTATAAAGGGAGCATCTAAATGCAGTATAAGGGCAGTTATCCCTGACCTATTTAAACGTTTCTGGCCTTGGGCAGCAAAGCTTCGGATGAAATGAAATGCATAACAATACCTAAATGAGATTCACCTCTGCAATAATAAATGTGCTTCAGAGCTGGAATTATATTAATTTTGATTCTACTATAATCACATTACCTCAAGTGTATAGTATATAGAAAAGAAAAAAACCCCAACAACTTTATTGTACAAACTAGCAGCATATGTTAGGACAAAAATCTATATATAGATAGATACAAATTATTGCATTACTGATATTTCTCTGAATTTTCTTTTCTACCTCACTCTTGAGACACAGCAGCTGGTCAGGGGTAACCCTGATGATTAACATCCCAGTTCAGATGAAAGGAAAAAATAAATACAAGGGTAATGTGAAAATCAGCCCAACAGTGCAAATGCTCTGGGTCTGAATGTCTGTGAGTGAGACTTCTGCCTCTCCCAGCAGCTCTCCCAGCTCCTACAATTGGTGCTACAACAAGCAGCACTGTGACGTTTCCATGCAAAGAGATGAAGGATTTTTCAAAAGCAAGGTCTAAATTTTACACCCAAAACTGATGCTTGGGCATCTGAATGCTAAATAATAATAAGGGATACAAGTAACAATAAGCAGAGCAGATTTTCCCCAGCTGTCTGATTACAGCCCCAAAGATTCATGCATGTAAATACTGTATATGCATCGCTGCAGGTATTCTAGCATGTGGCTCTGTCATCATCAGTGGTCTGTGGCTCCAGTCTAAAGGTCAAACAGATCTGGGGCATTTCTACATTGTTCACAATGCAGAAGTCAAGGTCTTTAAAGGGAAGGTGCTTAAAATTTATATTCAATCTAAAGGAAAGGTTGAGTTTTTGTGTGTGTTTTGCTGTGGTATTCCCCCTCTGCTTGGGACCCTGACACATCACAACTTACCCCACAGCTTCTGAGATGCAGTAAATGCCAATATGCTCCTAGCTCAAAAAAAATTGTGGGAAGACATTATCATAACCTCTGTGAAAGCCATCTAACACTGACTCACCAAAACTGTATTTCAAACTACGCAGTTTTGGAAGTCTTGTCATGCTTCAACTAAGTGCCCCTAACCAGAGCAGGCACTTAGAACTGGGTAAACCGCAGTCCTGAATACTGGCTGAGATTTAGGGAAGTCATTTCCCCACGGGGCTGTACTGTACTCATCCCATTGATGAAGAAGAGCTCACAACAGCAGGATGACTTCTGCTCCCGGCACTGGGTTTCCGATCTGTCTACGCAGCTCTGCGGGGCACGGATGAGTCACTCCCTGCTTCGCTACCGCAATGGACATTTCTTTACACACAGATGATGTTCAGACAACTAGGGATATTTACTCATTTCTTCACTCCTGGCTCAGGATGAGGCTTGAGAAGCAGAGTGAGAAAAGCTTTTTCTTCGTAGGTGTCCTACTAGCAAGTGTGGGAGAAATCTTGTTCGAGTTTTATCTGATAGCTGATGTTTCAAACTGCAGAGTCAAGTTAGAGCTGAGTGTGACTTGTGTGTTTTGATTATATATACATTCCCTGGAAACTGTAGGTCTTCACATATTAAACTGTTTGTGGGAATGGACTAGTTTTGCTGGATTCCTTAGATCAAAATAGGGAAAAAGTCTCTGAAACGGTCCAAATGCTCTGGTGCTGATGTTTATCATGTAGTACAAAATCCTGCACTTCATCTTCCAAACAACATGAACATCGACTGTGAAGCTGGTTATAGAAATAAAAATTTCAATAATGTTTGATACTGAGGTGAAGTGCTTTTAATATTCTAAATAACCAAAATAGTTTGCCTAGTTTCAGACATAATTCTGTCCAGGTTTTGACACTTAGTTACAAGGTTTGCAACTACAAACATATCTAAAATATATGTTTATAGATATATACATACATATATATATAAATGTGTGTGTGTGTGTGTGTAAACATGTGGATGCTGAAAAGCTGCTAGCAGAGGTATTTTCTCAGGTTCTCACAATATTTGGTGAGAATCCTGCCTTTCTCAGCAGTGTTATGAAAAACAGTAGGATGGTTTTTGTAAGCTGGACCAACACCTGGTGTTTTGCTAAGTTCTGTTTATGGTACGTTGGAGAAATATTTTGAAATAGGTGCTGTAGGACTGTAGCCAATCACCCTAGGAGATGGGGGATCACTGACCAATCGCCCTATGGTGCTAGGGTATAGAAAATGGGGTTATAAACTAATAAAATTGCTTCTTTTGCCTGCTTTTCTGAATTTATGTGTTGCTGCATCTCTCCGCTCCCAGTATAAACAGCGACATAAACACACATATATACACAGAAAAGTGCTCTCTTCGAGCAGATGCAGTCTCATGAAGAAACATCTGGTTGCAAAGCTGGATCCCGACACCATGCCCACATCTTACAGGGTGCAGCTGTAGTGACGAGGTGACAATTGCCACTGCTGGCCCCCAGGGAGATGCTCCCATTCTGAGGAGAAGGGATGGGGGCTCCAGGCTGGGACTGGCATACACAAGCTCCCAGACATTTACCTCTGAGCACCCGGACACTCGGGTATATGCCGGAAATAAAATGGTATTGAAACTATGCATTTGTGTTAAATAAAAATTCTAGCAATTAATGAGCTTCGTCTTTTCCTGTGAGACAGGAGCGGAGGAACACGAGCAGTGTGTTTATCATGCTGAAGGCATTGCAGGCTTTGACAAGAATGGAAATGAGAGGAAGGGAGGAAAAAGGATGGAGGTAGGGGAACAATATTCAGAATAGGGAACAGCTTGCCAGCTTCCTCTGAGGGTAACAGGGGAAGAGAGAGATTTTCATTAATGGATAACTGGCATTTCTCTACTTTTCAATTTTAACAAACCTTCTAATGATAATTACAGACTTTCTGTATTTATAGAGACCCAATGCATATGTCGACAATAGCATCATCTACCAAGTCCTTTCTTCTGCCACTATACAAATTCAGCCATTGTCTTTCATACCCTTCATTAAAATATGAAAGGAGATAAGCAATATATAGCTGTGTCATTTCCCAGTTGTAGGAGGGGAGGATCAGAATTAACTTTGGCTAAGGAGAGCCAGAAGTAAATCTGAAGAAAGTGTTAGAAAGCAAGGTAGACAGAACCATGCTTGAACAAATCCCTGCTGTCAGCACTGGCTTATGCTTATGGGAATGATCAAAGGTGGAAAAAAAATTGAGGACTATAAAACCACAAGGTTAATGCTCCACAGAAGGAGACACAGCCTACAGGGATTTCATCTGTGCTGTCCATGCCCAGCCAGGCAAAACTCCCATCTCATCCTTCTCCTTGGTCTTCTTCAACAAACAAACACCTTGGTTAGATAAAAAGCTGAAAATTTTAAAAATTCTGTTCTCAGTAGAATTAGTCAAATGCCTCTTTGGATTTATGGAGTAGGAAGGGGCTCAAATTCCAGGTTTCAGCCCCAAGGGTCATAGCAGATGCCCATCATAGCACACATAGTGGACATCTGAGGCAAGACATGATTGGGAGAAATGCACGTTTCTGGTTGTATATAAACTCTTTTTGGAGTTTATTTAAAAGAGATTTTTAAAATCCACCTTTCTTCCCCATTCTTATATGATTTCCTTTAGTGACTTGATATTGGTGAGATTCCTGAAATGTCTCTCAGTTTTGTATCTCTACCAGGATACCAGAAAATTTTCTGTGGATCCTGGGCATACTCTCCAAAGCTCAGGCTCCTGGCTGCCTCTTTGTTATAAACCAGAGCAGTCATCATTAAAAGGCACTTTAACCTTGGCTGTAATTTTTATACTGCAAAAAGCATTTGGATGATCAATTTGCATCAAAATAAGTCATCCAAAACATGTCACTTGCAGCCTTGGAGCTGTATGGGAAATTCACTGCAGCTGATGAGCACTGTGAGGAACAGGTATGGGGAGGTCATCCCCATCCCTGGCTACCCTAAATGTCCACTGGAATTTTTCTTGTGCTTTTATTGGTTTACTGCCTAGTTACAAAACCGTGACCATCTCTTTGCTCCAGCCAGAGCACATCTCTGACTCTTCCCCTTTCTGTTTACCTGAAGCAGCCTCCTCCCTTTCCAAAGCATAAATCCTAGTTTTGGGTAAAAGGCACCCCAAAAATGTCACCATAGCATTTGAAACATCAAATACCTTGATTGCTTTGCAAAATCAGTGAGAATAAAGGGAAATAGCTTACTATCAACTTTCTATGAGCTTATAGACCATCTATAGTATTTTTCAGTATCAGGAAAGGCTCACAGGCATCCTCTCTCTCTAGAAAGTAGTAATATGAATAAATTCATATATATGATGTCCTGTAGCATTGAAATTGCTTTTCTAGCTCTGATGTGTAAATATTTTCATGTTCTCTGCATGACCCTAGCCATATATAGCCGTTTCTTTTGGAATGTTGAGTATTTATTGCTGATACCATGGAAAGAAGATTCAGTGAGTGATGAGAATAACTGCTTTGCTGGAGGGGGGAGTGGGAGACAGAGGAAAAGCTGCCCTGTTTTGATGGAAATCATCTAGATTATGATGGCAACAAATCCACTGCAGCAGATGAGGCAGAGCCTCACATCCTCCAAAAGTGCTGTAGAGGTTGCTTTGCAGTCAGTCATTGTGTGCCACACTCCAGTGATGTCGTTCATCACCTGTCCTTCAGCAAGGTTATCTAATGATAGTGCTTTTATTGATATTCCTAATGGTCACAGAAGAGGACATTTGGTGGCAATTCTTCAAGAATCAGTTAAAAATAGCAACACAGCAGGCAGGAAGGCTGTAAGGGATCTTACAGAGAATTGCTAGTTCACATCTGCAGCTTCATTCCTCAGCCTTTGGTGACTGTTCTTCCTTTCTCATGAGTTTATAAACATCACAGTGAAAGATTTGGTGTTAAAATTAAGGACGTTATGGGACAAAGGGAAACCTAGACTGCAGAAATTACCATGTATTTTCTACTTTCTGCAAATCTTAAGCACTTCCAGAATTAATTTTTTCTGTTTAATTTTGGCTTTCTCGAAAGCTGTGAGTGCTTCCAAGCTAGCTGGCATTTCCATTTTTATTTAGCGTTTGTCCACTTTGTCATTCTTCAGTTTGCATTTTAATAATGTTACCAGAGGAGGTTATTTAAAATGAAAAGTAACTCCTGTTCTTTCTTTGCTAAGATAAAAGCATTAAAGGAACCCAAGCACACAAAGGGAATACATTATTAGGGGATGACATTTCTGAGCAATGAATAATGATCATTGCAGCTGTAGCTCACTCTCATTGGAGGCAACCCACAGTTGCCAGTTCACTACCACCACGGACCAAAATTTTGTGACCTCATGGACTGCTCAGAAAATGTGTGTTGTTGGTCATTGTCTTGTCCATAGAGGGAAGAGGTGCCTTCATTCTACTTGGCTTCCCCCACCCCTGCAACAGCACTAGTGGAAGATGCAGAGCAGAGCACTGTGGGGAAGCTGGACACCAGGTGCAAAGGCAAGTGTGCCTGCTCATGGTACAGCTCTTGGTCGATGACTTTGGTTTATAGTAATTTAAAAATGTGAAGAAATGTGTTTCCTGTAGTGTTTTTGTACAGTGATGTGTTGCAGGCTGAGAGCAGGGATGTGGATAACAGGGAATTGCCCAATGTGGAGCGAATGTAAATGCTCATATTGCCTAAAAAAAGCAGCATGTTTTTCAAGGGCAAGAGTGGGTTTCAGTGAAACACTGCTCCTGAGGCTACCAGGGGTGAGGCAGAGGCAACAGCGGCTGTTTCCCTCCCCTTATTGCTAGTCTGAGCCTGGAAAACCTCAGGCAGGAGATTTCAGCCTTTCCTTTCTGCTTCCTCCATGCCAGTCTCAAGAGCCTTTGGGCAGAAGGCTGGATGCTGTGGCTCTGAGCAAACCCTGCCAGCTCACCAGCAGCACTGCACATCTCCAGTGGGGCTTGGGAGGCTCAGCCCCAGGATCCCCACACATCATCACCTCCTCAGCCCGGCTAAAAATAACATTTTGTCTCAGAAAATCAGCAATGAGCAACATTTCCTTGGGTAATGAGACCCACTGCAGGATGAAAAACACCCTTCATCCTTCCTATTCCCCGCATCATTATTTTTTAATTGCTAAATGATTTCAGGTTTTTTTTTCCCCTCCCTATATATTTTTCTTCCTCTGCTCCTTTGTGCCCGGCGCCAGGCTGTTGAACTGTGCCGTTACACAACCCCCGCCAGCCGTCTGCCTCGGGGAGGCTCACCGTAACCCAGATGTGTCACATGAAAGGAGAACTTGAGCTTCTGACACTCGGAAATGCTTTTGCCTACTTCTTGGAAAAAAAAAAAAAAAAAAAAAAAAAACTTCCCCAGCTTCATCCTAATAGTAGAGCTCAGAGTAATCCCTGCGCGGTTCTCTGAGCTGCTGAATGAAAAGGATTCTTGTTGCTGTTTTATGTTGCTTTTCAAACAACATTTGGGTAATTAGGAAGAAAGTTGAAAACTAAGACACTTGGAAGACTGAGGCATCACACCCTCCTCAAGTGCCAGTCACCAGGTCTTGATCAAATTGTTAAACTGATTTCAGTTGGGCTCTTCCCACAAAGTCCCTGTCAAAACACTTGCAGGGCTCAATCCCTCTTTTCCTCACATAATAGAGAGCTCTGCTTATGCCACTGAGTTTGGCATCCCTTCCTGTGTCTAAAGAAAACTAGAATTAATAACAAGAAGATTCTCACAGTTCTGACATGTATATCTGTCCTGGTTTCGCGAGGACAAAACCATGGGCCTGCCATGGTCTGCAGGCCATTAGCAATTTGGAGTCAGGCAGAGCAGCAGCCCAGAGTTAGCTCCTGGTGTGTCCCAGACCAGAAGCACCACGCTCAACATAAAGGGGGAAGTTTGCTGAACCTGGAGGGCTTCCTACTTAGGGTCCTCCTGATCCTCCTCCTGAGAACTGTCTTCTGTTTTTTATTGTGACCATCTTACGTTTGCTGGGCTGAGTATAATTTTGTTTAACTTATACTGGCATTGGTATCAGTTTGGTTGTTTTGTTAAATCTGTTTTTCACTTTGACCTGTGAGCCTGATCTCCTTTTCCAATCCTCTCTCTTGGCTGGGGAGGGGGTCATTGTGTGATGAAGCAATTGCTGTAGTTTAGCCCCAGATATGGGCTAAATGTAGACAATATCCCGAGGCATTTGGCAATTTAAGCATTAGATATATAGTACAATGAATGATGCAGGAAGAAATAATCCTTGAAGTGTGATGCAAAAGCAGAAAAAAAACCCCCACAAAATAGATTGCCGTGTGAGCCAATAAAATTAAAAGTCAGACCCAAACTTATTTGAAACCAATGAATCTACTCGCTGAGCCAGTGAATAGGCTTTGAATCAGACCATAAATGAACTTCTGTGGCAATTGTGATGGATATCAGAAATAAGTCTGCTGATAAGAATATTAAAAGAAAAATAAATCCAGCTTCAAAACCTCTTCCTGTGATTAACTCTTCCACACCACTGTATAAAACAAGCAAGTATTTTTGTTGTTTAGTCTTTGGCATAGTTAAATGTACACATGACTTTTAAGGAAATTGCTATCTCCAGCTCCTCATCTCACTGTCAGTTATTTCTCATCCTACATAATGACTTCTGCTTCTGTTAGGCTATAACAGATAGTCCATACCCTTAGAGGATAGCTCCTTAAAAAGAAATCAAACCCAAATAAGGTCTGTCTGTATTGTGTGGAAGGGAAATCTGTGTATGCACATCAAAAATTCTTAGTTTAAATGATTGTGTGTCATGCTGCAATTTGGGTCATGTTCAGTTCTGTTAGCTGGTGACATTCGTAGTTCAGATAAGGACTGGTAATTATTTCTTTTGCGTAATTGTATTACCAGCAGATATATTCTTCCATCCTCTTGTTTACTGATATCCTAATCAATGTTGTCACTGTGAATTTGTATACACAGAAACACTTTCAGCTCTTCAGTTTCTTGAACAGAATAAGCTCCTTGAGCTTCACAAGCTGTCAGTAAGTAGGAGATTGTTAGACATCGCCTTCAATTTACTCCCCTGCAAAAAATAATTTATAGTCTTATTGCTCCCTCCACTTTCTAAGGGTCAAGGCAAGAAGCCTACAGTTGATAGGGGGAGAGGAAAGCTCTGAAGCCACCAAGCACAAAGGTGAAGCAGAGATTATACCTGTGGTCTGACATTTTGCAAGCCTCTGTCTTTCAGTGCATTATGAAATTCTTCGCTTCACTTTTCTCTCAGGATCAGGCGACACAAAGCACATGACAGAAATGGAACTTGATTTCAACCAGGGTATGGGATTCCAGGGGCTACCCTGCAGGCCTGTGATTTTTAAAAAATACTTTGGACAGATGAGATAATTCTCCTTCAAGCTTTTCAGCCTCTGGCTTGGTGCTTGGGTACTCCAAGAGAAAGGAAAAATAACCAGCATATGAAATGTGTCTCTCAATAACATTTATATTTCTAAAAGAGGATTTCAAGAAGAATTTAGGAGTAAATTGGCTGGAATCATCTTCCAATTCTGTAGTACTGGCATACACAATGACATGTCATGGATGACCTGACCCACAAGTACTTAAGCCTCTCCAGAGCTTTGCCATTAATTTCAGGATGAGGATGATAAGAAACAAAATCGGATGAGTCTCACTCTGTCCCTGCAGTCTTGATTCATACAGTTGGCTCCCTCAGGCAGGATAGAGAAGTGTTGCACAAAGAGTATGGCTTTTTTTTTTTACATGGAACTTAGTCCTTTATTTAGAGGCAAGAGATGTTTTGACGCTCTGGGGCTGGGGTTTTCCAGTGAGACACAGTGGTGGGCGGCCAGTGTGAGGCTCTGACACATGGCCAAGTCATCCGGGCTTCGTGGGATATAGCCCATCATCTGTCCCTGCACACAGGCTTCATCTGAGGCAATTTACTTCCTATTTTTGGAGAGCTGAGGGGGGTTTGTGTGAGCACTGATGGGGACCCAGTCAACCTGCCATAACTGAGTGCTGCTGGCAATGGGAGGCTGGTGCTGATGGTCCCAGTGAGACTGGAGCTGGGGCAGATAACTCACTGGGGTGGCAGGATGCCTTTTAGCACTGCTGCTGTGAGGGGCTCTCCAGCCACTGCACCACATCTAGGACTTGGTCCAGGACCTCCAGGAATCAGAAAATCAGCCAGGCGTGTTTGTGAAACATTATCTGACACTCCCTGGCAATAATTCAGTGGTGTCCCCTTCACCGTGCACCATCAATTCTGAAGAGCTCCTTTTTTGCTCCTTGAAAAGCTAGAAAACTGTTTCATCATGTCACTAAGAAGTTAAGGAAAGCTGGTGTGTTAATTAGATTTCCCTGCAGTTTAACCAATCATTGCTTCAGGCTTGGGATGGAAAGATAGCAATTAATCTTCCTTTTTCCTCATTTTTGTTGTGTTTGTTTTTTGTTTTGTTTTGGTTTTTATCACAAGATAACCATTTGAGTATTCCTTGTTAACAGGAGAATAATCTTGCACTCAATTACCACACTATTGCCAGTATTTACAGCTTTACCATGTACCCTGCAAGTGAATGCAGTCTGTACAACAAAACAAGTAGTGTGATTAGGCCAGCTAAGGAAGGGCTGGGATTAAATATCAACTTTAATTGTAGTTTTATAATCAAAACTGTGGGAGCAAGGGGAGAAGATAGTGCTATTTGACCTTAAAACTGAGAGAATTCATGAGCTGTTGTAGCTTCGTTGACTCTACTTGTTGTTTTCCTTAATTAAAGTAGCGTTAAAAACCTTCATCCACCAAAAACTGAGCAAAGACCCCAAGCCATAGAGTGAGATATCGTATGTACTTAATCACCATTCCAGCAATGTCAGCCCTGTGGGAAGCCCTTTCTGTCCATATGGATTTCATAGGGCTTTTTACATTCTTCATTCCCATTTTCTCTGGGGATCTGCTGTTAGGCATTCTTTGCCACATCATCCATAATGATTGCTGGGTCCAAAGTGCTCTGGGAAGAGCGAATGACTATGGTAAAGTTTTACACGTCTCCTTAACTTATGGAGAAGAGAGTAGCTTGACTGGCCCCACGCCAGCTCTGCTGTATTCCGGGGCTGTGATGAATCTGCAGCCGCATGCAAAGTTCAGTAGCTAGTTTATTCGAGCTGCCGTGCCAATGTGTTGCCTTGACACCACCACAATATGCTTGAAATTACTCCAATAAAAAAGCAGAGTGACTGATAATTCCAAGGAGGAATTATTTTAGGTTTGGCACCTTCAGTCCATGCAATTTCCAGCTGCTCAGCAGATTAATATTTTGCATTTTAACCTTTACATCCATCTTCAGACACCATAGTATCTGAAAGAAAATGCTTTGAAAGAAATTGCAGACCTAAGCTGGGTGAAAGACTTTAAATAATGTAAAGCTCTTAAAGAATAAAGGGTTCATTATGTAGGTTTAAAACTGTTCATTTATTTGTAACCAGGCCCTCAAAGAAAAATCTGTCAAAGTACGCCCAAATATACCACTGCCTGAGTAGCCCTAACAGGGGAGGGATTTTGTTTCCCTTCTGATACTGCATCAAGAAAGCAATCTCCAACAGCCAATGAAGCATTTTTGCAACAAGATTCCAAAGTGCTCTCGACAGACTGAAATTAGAAAATGAAAACTGCTAATGAAAAAAATGAGAAGTGTAAGTATTGTAATGCATAATTCGTATTTGCTTTTATTTCTCGAGGCATTGCTTATGTCTGGGACAAACAGCATATTTCAGATATGTATTCGCAATGTAAACATTTACAAACTCGAAGGCTGTGAATCAGGCTGTTGTTATTGCTTTGTCTTTAGAGTCCGATTACTTCAAGTGATGTTTTGTTCTAGGTACGAAGCAAAACTGAGGTCTGTATTCTACCAGTCTGCCTGTTCATCTGCCTAATCTCAGCCTTTGCTGCAGCACCCATTTCTTTAATAGGAAAATGCACAACTCTCCCTACAGCTCTGCAAACGGTGACAAAATTGGTGTAATGTGAATATCCCCTTGGGTGGCCCTGTGCCATTGTCCACATACAGCTTAGGGAGTTTGGGGCCACATCTAGAGATGTGCAGTGACTAGTCTGTAACACATTTACTTTAACATGATTTTTTGTTAAACACGACAAAAAATGGGTCAGAATTTCTGCCGTGAATTTCTGAAAGCATCTGGTATGGGAAAATGTTAAAATTTGGATACAGGTAACAGATGCTGAGCTAAGAATGGTTAATAAATGTGGTGATCGTGTCACAGCATGCAGGGTTTGGGACAGAGCTGAGGCTGGGGTGACTCTGGTTGTGGCCTTGGTGTCCCCAGGGACCACAGCTCCAAAAGCTCCCAGCTCTAGAGACAGCACAGATTGGGCTCTAATAGTTTATAATTTATTTGTAATTTTGTTACCACAAGAAACCATTAGTTGTGCATTAGGTTTACCCAGTATCTTCACAATGCTGTCACTTATTAGGTACTTCTCTGGATTAATATTTATTGTTATTGCTGTGTTTATTATCATTCTAATGGTTATTGATATTGTTGTGCCTATTTTGTGTATCATGAACTTCGGTATATTAGCAGTTGGTGTAGGATTAGACAAGGTCTAGGATGAAACAACTGTGAGCTGCAGGTTTGTCAAATGCTGCCTGACCTGTGCTTTGCTTTTTGGGGCTGAGAAAGTCCTGCTCTAAGGTCAGTTCATGGCATCCAGGACGTGGCCATCAGGAGGCAGCAGGAGGGCTCCCCCTCTGCTGCTATCTCTGCCCAAGGCCCACAGAGAAAAGTATCCCATTTTACAGAGATGCTGAGCCCCAGGGTGGATAAAGGGTGTCCTTAGACTGTTCCTGGAATAAGGCTCTTTTGGAGTAGTTCATCAGCAGTTAACCAGTTCAGGAGCTGAAATGAAACATGGAGATGTGCATTCGTGGTTGCATTACTCAGAGTATCCCTACTCCCACCTCTTCATGGACAACTGAACTGCAGGGTGCTGATCAATTAGATCCCCATAATTGATTTTTTGCTCTTCTCCTTACTGCTGTCTCAGCCAAAACTGCTGCAGAGCCCAAGATACTGAACTAAATGAAGTCTGGCCCCTGACATGGTGGTGTATAGCAGCTCGGCCACCACAGCTGGGAACAGACCCTGCTGAATAGGACTTCTTCTTTTTCTTTTTTTTTTATTTATTTGTTTGCTTACTCAGCAAGAGGAATGGTTATCAGCCTCAGTGCAGCCCTGTGTTCCTTGTTGTCCGCAGGCACAGCTCAGCCCAATTCCTGAACATCCTCAGCTGCCAGTGGCTTCCAGCTTGAGCAGGCTCAAGTGCCTGGGACAGAACCAGGGCCCACTCATGATGGGGCTGAGCAGTTACAGGTGCCTCATCCAGGGTGCACCTCATGTCTGGCCACAGCTCACGGGGTGCCCAGCAATGGTGATGGAGAACACATTTAGGAAATAGATTAAAGTGTTCAATACCTTCATTATGTCTTAGGCTACGTGGTCACTCACTTCAATGTGGCTTTTTCTGTATCTAGAGTTTGTTTAAATTATGGAATGTCATTTTGAGCTTGACACTTTTATCTGACATCTTACTGCAGGGTTTTGCTGGTTTTTTCCCTATCAAAAGGAACAGTAACTAGGAATCCTCCACTGTGGATCCCAGGTTAATTACATGGCTATTGGTATGACCTAGCTAGCAGCAAACTAAGCTATAAGCCCTTCAGGCCAGTACCTCTTTTGTCAGTTCTGAGTCTCATCTTGGCTAGTTCAGGGGGTTTTTTTGGTATACAAATATTATCAACCATAGCAAAATCCCCGGAAAAAGAGGTAGGAAGTCAATTCATTAAGGAATTAGTAAATCCTTAACAGCAACTTTCTGCCTTAACTGTTCCCTAACATGGAAGGCTTCTATCTTTTGATATATCCTAATGTTGCCTATCAAGCCAACACCCTAAAGACAATTTCTTCTTACGTCATATGTCTGCATCTTATAAAAATACAGAAATATCTGTGTTCTTTATTGGTCCTACAGGAAAAGTCAGGGAGATATTTTGATAAATGCTGAGTCCTTATTATAACCCACCAACACCAAGGCAAGCCCTGCTTGCAACAGAAAAGGATGAAATCGCTCTGTGGTCTTAAATTACAAAAAAAAATAAAGAGTTTGATAACTTTTAACTATAATGATTTTCTGGTCTTTGCTGCCGTAAATCATCTTGACAGTGTCACTCAAAGTTATTGAAAGACAGATCAAGCAAAAGATATTAGACCAGCAAATTAAATTTCCTTACAAGGAGATTGACAGAACTGAGCTCTGACATTTGTCCTCCTATTCCCCTCTTCCTTAACAGATGGCCAGAGCTTGTTTTGTGTTCTCGGATGGCTTCTTGGGATGGCCATGGCCTGTCACCTGGCAGAGCAGTCATCGGATGCTTCGGTGAGTTTTCCTTTTTACTTTTTTTCCACAATGATGCATAAGATAAAATAAAGCTTCAAAAACTTCAGGTCAGAACATGAGATGTGAGCCCTCAGCTTTCTAGAACACTCACCGTTCAGACAAAATGTTCTGTTTTCCTTGGTTTTATGACTAAAGCATGCAAAACATCCAACATTCAGACACTTGTGCAACCTCTTTGGAGAGTTTATGGATTTCCACAAGCTGTGACTTTTACAGGGGCTTTCTCATTCTCCTATGCATTTTTCGAAAGCTGTAATTAATGCTGTAAATAAAAGAAATTTTGAAGAACAAATGCCCAGCACCATGTAATTACAAGACCAAGAGAATTTAATGCCTTTTCCATACTTCTGCTCCATTGCAGACTCAGGCATGTGCTAGTGAGGTTGGTTATCTTTGGCTTATGCTCAGACATGTGTGTACCATTTGTACTATATTTGTATCTTCTCTGTGATTGATGCATGGAAGAATAAATAGACCTCTCAGTTAATTTCAGAGTTGAAAACATTTTGTTCCAGCATCTTTCTTTCCTTAAGGCAGTTGGAATAGTGAAGGTATATTATTTTTATTCAGTGTTTGAGGTTACAAGACAAATTAAAATAACAGCATGTTCCAAATGAGATTGCTTTCATTTGGTTTCTTTGACTGGGATAAGAAGTTGAATTGACTAGTCACATACTTCACAGGGCAGTGAATTACTCACAGGAAAGCTTGAATTGCAGTTAATTTAGCCTCCTGAAAAGCCCAGTTAAACTGTTGTTTTCATAAACAGTGACTCAGGGTCTGGAGAGCTGCATCTTTTTATCTTCTGGACTGGATGTCTGCAGCATCCAGCACTTGGAGGTCCAGAATCCTCTCAGGGATGAGCAGCTGAGCAAAGCTGAAATGAGATATTCCCAGAGGGAGTACAACAAGGGGTTAGACTGCCTCACAGATGTATGCAGATACTGGGTCTGAATGGAGTTTGGCTCAATATAATCTTCCAAATAATATCTTGTGTACTGATGTGCTCTCAGTGCTCAGAGAAGCAATGAGAGCGGGAGTTAAAAGCAGCAGATACTCATCTCTGCTGAGAATTGAAGAGATTTTATCCCCTGCCCAACCAGTCCAGTGCAAAACAACTCCTTGCTGTAATGGAGACGGATTTCAGTCTTTTTAGAGAAGGCCAAACCCCTCCTGCTCTGCACTTGATACATCCCACTCCAGCTTTCCTCTGCACCGTCAGTGTTGCTAGACCCTCCGTTTCTGTTGTGTACATAAGAAAGCAAAAAATAAAGCAGTCGATTTCTGCAGCTCCAATTTTAGCAGTATTTTCACAGTTACTATTGTGCCAGCACTCTACATGACACAAAGAAATCTAGTAGGTCAGCAGCTTGAAAATAAAGTCTAATTTTATATTTAGGCAAGTTACATAAGCATTTGCTAATTAAGAAAAGTGTTTGCCTATCATTCTCCCAGAAGAGAAAAACACACACAGTGCTTGAAAGGTCCCTGAAAGTTAAAACCAGAATTGCTCAGAAATGCCCTTTCCATAAAAGATTTCTAAGAAATTTTCACAGGCCACATCAATATTTAAAAATAAAATCAAGTGTTATGTTTGAAAACATAGTGAGAAATGTGTTGGGTTTTAAGTAGCACAAGATGATAATGTTAGCACCTCTGCTAACAAAATCTCTGAAGCACTTGAAAGGACCCAATTAAATTAAAAGGGACTTTTTGTTTTCTGCTTTTCATGCTGTAAAAGTAATTTGGCTGTCCTTGACTGGTGATTTCAATTGAGCTGAACCAGTAACCAATTTGCCAGCAAGAGAGAGGTGGTAAAAATTTTAAAAGGCCTCTGTTTTTCACTCTATGTGAATGATTAGTGGGATTGCTTTTGGAAAATAAGCTAAATTCTGTGACACTAAATTCTGTCAGTGGGGAGGGGGGAAATAACGTTTCTGACTGTCACAGAGCTGGTCCTGTCTGGAGGGTGGAGCACCAGACTGTTTCTAGACATGGCAGGATTAGAAAGGCACTAGTCAGAAATCTTTATTTCCTCATGAGAGATCAATCCAGGCAGAGCAAGGGGCATGATCACGGTGTGACCAGGTGGAGTGAGCAGAGGACTGTGGTTCTGTACACAGTAGTGGCATGGATGTCATGGCAAACAGTGGTTATCATTACATTTAACGGCTAAGGTAAATATATAGATTATAAAGAAGCATCTGCTGTTTTACAAGGGATTAATCAACCAGTTTCACAGACTGTCAGAGCCTAAACACTCAAAAACTCTTTTAAAATAATAGTTACATATAGTGCATCCTGTTGATGGACTTTAATAACCATTGATACCACACTCTCATTGCCTGGCTGTGCTTTCAGCTACAGGATTTAGCTTCAAGCTACAGGGTGAGTAACATGCCCAGTGATCCAGCTTTCATCTGATATTAGTATCTTCTTTAACTGGGATCTTCATTAGCTGCCTGCTCATCTCACAATATTGGCAGAGGTTGATGAAAGTTTTCTTCTGCAATGGCCCCACTGAAGCAGCACAGGTTGTCTTTCTAGCTCAGTAATTTTGTTGCTTGCAGGCTTGGCTGAGCAAAAACGTTGCTCTCCTCCTCCCTTTGTGCCATCAGTATCGTTAGGGACTTCAAAGCCGTTGCACCGCTACCGACAGATCTGGCCACCTTCACAGCTTTTATAGGCTTTTGTCTTTCCTCGAGGTTTCTGGGTTCTTTTAATTAAACATCTTTATTCCAGTTCGTTCTGCTTGATAATTAAGTCCATTTATTCTAACCGGCTTTCTTCGGTCACGGAGAGTTCACATGCACGAAGGATACCCCTCAGCAGTGTGGAGAAGCAGCTGCTGAGTGCTTTAGCCACATTGCCAGCAGTGAAAAATGCTTGGATTGGCTTGTAGGTACCCTTCAGAAGTAATCAACTAAGGAAAAACTGTTAAAACCATGAACAAAATTATTCTCAGACCTTCATTTTGACTAAATCAAAGCTTCTGAGAGGTGACTTTCCTAGAACTAACTGGCATTATTATTATACCTTCACTTTCTTCAGAGAGAAAAACTGCTTTTCCCAGAACATCCTGAATTCTCTCCTGCCTCCAGTGTGCTCAGCCTTTTCTTCTCCAGGAGATCCTTAGTCTGTGTGTTGCATAAAAAGGTTAAGTACTTCGGCAGAAAATAAACCCCCTTGCATTCCAGCTGGTCCTCAGGTATCAGAGGAGCTGGGGGCGGCTGGGCTTGGATTCTGAGTGCTGTCCAGCTTGGCAGTATCAGTCCGGCCACGTTCAGTGTGTCTGCACTCTCCGGGCTCCGGATGCAGAACCAGCGCCCTGCACTCCCCGGCCGGTCGCGCTCCACGGCTCCACGCAGCCAGGAAGGAGCTGTGGCACCCAGGGGGAGACTCTTGCGACCGGCAGCGTGAAGAGCGCAGTTTATCGAGAGCAGCAGAGGTGCGGGTTCTCGCGGATCGCCGGCCATAAATTCACTGTCTGCAAAGCACGTGCAGATGTACAAAAGGCGTGAGCTTAAAGAACAGCTCGGGAAAATTTCTGTTTCCCAGGGAAATACTCGGAAAGTCCAGATCTTATCCAAAGGCGTCCCTATGGGGGGCAAGTGAGGTTCAGCCTGTCACCTGATCCCAGGAGTCACAGATGGTCAGTGATAGTATTCGCCCTGACATCCCCCCTTACCTAAAATGATTTTATAATATTTTTCACCTTCAAGGTGGAGCTTGAGTGCCTCTAGTCATAAATACCTTTATTATGATTGATGTAAATTTCTCTTGCTTTGCTTTTAAAGATAGAGCTGAAGAAAATTCACAGTGCAAGCTCAGTGAGGGGTGGTCACACTTTGGAGGTGGGTAGCCTTTGGGCTGGAGGTGTGTTTTGGTATTATAATGACATTATAATGAGCAAATTTATCACAAAGGACAGCACTTTGTCAAAGACTGACAGACTGTTGGCCCAGGGTGGCAAACAGGCAGCTTATCAGTCCTGTGGTACCATCAAGTTCCCATCTCTGCCCTGATTCACAGGGCTTGGCCATGGAGTCTTCACTCCACTCCATCCACCATGCTGTTGGCAGGCAGTGCTGTCCAGGGACCCACTGTGGAATGGATTTCTTGCATACCAGTTGCACTCCACCCTGGGAGCTTCTTTGATGTTATACCTTTCCTTAATGTGTGAACAGTGCTGTGCATTTAATATGATTTTAATTTCTAACTCACCTTCAGTCATTATTCCACACTGTGACATTATATGTCTGTGGAGCTGATTTCCTCTCCCAGAGCTCAGTGGTCACGAACCTATCTGCCTTCCTGAGGCTACTTCTGAACGTGACGTTTCCACAACAAGCTGTTCAATAAACTCACAGTAAATTAACCTTAGTATCTAAAAGGATATTTGCTCTGCTAACACTATCAGAGTCCCACAATTTTATGGGGATCCTTCTTTAATGCAACTATTTTCCAGGTTTTGCTGGTTGGAGAGAGCTTTCATATGAATATGACCTATAGCTAATCTTTCCCTAAGGTCTCCAGACCTACTGCAGCACTCCTCATTTGAATGCACCCTGCATCCATCACTTAATTTCCTAACCAGGCGAAGCACAATGGTTTCTGGCCCGCCTGGCTCTGGAGCTCTCATTACAATCACAGCCTGGGTATTAAAAAAAGACAAATACCTCTGAGATCCTTGTCAGTCTAATACCTTCCTGCTAGAACTAATAAAACACACGTAGTTTAATAGATGAAGACTTACTCATTCTCTGAAAAATATCTTAGTGGGAGTCACTATTCACATTCTCCCATTTTGTGCTTAGCATTATTTGTGTAGCTATGAATCACCTCTGCCACTGAACAGGGGACAGGGGAAAGCCAGTAAGGCTCCTGTAGGCAAAGACTTCAGCTGAAACTGCAGAAGGTTCTCTGTGGTTTATGGCTTTCTGGGAGGTATTTGTTTTACTGTCATTTTTTACCAATGCTGAGTACATGGAGAACTTGAGCCACAACGGGCATCATATCAGGTCTGCAAAAGTGATCTTCAATCTGTGCTTCTCACAGATGACAAAATGAATTTAAGAAGGAGGCCTCTGATTTATAGTGAGCAATTCTGTCCTTGGGAAAATGGAGAATTAATAATATTCAGAGAAACTGCGCAGTTTTAAACCAGCTGTGATATGTATCAATGGACAAGGCTGCATATTCTGAAGACAGCCTGCCTGTTCTGCCTGCAGCAACAGAGGTGGAATGCTGAAGGGAGAAAGCAGGTCAGATAGTTTCAAGTTAGCATCCATGGTTAAATCTAGTAGGGTGTGTGAATCAGAGCAAGTTTGTGGCTTAAACCCTACAGGAATACCACCAACAGCTGGAATGTACCTAATGAGTCTACATTCTGCATCCCTTGCCATGGGCTGCCTGGCAAATTAGCCTACAATTAGGACTGAAGATGTGGCACCAGCCTGTGATGGGGAAAAGAAGCAGACTAGGAAGTAATTAAAATATTCCCTTCTACAAATCACCTTTTTATTTCTTTTTTTCCAAATTTTTATTTTCTTCTTGACATTTTTCCTCTTTTCTCCCTCCCTTCCTTTCTTTTTCCTGTTTTAATGTTGCTCTTCATGAAATAGATATAAAATCCTGCTCTTCATAAAAAAACCTAAGGCCTCTTTGTACAATTTGTAACATTTTTTCAGCCCTGAAAATGAAGAGTTCATATTCTGTGTTTTATAGTGCTTTATATTGACAAGCTGGCTTTACGAATCTGTGAGCCATAGAGTAAAACTGAAATAAACCCAAACAGCAATCAGGAAATTACACCCGGTGAAAAGATCATTATCTAGCAGGCGTCAAGTAAATTACTCATCATCGTTTGTGGTTTCCCTGTAAAACAAGTTAGCTACCAGGATCCCCGTACACACGGGACTTGCCAGCACGCAGATCAGAGCAGCGCACCACAGGGATGTGGTTCTGCTGGGTGTTAATTAGGGAGCAGGAGACCAGCCCTGCTGTGCAGAGCTCCAGGACGTGCTGGGGACATAGCACGCTTGGTGCTGCTGTGCTGGGGATGATGCAGATAGAGGAACAAATGCTTTGCTCCGATCAAAATGTGCCCACAGAGGCTTTAGCTTTGCGAGCAGCTGGCTGGAAGGAAGCCTGCGCTCCCGGCTGCACTTAGCCCCAGGTCCTAGCACACTGTTGTGGGTGGTCCATCATCCACTCACGCCTGATCCATCAGACCTCAGGAGCATGGTCTTCTGGTCATTGCCTGTAGCAAGATGCAGAGCATGTTCAGACACCGTGAGGAGAGGTGTCCCGTGTTGGTCACCCACTTAGCTGGAGCATATGGGAGGATTGAAGGGACAGAGAAGAGGACATCTGCAGCTCCTTTACTGTTTCTGGTAAATTCTGGGGTTGATCGCTGCCACCCTCACTCCTCCACCCTAGAAACGCTGAGAAAACCCCAAAGGGATACATTCACTGGACACTGGTAAAAAAATTTAAAAAAAAAAAAAAAAAAAAAAGGAGTAGTTTTATCTCCATAATCCAGTTTGTGATGGAAGAAGGTGGCAGTGTTTCTGCTTGGTTAACATGGCCTTATTCCACAGTCCTGAAGAGTAGAAAGCCCAAGTCTGTCATACAAGAATTGTTTTAAATTTAAAGCAAAATTGTTTGATGTTTGTGTTTGGAAGGGCAGAGAGCTTTCAATAGGGAAGGTAAGTTTGCATTCAGGCATTTGAATGATAATAATATTTTATTATACAGTATGTTTAAATTTCAATTGATGAAACTCTTGCTGCACCATATCATCACTTCTTTTACCCCTCTTGTAATTCAAACTTTCATCTCACATTCCTGTGGCAATTGTTTGGGGTTTTTTTAAACCAGGGAAAATTCTTTGTAAAGCATTCTGCCTCCACTTCTTTGACTCTTACCTGTAAATGATATAAATAGAGGTATAATTAGACATTAAAAAGTCAACACATCTTAATTATGATTTGCCTATTGAGTTAATGTCCTTGTAAATTATTCTGTGGGAGTTGTGATTGCCTTTTACAGCAATAATTGCATTGTTTATCCTATAGAGACTTTCCACAGACTTCTGCAAAGCCAAAGGTACTTGTTAATAGTAACAATGACCTATACACAAAGCAGGCATTTGCACTGTCCTTTCTTGCTTACAACTTCCAGATATGAAGGCAAATTACAAAATCCCACAAACTGCCCATTTACATCTCAGTCTCATATTTCTTTTTTCTATAATCCAACTATAAATATCCTAAAATCAGATATGTAGACTCAGGTATCATATGCCATAGCTAAGACCTTTTGTATCTCACATTTTGAGGTCTAGTATCTAGGCTACAAAGTTTTTGTAACTCAGGCCAGGGGTTAGATATGGTATATTACAGCTACCTGCAGCTGTCTAAAAGCAGCACTGCTGAATTTTAAGCTATTTCCCTAGTCCAGGGAAAATAAACAAGCCTGATTAAACACTTCCAGAGGACAGCAACATTCCCCATGTGCAGACACATATCATCCATCTATGAAGATGACTAATTAACAGGTCACATACTGCTGCTACCTGATACTGCACAGAGTTTTGCAATGAGTGATTAACTTTAAATAGCTTGAAAAATCAAGTGCAAATTAGGTAGGGGTGGGACTGTGTTGTTGGAATCATTAAAAGATCAGGCAACCTCAATTTCCAACCACTTTCCTAGAGAGATATGTGCCCCGATGGTCTTCTCCTGTGGATGACTGTGCTATGCTCACAGGAGGATGGGTGAAACAACAGGGCAAGGAGACAGCACTCACGTAGGCATGGGGGAACTGTTCCTTATGATTCCCCACTTGGTGTTTTTCACCTCCCCATGATGGGCTGCAGAAGCTGCATGTCTACTGTGGCTGATGTAGGAGGGGGATCCTTTGCCAAGCTGCCAAGAGGTTTACCTTTTCAGCTCTTGAGACCTGGATTTGATTTGCTCCTGCAGCTGTCAGGTATGTGATTGACCAGGACCTGGGACCACGCAGAGGCTGATGGCAGTGCTCCTGGTGCTGCTTGGTGGATGACTTTGCTCCAGGCCAGCTGCTTTTTTCACATGGGAATTCGTGCACAGTTGGATTGTATGCACTACTCAAAAGGAAATTAATTGGCTTAAATCCAGATGTTTCAATATCTTAGGTGGGTCTTTGAATATCTCCTGGGCAAGGTAGATCCCATCTGCACTTAGCTTGCTGAATCAGGTGGTGCAGGCAAATTCAGGTAATTACTGTCCCATAAATTAAGCTCCATCTCAAAGGCAAGGCATGATGGTAGCTCCACAGCATTGGTGAGTCTGGGGGAGTAATATCCGTTAGCATTTGAGTTTCTCACTGTATTTGCTGCTGTGCTTTTTGTTTGGTGGTTTTGTTTCTGTTGTGTTTTTTTTTTTTTGCTTTCTTAAGAATATGTGGTTTGATGATGAGAAATATTAGAAAAATTCTCATTGAAGATCTGTTTATTTCATCTTTCTCCTCCCCATTTCTAAGACAGGGCTGATCTGCTGAAGCCTTTTCTTCTTCCAGATGATCTGTTCTGCCTCTCCAGTGCTCTCTTAGCAGGAAAATCCTCCTCCTCACATCCTCCTCCTCTTTTCTTGCAGTATCCAAAAACCACAGTTGCGGGCAGAAGGGCTCACTGTGCTGAGGGGTTTGCAGGTAGAGTGATTTCTAAGACTACTTAGCTTATCAGCTCTTCTTTGTTAAGTGCTAGCTTAATGAAAACAAACAGCAAAAGATTTGAGCCTTTAGAGAGATGTCAAATTGGGGTTTACTCCCCTTCTACAGTTTGGCAAAAACCCCCTGGGGATCAGCTCTTCCTCTGGCACCTGCCTTGTCTCAAATTGCTGCACAAGACGTGCAAATGTTATTTTACTTTCTGCTGTCAGCTCTTTTCTCCACATCATTTACTACTTCAAATAATGCTTTGAAAAAGGAGCTCTGATGTCTGCTTTCAGATGAAAAATGACAATCCCTGGGTAACCTGTTCAAGCACATTGATAGGAAAGCTGTAATTTCAGGCTGGCATCTTTCCCTCTACAGTCATGAGATTTATTGCAGATGAATAGAACAACTGAGAAGTAATTTCTTAGTCACAAGTTTCAATAGGTATGCAAGGAAATGCCCTGATAGTCTATTCAGGAGCTACATTAGACATAATTTGTGCAAGAGCTTTCATAGCAGTATGTCTACCTTCCTCCTAGCATGAAAAGATAGCTTCACAAAGTGTATTTTTCCAGGATATCTCAAAGATATTATATTATATTATTTTGGTTTGGTGGTGTAAGATCTAATTGTTTCACTTCTCTTTAAAGTTAAACCACTGTGTTCAGAAACAGGTATTTTAGTCTGTGTGCATCTACATGCCTTAGGTATGACTATAGACACCCTGTGCAAAGGAGAGAATGCAATTGCTGTTGTATTTCTGCAGCAGGGCATTCAGGAGGAACCAGAGATCTGGAAACAAAGCCTAAACGTGTAATGAAGCAAGAAAAGGTCAAAAGCTTTCATGAACTTGGGTGTGCACACCAGTGCTGTGCAGCAAATCCAACCATTAGCGAGTGTGGTGGCAGATTCCAGTCTGACCTTGAGCATTTCCCTAATTTTCAAGCTGGGCCCAAGTCCTTTCAAATAATTAGAAGCCTTTGACAAAGAAATGATGACCAAAGTGTATGCAGCTTTTTGGCTGTTTAAAAACATAGATTGTCTCCTAAAGGGCCATGAGCATAAACACCAGTCACCAGTACATGTCAGGGGTTGACCTGCTGGAAAGCAGCTCCATGGAGAAAGACCTTGGAGTTCTGGTGGACGTTAAGTTATCCATGGGACAGCAATGTGCCCTTGTGACCAAGAAGGCCAATGGTATCCTGGGGTGCATAAAGAAAAGTGTGTCCAGCAGGTCTAGGGAGGTTCTCCTCCCCCTCTACTCTGCCCTATTGAGACCACATCTGGAGTCTTGTGTCCAGTTCTGGGCTCCCCATTTCAAGAGAGAAAAGGAAATACTAGAGAGTCCAACGGAGAGATAGGAGGATGATTAGGAGACTGAAAGATCTCTCTTTTGAGGAAAGGCTGAGAGCCTTGGGGCTGTTTAGCCTGGAGAAGAGAAGACTGAGAGAGGATCTTATGAATGTTCACAAATATCTGAAGGGTGGATGTCAAGCAGAAGGGGCCAGTCTCTTTTCAGTGGTGCCCTGTGCAAGGACAAGAGGTAATGGTAGCAAGGGGAAACACAGGAAGTTCCACCTCAACATGAGGAAAAACTTCTTCACTGTGAGAGTGACAGAGCCCTGGAACAGGCTGCCCAGAGAGCCTGGGGAGTCTCCTTCTCTAGAGACTTTCAAGACCTGCCTGGTTCTGTTCCCATGTGGCCTGCCCTGGGTGTTCCTGCATTGGCAGGGGGTTGGACTTGATCTCCAGAGGTCCCTTCCAACCCCTACCATTCTATGATTGAGTCTGTGATCAGACAGGTGATTTTATTGAAGAGCTGATTGTCATAAGGATAAAACTCTGTGGCATACAGCACAGAATGGAAGTGCTGGCAACCCATGAACATGGTGCCATTTATGCCAGAGTTACGATAAACACTCTGAAAAGCACTTCCAGTTATTTTAAATTACTTTATTCTCTGCATTCCCAAACTCTGATCACTTGCAAATTGAAGTGCTCTTAAAAACTTTAAGTACTCCATTAATTTTAAATTGCTCTAAACTGTACAATCCCAGAAACCCAAAGCACTCTTGAAATCTGAAGCGCTACAATTACTTTGAATCACTCCAAAAATGTGGGTTCAAAATCCATTTTATGTGTTTATTTTTTTCCACATTCATATTTTTCCTCGCAGTGCAACAAATGCAGCAGAGATATAACATCTTCAGCCCACTAAGAAAAAAACCCCATAATTCTCAATATTCACCCAAATGGTTAAAATCAAAAAGGAACAACTTTGAAAAAATTTAATAATACACAATAGATCACCAGAAAATGTGTGTGCCTTCATACACTCCTATCTACCCCAAATCTTAGATGCAGGCAGACATATGCTGTGTGTTTTCTCTGTTACTGGTGGCTGTATTAAATTTTTGAAGAGGCTGGTGCTGCTTCATTTTGTGCACCAGTGGCACCCTGGGTTGCTCCACTATCTGATAGCAAAGCTCCTTGGGGGGTGCTGGGCCCTGTCTGTGAGCACAGAAACTTTTCTGGTTTCTGCCTGGATTGACAATAAGCTTCATCCCTGAAAAATGGCATGGAGATTCTGATAAATATTTTAATAAATCCTATATTAAAAGACAGGCAGAGTTGATAAGGGCCTGAAGCTTTTGGCAGGATGTGTCCAGAGGGTGTGAGTACAGGGGCAGCAAAACTGTAACTTCTCACACCCTTGGCTAATGTGAATGAACTCCTAAGATGCTGCTGGCACAGCCTCCTGCTGTGGCTGAGATACTTGATCTCCACTCCCATCGCATCCCTGACAAGTAAGCCCAGGCAGCACAAGCCCCCTAGACCAGTTGCCTTTTCCACCAGGAGCTAGTCATGGCCATGCAGGTGTCTGGATGTGTGCACACCAGTGGGGATGAGGTGACTCATCTTCACATACAAAACCTCAGCAGAAGAAAGCTTTCCATGTGAAAGAACAGTAGTATTGAAAGCAGAAGTTAGTTTGGGGATGAGTGCCTGGAGAGATTGGCCAGTGCGCTGGGCTGGCTGCTGGCCTGTCTGGGAACTATATAGATTTCTTATTAATTATGGAAGAGACCACCCACCCTGTGAGAGCTGGGACTCTATTTGAGACTCTCTGCTGTGCTCATCAGGCCCCTGGCCTGGTCCAGCAGAGCTGGGTGCTGGGTGCTCCCCTGCAGACTCCTACTTTCTCAGCACAGCGAGGGCGATGCTTAGGAGGATCCTGCAGATGAGCTGCTTTCAGCTAACATCTCATCAAAAGGAATTACCCTCTTGGCAAGGCGTGGGAGAGGCAGCATGGTGCTGCGCTTCGCTGGGGACAAGTCACACTGTGATCTTCAGCTGCTGGAGGAGAGTTAGGGATGACTAACATGTACTGAAGCAGCACAACAGGTTTGGACCCCTGGTAAAGCCTTTGATTTCAGTGGCAACCATTGACAGATGAAACAAAGAAATGCTTCACATGCTCAGATAAATCTGTCTGAACGCTATCATAAATAGAAACTCTAAATAGTCTTTTTCTTGGAAAAAAAAAAAAGATGAGAAATAATAGCTATGCAAGAAAGCTTTTGGGGATCTCTCTTATTTGTTTTGCATTTGTTTTCCCAGACTTTTTTAAGGTGATATTTATCACAAAATAAATAATTCATCGTCTTAAAAAAATATAAATAAAATCTGTGATCATTATGTCCAAAAACAGTATCAAATATTTAAGTTTTCCTCCTTTCCAAAGTAACTGTTTCCATCACAGGATTGTGGCCTCCTATGTGGCTGAGTAATGCAACGCTTTCATCTGCAGTCAAAACAACCATCAAATACTTTTGCAATGCTGCTTGACATCAGGAAATCTGATGTATAAAAGCTCTCTCTACTTTTAGGCTCTGATCTCTCTGCTATGTTCAGTTGTGAAAAAAAAAAAAAAAACCCAACAGGAAAGCAATTTTCCTATCTCTGGGGAGAGTTACACTTTGGGAGCTTGGCATCCTTGGCTGCCTTTGACATGGCCCTAATTCCACAAATACATCAGGGTCTGACTTTGAACCCATGTGCCCTGCAGTGTGCCCATGACCTGGAAGGATGTGCTGCCAAGAGGAGTTGTCTCCAGGGCGTCCCGAATGGGATGGTCAGTGACTACCCAGGGGGTTTCTTTGGAGGGACTAATGGTAGTCCCTGCTGGCTCTGGAGTGCAGAGGCTCAATGTGTCCCCTGGGGGCCAGTGCAGTCAGGCTCCCTGAATCCCACGGCTGTTCCTGGGGACAGGATAAGGGCCACTGTCCCTGTCCGCCAGGGAACGCCCCAGCCCCACCAGCCCCTTGTTGCAGAGGGAGTGCAGAACATCCCCAGAGAGATAAAAGCAAAGGTAGCCAGGTCAGTGCAACATTTTTCATCACTGCTTTCTCCTTATTAATGCTATGTGATCAGTCAGTCCACAAATGATTAATAATCTCTCCCGTTGCCTTTCTTCTCCTCTGCCCTCCCACCAGTAGATGCATCTGCAGAGATCTGTCTTTGCTGAAATCCACACAATATGCTCCAAGACAGGGAGTGTGTCACCTCTGCATGGGTCTTGCCCCCTCGCTGATGGGCTCTGCGCAGGCAGCATACAATCAGGAAGGGAGATGAGCACTTCATTTGCTTTCAGACCTCTGTGTTGCTGCCAGGGACTGATTTGGTTTATTTTTCAGTGACAGTATGGGTAGTTTTTTTTTTTTTTTAATTTCAATTATAATTAACAGGTCCTCACCCCAAAAGGCTATTTGCTGGTATGAAGACTGTGAGTATGCATTAGAAATGAAATAAACATCTGCATTTGAGCATTTTGGTTCCCAAAAGATGCAGCCTAGTTAAAGTGGGTTGGTTCCCTGCATAAGGCAGCATGAGAGGGCGGAAAGCATGCGCAGTGCAGCTGTGATGTGGGACCACAGCCACCACAGTGGGATGGCCTCCAAACGTGCCCAGGGATTGAGATGCAGCAGCTCCAGCACTGCTTCTCTTCAACGGGAAAGACCAACGCTGCTGCTCTTCTTATTGAATTAAAATCTGAGGGATCCAGCAGACATTATGGTGGGATTTAATCTGCCAGAGCTCAAATGCTCTTTCTGGCCACCCCAGAAAATCAGGTTAAAAATGAGCATCTCAAAGGTGCTGTCTGATGCGTGAACAAACAAACCACATTGAGTATTTTGGTGTGGCTTTGTTTGAAGACTAGCAAAAAGGCAAGGAAGAAAAAGTCTGGGGAATACTTCTAAACTGTGATTAACATGTTCAATCCAAAAAACATCACCTCATTTATATGATGAGTGGGTGATCTTTTGGCTTCAGGATAGGTCTGTGACCTCCAGACCTTCACGAGAACTGAACTCAGGATACTTGAATTTTACCATCTCTTCACAGCTCTCAATACCTTAAGAGAAAAGATTGGAAGAAATATATAGAGACATGGGTCCAGAGCATACTTTGTGTAAGTTTTGTGTTCCCGAAGGAGTGATGTGCTACACTGGGGTGGAGAGCAGGCTGTTCACCTTGTCCGTACCGGCAGCACATCATCCAGGTGAACTGCAGCTGAGCCAGTGCTCAGACCTGCCCAGGAAGGATCTGAAGTTAATGATCCAAATGCTCTGCAAAATGAGCTGCTTGGATGCAAATACATCCTAAAGCACTTTAGCCATCACCAGCTACTAGAAAGAAAAATAATCAAATATCCATCATTACTGTATGGAAGCCAAATGACTGAAGAATCATTACATATGCCAGCTGTTAAGTGATGTATGGTGAGGTGCTTCAGCAATGGATCATGGAAGAGATGAAACCACTCCATGAAACAGCAGGGAAGAGGAAAGACAGAAGAAACTGCCTACACCAAACTGAGCCTTCTCCAAGAAATGAGATGTTGGTTTTGTTGCACTGAAGTAACTCCTAAAAAAAAGACTTGATGTTGGAAAAATAGAGATCTCGGTTCAATAGGTATAGTCCTGGTAGCAGTGCCTGCTGTCTCCAGCTGTGCCATTGCTCTAATAAAAGATCCTGTTTTTTTCACAGCAAAGCCTGATGAAAACACTTCCACTGCGAGCAGATCCACCTCAGCACTTAGGAGCATGCTGCTGTAGCCAGCAGCCCTCCCACTGCAGAGCGGTTCAGAAAGAATTGTCTCAGCCCTCCCCCCCCCCCAGCCCCTGTATTTGCCCTTCAGCAATTTTATACCTAATTATTCATTGTCAGACCAAAGTGTCTCTCTCAGAAGCTGATCTCTTTGGTACAGCTCCACCACATACATCCCCATTGTTGCCAAACAGAAGTGCCACATATCTTTCGGTGCGTAAACTTACCTATAGCTAAAAAAAATGTGTGTGGTTTCAGCATGTTCAGCTAAGCAGGACACCTGCCCCTACATCATGGACCTCTCCTCTCCACTGCTCACCACTTGCCCCAGCACGGGCCAGCGGCCAGCCAGATCTGATGGGATTGAATGTGTTTTTTTCAGGTGACTGGTAAAACACTGCCTGCCTTGAGGCCAAGGAGTGGACATCCCACTTGAAACATACCCACACCAACTGGTCTTTAACAGGTAATTCTTTTAGCTCATATTTAATTCACTTTGTGTGCTGTGTTGATTTTGTACTGAACTGGCTTCTTGAACGTTACATTGTGGAATACCAACTCAAATATTTTACAGAAGCTTAAATCAACACTATTTCCTTTATTAAGCAAAACTGTAATCTCATTATAAAAAAAAAAATCTAGTTAGTTTAAGAAGATCTATTCCTCATCATCCCCTATTGATGGGCATTAATGATATTATCCTTTCCTATTTTTTAACTTCTTCAATTGTTTCTAATTGTCTGTGATCCATTATCTCCCCAGGATCAAAGCTTAGCAGGCCTATCCAAGTCATCCCACTTTCCCTTAAATAGCAACTTTTCTTCTCCTGCTCTAATTTTGCCTGTACTTCATGATCCCTGCAAAACCAGCATTAGCAGTCCAGGAAAACCAGTAAGGTCCCTTCAAAACACTTTTATGAGAATTATTTGGACTGCTGATTTGAAGGTGCTTAGCTGTTGTAACTATTGTTTGCTCCCCCCTGAACTTCTGCTGTTATGCAAATCGTTGTATCATCATCATCTGATGGGAATGCTTCATTTGTGGTTGGTTTTCTCCCCGGATTCAGAACAGGAGTATTTGTTCATTAAAAACATTTGCCTTTCTGCATAATTATTGCCATTTCTATAATTTCCATTTGGTAAACATCCAAAGACATAGTTTGGCTTCTCTCTTCATCCCTAATATATTTTAAAGACATTTTCCTACTGCTCTTTTCTCTGTAACTGTAGCCTGTCTCTTGTATTCTTTTCCTTCCCTTATCTAATTTATCCAGTTTCTAATTTCCATATTACACTAATTGCAAGTTTGCCTTTTTTTTTCCTGTTTGTTTTCTATTTGGATGCAAACATTGCTCCTTTCATTGTCTCTCTGAGACACGTTCAATTTCTGTAGCCATCTCAGGGATCCTTTGCCAGTGGAGAGACTGGGACTTTCGTGGCTTTGGCTGCAGAAGCCTAAGGCGGCATTTCTCTGTTTTCTGAGTTCTGTTTCACAGTTTGCCCTGGTACATAAGAGTTTTGCGTTGTGAAATTGGCTTTTTCAAAGTACCAAATGGATGTATGACTAGATGAGATTTTTTTTCCAGCTTTCCATGAGTTATGATTAACACTTGGTCTTGTGCTCCCGGAGGAGTGGCTACATCTCTGTCCTGTCGTTAATTCCTCTCTGCTGAGAGCAAATAGTGTCTTGTTGGATGCCACTTGGTTTTGCATTAAATAAAATAAAGCTTCAGTGAGTGCTGACAGGTACACAGAGATGCCTGCTTCTGGCCAGCCCTCCCTAGACACTTTCTCATGTTTTCATCCCTAGCTTCCACCTCCATCAGAGGAGCACCCTGAGCTGCACACATCTGCTGGGCTGGGAGAATAAGTGCACACACATGAGCAGCAGCTTACTGCTGAAAAGGAAATGCCTCCAAAATGCAAACAGTTTCTCACTGTTGGGATAATTGGTCCAGGGCTTTTTGACTTTGGCTTTTCTGCATGGGATTAAGCTGTCAATTGATGAGCATTTTCTGATGGACAGGCAGCATGTTTTCTTAATTATTTCTGTTTCTGCCTTTAGGTAGAGGACCTAGATTATCAGAGGTCATCCTATGGCAATGTTAAGGATGTTAGTCTGGCCTAGCTGCAGCTGCCAGAGACACGCAGTGTTCTCAGTAGTAGGATTTTGAAAGAGGAAGAAAGGTTGTCAGGAAGGTCTTGATGCAGGTGACTATTTGGTGGTGTGTTTCCTTTAAGAAGAGTGTTTGTCTCCATGGTGGCTCTACCAAAAAATGAGTGAGATGAGCAAGGAAACCTAGCAGCCCATCCAGCAATCAGACGAGTGCCCCAGGGTTGCTGCCTTCCTCAGACCACCGAGGCTTGCAGAGCTGGGTCTGGGTTTGCAAGGGTTGACATCTGTTGTCCTCAACCTCTCCTCTCTGGGATGCTACGGAGAGGTAGCACCTCAGCCTGACTTCTGGGGACGTGTACTCAACACACAGTGCTGGCCTTGAAAGAATTCCTTTTTAACCACCTCCCCCAATACAGGCACTCCAGGTTCTCTGTGTATTTCCCAAATAATGAGCTCCCAATGCAAAGTTCAGCCCATGTGGATATCATGCAAGTTGGAAATTCACCCTGCTGCTGATTTCAGCAGAAAAGGAAAGCCAGCAAACCATGAAGACAACACCCTTCTGTCTAATAGAGATGCCTTTCTTTGCATTTTACTCATATTTAAAACAAATTGCATCAGTTTCCTTCACACTGCACAGTCTGAATCTTAAAAAATATCACATTGGGTTATGAATAAATAGAGAATAACATGTTATATTCCTGAGAAGTTTTACTCTTCCAGGATATGGTTACCTACTTTGATAACTGCTTGTTCCACATGGGAGCCAAATAAGTAGTTCTCCACTAATTTATGTCACCAGTTTGTAATTATTTTCTAGTAATACTCTTGTGCGAGGCTCTGTATAAATACAAAATATAAAAATAGCCCGTGCTAGGAACTTGTAGTTCATATGACATAGAAAGTAGTGCCATATTAACAAATATAAGATCCTGGTGGTCCTTATCTATCCATAGCTATCCATCAGATCAGGCAAAATACAATTAAGTCACAAGCATCAACTCTGGCCACATTAAAATTATTATAAAAAGTCACAGGTTTACTTCAGTAAAAAAAAAAAAAAAAAAAAAAGAAACAAAAATCAAACCCAAATCCTCAGAGTCTATATTAAGTTTATTTTAGTGCTAAATGCAAAAAGTAATTTTATTAAAGCAAAGTCTTGCTAGCATCTTCCTCATATTGAACGTCAGTCTGTGCATTTCCCAACCATTCAGCTTCTCAGGAGCCCTGCTCTTCTCTATTGAGAACACAACTTTTCATATGGCCAACCATAGCTTGCTCTGCAGCCATCAGTGTTGAGTGTGCTTTCTGCAGTAATCAAATGCCAGGTGAAGAGATGCTCACAGTGCCCAGGGGGCAGGGAAGAAACCACATTTCCAAAGCACATGGCACTATGTGCATCTGCAGCATTGAGGTTCTTCCCAACAGGGTCTCACAGGAAGACATTTGTTGGACATTTTGCATTCTCAAGATGATATCTCTACAGAGGGGAAACTGAACAGCATCTCCAGAAGCCCACTCATAATGATGACCTCTACATACACAGTAAAATTGATTAAATGTACATTTACTTCCCTGCAGCTTCAGCAAGGCCAGCAGGTCAATCACATTAATATCAGATACTCTGTTTTACTGGAGATTTCTTGTGGAAATAAATGTCAGCATGCCTGCAGTCCAGAAATGTAAAGATTCACTGAAGTCAAACAGAAACTTGCAGTTTGACAAAGTTTTTTCCATTGATATTTCTCCATAGGCACCTCAAGCTATGGATGCAATACAGGATGTGCCCTATGATTAGGAGAAATGTTTTGTCAAATAAAATTTCCTACCATGACACAGAAGCAAGTGAAATGTTGTAGCTTTTGGGATGCAGTACATCTACCCTGAGACTGGAGACATTATTATAAACATCTCCATCAGTGGCATGAGCTCCTTTCATAGCGAAGGAGACAAATCAAGACTTCTAAGGCAGAAGCTATTGGACACACTGAAGATGTCTAACATAAAAGGAGATTGACCATAGCCTGAAAGTGCCTGTTGTGCTGCAGTCTCTGCAAAAGATGGTACTTGTTTTTAAGGAACAAGCAGTTTTGGTGATAGATGGCTTGGAGAGCGTTTGCAGCAGAGCTAATGGGATGGCCGTGGCCTGTCATCCCTTCCACTCTTTCTCCTTTTGTGCCTGTCTGCAGTTTAGTCTCCTTCTTCCTCCAGTGCTTCCCTGCCCTGAAACAACCCCCGGGCCATGATCAGTGTCACTTCACTTTTGCCACTGTTGCTGCGTAGGCTGTAGACCTGAAAGCAGCAGAGCTCCGCTTTACTGCCCCAAAACAACCTACTAGACCTAACTAGTAAACCTAACTAAACCTCCAGGAGGTTTTAAAGTTTGCAGTGCAGTGTATTAACAACACACCATACATTCAAACATGTAACTTTAGATATCATAGTGTTGTGGGATAAGGTGCAAAGGAAAGGTGAGTTCTTTAGTGCTCTTGTCCCCTTCTGTCCCAGCATGGCACAGGCGGAGTGACACTGAGTCTGTGCAACCCATCAAAAAAGCTCAAGTACCTGTTGGAACCAGTGAAATGACTAAGACATGAAGCTACTAGCACAGGGATGTTTGTATGACTGGAAACTGCTCACTAAATTTCATGTTTTGTTTACTCGTAGTCATCCTTGTCTGTTTAAATTACGTCTCAAAACACTTTAAAAATGTGGGACAAATTCAGTATATCATTAAGGGAAGACTCCTTTATCTGTGTAACATTATTAAATGTATATCTTAGACCCTTTTTAGCAGCAGTTTTTTGGAAGTTAATTACCCAAAGCTTTTCTGCACCAAGAACACTAATGAAAGCTCTAATGGGCTGTAATCAAGCAATTTTTTGTTAATATAGTGAAGTGCTTGGATTTATGTTTAAAGGCAAAAAATGAAGAGTAGTGCCAGATCTTTGAAGAATATATGTGTTGTATTTGCATTTCCAGAAGCTGGCTTGTTCCTTGATTACTGTGCCCACTGATTCCTCTTACAAATGTGGTGCATGTATGAAGAGAGTGGCCTGCCGAGACCCCTACTGTACTTGTATAAAACAGACACCGGCAATTGTTGGGCTTTTTTTTCCCCCTGTGGGTCTTAGAATTGTTCGTGGTTTTAGCTGTTTCCATGACTGCTCAAGTGCCAAGTTGCCATTTCGAACACGGTCCTATGTCCAGTCCCAAGCAGCTGAGCTGGCTGCCAAGATACAGCCAGTCAAGGCACGGCCAGAAGCATGCAAGAGATTTGCAAGCAAGAAGGGAATGTGTAAAATAAGGCAGGCAAAAATAAAGAATCAGCAGAGACATAGGGAAGGGCTCCCTGGGAAGCCTGTGGCTCCCTGCCCTTCCTGCCTGCAGAGACGATGCTCTGCAGAGGGGATCAGCAGCTCTTCAGGCATGAATTACAATGGCAAATTAGACAGTAAGCAGTCCACTTATAGATGCTGTGACATACATTCTCAGAGTGCTTGATAAACTGCAGCAGTATTTACCTTGTCATCCACTTTCTATTTCAGAGGGAAAAAGCGCATCAAACATTAAGGAAGAGCTTTCTTCCTTCCACTTGTCTACAACAGCAAGATTTTCAAGAAGTGAAGGACAGTAGGAAGGCTAGACATAAACACGACACCTTTATTGGTTTATATATTTTTAGACAGAGAAACATGGTACCTCATATGTAGGAAATATTATAGAAAAGAAAGGTGTATTTGCAGTCCTGTAGAGCTTTGCATAAAATAGCACAAGGAAGCCAGGCAAACATTCAGTGAACAATTCTGAGCTTAGCAGCTTTGGTTTATTGCCTCTTAGAAGTGACTTGACCAGAGCCTACACAAGTCTATGCAGGTCAAGTATACGATGCTGTCATCTAGCAGAAATTGGCACAATGAAATGGGAGCTGAACCCGGACAGAAGGCTGAAAAGGTGACACAAAGCATTTAATAAAGACAGTATTTAATAAGCTGTGTAGTTATGCCAGCTTCCACCACACTGCAGGACTTCGCACCAGGACTGGGCATCCTGAACTAATGCACTGATGAATTGCAGGCATGTGGAGTCAGGAATTACTGGGGGAGATTCAGGTTTGGAGGCTGTAGCCAGCCCCAAAAATCCATTCTCATCGCTTGTGGCCCGAACCCATATGATTTTATCTTTCGATTTCATCTCGGACAGTGTCATTGCACAGCAGGGAAGATTGGGCACCTGCCTCCTCCTCCATAGGCAGGCATCCCTGCCTACCTGCCCCTGATTTCCTGATCACACAGGAGTGTGTACGAGCCCAGTATTTCCCACATAACGGTGGAGAAGCCCCCTGGGTCTCATCCTTGCTGCCTGCAGTGATGGACACATTCCTGCACTCACCGGATGGCACCGAATGGCAGTGGGATCCTGCAGGGAAAAGGCACGGCACAAAGCCTGCTCAGGGACAGCTTGCCCAGGTAACACAAGTGCTGGTTCCCGTGATGACTGGGGAGTCTGCTGGCAGTTTTCTGTAGCTGTGGTTATCCCTAGTGAAGAGCTTCTTACCTTCCACTGTGCTTCAAGCTGCAGAGTTTAACTGATATTACAACAGCCCTTTTCCAGCTGTTTGGTATCTAGCGAGTAATATTGTGCTTCACTCCCCCCCTCTGTCATTGCTGGCCTCCCTGGGGGGAATTTTTTTTTCCCTATCTGAAGATGTGTTTGGAAATTTGGAGGAGTCCAGGGAGCAAATTGTCTCTTTCACTCTCATCACAAATGCCACTAGAGTTACTGGGCTTCATAGTTATTTACATCTCTGCATACTCATAGTGAAACACTTTCCCACTCTCAGCAATGGTGCTTACCCTCCTATGGATGGTCCTCATTAGCGTGAGCTCTTGCTTGTGATTTTCACATTGTGTTTTTGCCAGCCTTGCTTCCACAAACACTCACAGAGGCTAGCTGGTCCTCCGTGTGCTGGGTGGGCAACGAGCAGGGGCTGCTCTGTAAATAGCATGGCATATGCAGCATGGTACACATACAACATGGTGTGTGCACAGCAGTGTGCAGCCCAGGGCACATATTGCTCAGTGTACATAAAATACTGTGCATGTACAACACAGTGCAGGTGGCACAATGCACATACAGCATGGTATACATATAGCACGATGCACATACAGCATGATGCACAGCCAGCCCTATGCACATACAACATGGTGCCTGTACAGGACAATGCCCAAGATCATAAGCCTCCATTACATCCCTCTAGAGCCTGGTGGGGAGATGTCTGAAGGGTTCTGTAGGAGCTGAACTCCCCAGGAGATTCCATCCCGATACCTCTGGCAGAGACAGGCAGTCCTGTGCATTTGGGTGTCTCTCCACTTCATACCCAGTCCATCCAAGGACCACATTACCTTGTTCATCCTTACCATCTCACCATATAGGGCATGGGGTTGACTGGAGCTGTTTTCTTCTACCCTGCAGCCCAAATTGCTGCCAATGAGGCGTACAGCCTTGGTCCCTCTGCTCTGCACACAGCAAAACGGCTGCAGTAAATCAGCTTGCAGAGATTATGCCAGTGAGGCCAATAAAGCAACGAGTGTTCAAACAGTGTTTCAGCCCTGGTCTTCAAACCCTGCGGTTCCAGAAAAAAAATAATCTCTGTCTTGATCAGTACAATCCTGTTGGAGAAATGAAGCCTGTCTCTGCAGAACTGTTACAGTTTAGGACTTGTCCTAAATGTGTGTGATTGCTTGCTTGCTTGCTTGCTAGATATGCAGAGGGAAAAGAGGGTCCAGGTAGGGAAGCTCCCACCAAGACTGATGGGGAGCTGGTGGGTGTCCTGGAAAGCCAGCACCCCTGTGTCTGCTAGCTGAAATGCCCTTCCACCCAGAGCGTGTGCAGCCCTCGAGGCAACACCATATGGGAAGAGATGCATTAGCCCTGGGAGATTAGAGCGGCTGTCCCTGCTCGATACCAGGGCTTTGCCTGTATCACAGACCAACTGCTGCAAAACACCTGCTGAAACAGGGTTTTTCTGTAGGATGAGCCATCCTGAGGTGTTGGTAGAAGCAACTCAGCAAGTCCACATTCAGGAAAAATTATGTTCCCATGACACTGCTTACCCGTTGCAGCTCCATTTGCTGTTAAACGGGATCTTTTCTGTTCCTGTGTAATATCTCTGCAACTGGTGTTCAGTTCAGAGCACCACTCCAGACCACAGCAGCAAGACGTTCCTGTGAATCGCAGAAACTGTGATACAGGAGAATTATTTTTGTGAAGCGGTCTGACCATTCTTATAATTTATTTAAAAATAGTGATGTCCTAGGATCATTGCAAGGAACATAATCTTTTTAAGAAATAGGCTCAGACAGTTCTATAGCAATTTTACTGCTATTCTTATTCTCTTAACCACCATGTATATGAAGAAATCTTCACTTGTGTGTGTATATATATGTATAAATATACATATACAATACTTGATATCACCCCAGGAACAAGTTTGTTACTGAAAGAGAAAATTTTGCATCTAACCTGAAAGAGACTGCTTGCAACAAAAAATACTTGAGGAGTAATGGGAAACGTGAATGCTGCACAAATATTTGGAAGAGATCCAAACTGATGCTTTTAAAACTTACATCAAACCTTCCTGCTCTGCTGTTGCTGCTGCTGTGATATCTTGTACTGAGATGTCAAATTACTTAGAAGGCTGAAATCTGTGCAACTCAGCACCTTTCCCACCGGTAAATTAGAGAATCAAAGTGTAATCAAACTATTAGAGGAGGTTTCCATGGTGTAAAAAGGCAGATTTCCCTGCATTAATATGCTTTTAAGGGATGAATTCACCCAGCAGTTGCTTTACCAGCTTGTAAAATGTGCAGCAGGAGCACAGCCAACACGCCCGGCAGTACAGACCCAGACCTCTTGCCACTCTGGAAAATCAGCTTCTCTGTGAAAACTTCAGGAGCTTCATCAGACTATCATTTTACCAGGGCTGTATTTCTCTGTGAGCCTGGAGCAGCTGCATCTCATTTGGCTGAGCACAAGCCCGACTCAGGGTGGGTGGTTGCAAAAGGGTGTTTTACAAGACAGAGCTTTCTCATTTGCCTTGCCCAGGAAGGCAGAGCCCACAGTGGAAAGGGTGAGGTGGCAACAGGGCTGTGCCCGAGTGAACCAGTTGGGCCCTTGTGGCAGTCCCACACCAGAGTTGGTTGCTCGTAGCAAATGCAGAGGATGAATTCAAGTGTTGTTCTTCACTGACTTTCCAAAGGCCCCCCAGGTTCCCCAAACCAGTGAAACCATAGCCACAGGCTTCTTCAGATTTGCATAATAGTGCCCTGGTGCTGCCTTTCTAACCCTTCCATAAGAACATATGTGTAGCTAAGAGATTGAAATATCTAGGTGATTCAAAGGGAAAGATATGAAGAGGAGTTTCTTTTTTGTTGTTCTTTGGTACAGCTGAAGTCTTCCTTTATTTCACCAAACTTGTCAAGGGATTGGTTAAAAGCAGTTTTTAACCTCTTTCCCAGGGGCTCTCTTCAGGAATTTCACAGGGAGTCTGGTTGTGGCGTTGCCCATGTGAATAATTAAGAAATGATCTTTTGGAGTAGGCAAAGAGGAATTCCTTTGAGGAAGCTCAACCTAATCCAGCAATTCCTGAACAGCTCAGGAGGGGACCCAAGAGCTCTCCTACCAGTGGGCCTTGGTGTGTCAAGATGCTCACCATCATTTCCAAAATAATCAAAGGAGAAGCAGCCCCTCTCTATGTGTGTAAGTTTTCCGTTTGAGTAAATCTCCCACCCCCTCCCTCTGCTCTCTCTTTTGCTCTTGCCAACCATGGCCAAGCTCCTGGGTGGGACACTCAACAGGCTCAGTGTTATTTGCATCCTGCCTGATGGCAACAGAAGAGTCCTTACGAGCAGCATCAAGTCTGTTTGCCAGGTATGACCTGGTACTTTGCTGAATTAATAGCAGAGGCATTTCAAAGGGCTGGGAGCCGTGGCTGTGACACTGGCGAGGATGCTCTGCAACACCCAAGCAGTATCACTGGGAAGCACACAAGCAGCCCACTGGTATTTGTGTCAAATCGTTGATATGTAAGCAGGGAGCATGCTGCGCATGTAAATCACTTTCACACTAAATTTGGAACAGAAATCATTAAATATTTATTCTGTGCCTAAAATACTGCTTGAGCGTCCTACTTACTGATATTACATATTAATTCACATAGATTTTGCAGTACTGATAATGTGTTTATTTTAAAATGGTGACTCTGAGGCATTCATTATGATTGGGCTGTTTAATAAAAAGTGAGATTCATGGCCCCAGAGGAATCCCATGTAGTCGCTTCTGTAAACCTGAGGAAGTGGCTCGTGAGAAGACAAATTCAAGGGCTCACAATTACCATGAAAAAAGCACTAGCTGGAAGTTTTTTGTGATCTGTTGAAGGCCAGTAAAATCAGCACTTTCAGAATAAAGACAGTTCAAAGCCTAGTAGAAATTAGGAGTTATTTCTTTAGCAGTCAGAGTACTGTACATTCAGAGTAGCAATCACTCAGAGGATAATTGCTAGAAATCGTTTGCTCCTTTCTCCAGGTGCTTTCCTGAAATGTGAGGAACAGCTGAAAAACTATCACAAGAAACTTAAAGATAAGTAAATAGATGCACCTTGACTTGCAGTGACCCTAGGGATGGTAATCAGGCACTGAATGGCAGGAGCAATCCAGCCCAGGTTTTGTAGGAGCCCTGTGCACGCTGGAATAGATCAGCTGCAATTATTTCCAGGCTCTGGGCTAAGCAGAGTAGGGTGCATTTAATAAATCTCCCGTGGTCCTCCTATCTTCAATAAGCCTCAGTCATTTTTAATTATAGACACCTCGAAAGCTGGGAGTCAGCACTGATTGGGCAGAAAAATATTGCTGCAATCCTCGCCGTAGTGTTTGGAAAAGGATTTTGGTGCTGAACCTGACACGGATGTGATGCTGCCAGTCTGGCCAGAAAGTGGAGATAAACAGCTCATGTGTGGATTTTGCTGAGTAGCTGCAGACATCAAGTCTGGCATCTTTCAGGGCCTTTTGGGTCAGGCTAATTTGGTGGGTTTTATTTTAACACCCAGCGTAATAAACCCTAGGAAGAGGCTGCAAAGGCTAGAGCCAGGATCAGGGCCAAGCATTTCCCTGATGGTGAGTGGGCTCTGCACGATCCCTGGGGAGGAGAGCCATGGGGTAGAGGGCCCAGGGCATTCAGTATGTTTCCCTTTGAGGTTAAATTTCTCCTGCCTTGTGTTATCAAAGAAGGCAATTCAGCCTCTCCTCCTCTGCCCTGATGTACCTCTCATGGCACATCACCCTTTCTCTCCCTGCAGCATTGCTCTTAGAGAAATAGCAGGCGCCTGGGAGAAACACATGATGTGGATCACCACAAGCATCAGTCTCAAGGCACAGGAGGCAACTAAGGCTGATGTGCCGGCTGCTGCCTTCCTGCAGAAGGACTGTGGGAAGCAGAGGGCTGGGGAGCAGTAGTGTTGCCTCTGGAGGCCAGGGCTGCTTCAAACCCAGCCACCAGCATCACCACACACAGCCACAGCTGCAGCATGTTTGAATCCAGTTACAGGGTGGAATAAGCTCTCCTACCTCAGCACACACAGCTATTTCTGACTCTGGGACCTGGATGCTGCAGGAGCTCTAATTTCCCTGCAGATGCTGATCAGGTCTGGAGAGCATCACCCAGCACCTGCAAGGGAGGGAGCAGAGAGGTGAGTGAAAATGATGGCTCAGCAGACTTTTTCAAGGGAATGGAATGCTTTCCCAAAGTATCTTCAAACACACTACCCAGAAATAGAGTAAGAGGTGACCTCATTGCAAGCCCCAGTTTCCTGGCAGCATGGGGCTTACCATCTCTCCTGGCAGGAGAGGTCCTCTCTGGGCAGCTTCTGGCAAGCAGGACACAGATAACCAGTCTCACAATGGAGGAGAGCCTGGCCCTCAACCAACTGGAAGCTGCCCTCTGTGACGGCAGTTTGCTGAAGAAAGGAAACTTTCTTGCAGGGATGAGGCTGAGCAAATGCTACAGCACTGGTAAGATCCATGCTGAGCTGAGGCAGTGGCACCCTGGCTCTTGCACTGGCTACAGCTGCAGCTGCTGGGTGTCCCGCAGTGCCTCCCTTCCCCATCCCACGCTTCCTCGGTGCCGAGGGGTTAAGCAAGGCTAGCAGCGCTCCTTGGCCTTTGCTTTGCTCCTGTCACAGCCCTGATGCAGCCAGGATCGTAATGTAAATATTAGCTGAGTGTATGTGAACGGGTGAAAAGAGCACAGGTTTAAGCCATTCTGTTTGGAAAACACAGCAATCTATACAACAGTGTTACCAAGAAACGAGGATTGTTTTCTGTGCTATTTTAGGAGACAGTGAAACAAATGGAGTCTAGGACACACCAGGATTTCTATTTCCCCTCTGTAAATTGGTGTTATTACCAAGCAGCAGTGTTTCAGGGTGGCACTCTGCAGCCGGACTCTATTCACAACTAAAAGAAAGAATGTGTTGCTCAAACCTGCCCACTCACACACTCCCGTTACCCAGTGTTGTAACTGCTGTTCTTTAATCTGCCCAGCTGCAAGGTGCAAACTGTCCGGCCCCTCACAGTGTGTGTTCACAGACATCACAGTGAGTCCCTGGGAGAAAATACCATTTACTGAGTACTACTTGTTGCTCTACCTAAGCCAGGTTGACCCTCACAGAATCACAGAATTACTGAGGCTGGAAAAGACCTCTGAGATCATTAAGTCCAGCCTATCACCTAACACCGCCACATCGGCCAAACCATGGCACTAAGTGCCACTTCCAGCCTTTCTCTGAACACATCCAGGGACGGTGACTCCACCACCTCCCTGGGCAGCCCGTTCTAATGTCTGATCACCCTCTCTGTCAGGAAGTGCTTCCTGATATCCAACCTAAACCTCCCCTGGCACAGCTTCACGCCATGCCCTCTCGTCCTGTCACTGGTTGCCTGGGGGAAGAACCCGACCCCCACCTGGCTACAAGCTCCCTTCAGGTAGTTGTAGAGAGCGACAAGGTCCCCCCCGAGTCTCCTCTTCTCCAGCCTAAACAACCCCAGCTCCCTCAGCCTCTCCTCATAAGCCTTTCCTTTTAGTCCCCTCACCAGCTGTGTTGCTCTCCTCTGGACCTGCTCCAGCACCTCAACATCACTCCTGAAGTGAGGGCCCAGAACTGTGCACTCACCAGTGCTGAGTACAAGGGGAGAATCACATCCCTAGTCCTGCTTGCCACACAACTCCTGATACAAGTCAGTATGCCATTGGCCTTCTAGGCCACCTAAGAACACTGCTGGCTCAACAGCTTCTCTTCTTCCTCTTTCAGTTGCTGTTAAAATTTCTCAATTTTATCAAGTGGAAGATATTAAGTAAATTCTTTGCCACTTACTTTGCCTCTTTTCCCTTCCCTTGTCACCTGCAACTGTACAAAATTCAGACTTATAATGCAAAATTTCTTTTCCAAAAGGAGAGGTACAGTTGAACAAACACCTATTTCATGTTTTGACAGCATGTTGCCAAAGGGCTGAGGTTGCAGCGAGTAACAAATGATCACAGATGTTGGCTTCCTATACGTGCCGAGAGCCGCAGCCAGCAGGCAGTGTGTGATTCCCGGGTGCCTGGCACCAGGCGGCACTATGCCCACCTCTACATCACCCAAAATCAGAAGCTGCTCTGAGGTTGATCTCAAAGCAACAGTGAAACCCAGCTGAGGCCCCTGCACACCCCTCCAGCACTTTCAGATCCATCCCCAGCATACTGCAGGTGTAAGGCAAATCATCCCTGGCCCATTTAAGCCACACCATCCAAGCTGGGTGAGGGACTGGAGATAGACAGCAGGTGCAGTAGGTGACTGGTGGGGAAAAGCGGTGACTCCCCCAGTACTAGCAGCCTTCAGGCTCACCTCGCTTTCCAAATCTCATGTTCAGTGCAAGTGATTTCCCACGGCCACCAGGGATCTGAGGGGAGGCAAAACAGAACAAAGAGATGCATTTTAGTCTCTCTTTTCCCTTCTAGACTGTCCCTGTGACTCACTGCCATCGGTGCACATAGGTTTTGCAAAGGCACTAATTGCTTCCAGCTTTCATGAATGTTCTGGTTTAGGTCTTTAACCAGTATTAATCAAAAGAGCGCAAGTTTGTTTGTTTTTCATGCACATGTGAGCCTCCCTGTGGGAGCTATTCAGTTAAGCTCTCCCAAATGTCTGCTTTAAATAGAGTTTACTCTTTCTGAGGGTTTCTTCCAAACCATTGGGTCCTGGAAGCCTGCTTTCAAAGGCAGCACCGCAGCACCCAGAGCCACGTACACTGGCAATCTCTTTCCAAAGGAAGGGCCCCTGCTTCAGCTCCGTTTTTCTTTAAAGCCATTTCCACAAATCATTTATACTGATTTCTCCCGTCTAATGGGAATAAATGGAGAGGGATACAAATGCTACAGCAGTGTTTTTTTCTAATATCACCAAGTTCTTCCCTATGACACTGTACAAAATGGAAACAAATTTGAAATATTTCACAAAATACTTTTAATATTCTTCAACCGATGTTGCTTCCAATTTCTGAAGCCACTTGAGATCTCCTTTACACAGCTGCAGCGGCTCCAGCTAGGGGAGGTGAGAAGCATTATGTTGTCTGCAGGGACAGCACAGGCGTGTACTTGCTGCTCCCTGTTTGTTGTGTAAACAGGAGCAGGCACAGAGGTCGCATATTCCCACATGGCATGCATTGCCTCTTACTGGAACACACAACAGAGCTGGCAATGCAGGCACTTTGGATCTTGTTAGGTAATTATTCTGGAAAGTGGTTTAGAGCAGCAATTAATTCGTGATGCTGGAAACAAATAGGTAGGGGCAAATTTTTTGAAAACTGGAGCCAGCGCCAAAGTGATAAGCTAGAAAGGACTGTGGGTTTTGCAGCTATGTTGCATCTTGAAAACGAACTGGCCAACACTACGCATCCTTTTAACCCAAACAGCCTCTGTTTTAGTATCCTGAGCAAACAGTAACATACACCAATATGATATCAAAAATTACTTAGCTAATGCTCTCATTCATCTACATTTACCCATTCATAATGGGTAATTACACAATTACCCACCATGAAATATTACCACTGGAAGTGACACACACACAATTTCCATGATCACTCCACTCGCGTTGCTTCCTTTACTGCACGATGCCGGATGGTCGTGACTGTTGCACAGCTGCTTTGCTGGCTCACCCAGCCTTGTTGCAGATCATCTCTCTAGAAGGAAAATTCAGGGTTCACATGCTGTTCATGTTTTTCAGAGGGCAGTATTCCTTGGGATGTTTCAACACTGTGGAAGCCCTCAGCTCCTCCCAAAAGTGCCACAAAGATGGGTGCAGGGAGGATAACACTGAAAGCTATTGAAAATCCTTCTCCTCTTGCTGTTGTCAGAAGGGATCTTTCCTGCAGCTGGAGATGCTGCAATAGTACTGCTTTGCAGTAGGATGCAAACAGTTTTAAGTAGGAGGTGTTGTAGACTGAGCTGGATACACCTCTCTGGACAAAACCAGCATTTTGAAATAGAAAGCCTTAGTCTTTTTCGGCTTGTTCTTTCCTGTAACTCAGGAAAATCATTAATGTTGTAGCTGAAAGCTCCTAAAGAAGAACTCATGTTTTGGGGTTGTTATATGTATCTATTTTGCATCAATGAATTCAAGAAATCTTTTCTGACAGTCTGTCAGAAAAGTCAATCTGTCTCTATAGATAGATATGCAATGTCTGTGATGTTCCTACCAGGAAAAGTTGCTTCTGTCATCCCCAGCTGCTTTCCTCTAGTGAATCCACCTCTGCAGATTTACCTAAACAGAGTAATCACCACTGAAAGAAAACCTTTCATAAAAAATGGCCAATTTTCCTCTCTGATCATCTTAGAGAGTTTCATTGATGGCTTGTCTGGGACAGGGAAAAGGGAGAGCTGCAGCTTTTGAACACCTACCTCCTCATCTATGAGAGAGAACACTTGCAGCTTTATGTTGCAGAAAGAGATTTCCTCATTCTCCAGTATGATAAATGTCATTTCTTTCTTGAAAATCCCAAAAGACAAAGGCTTCTTACCTGTAGATAATGTCATTATAGGCACTGATGTAATTGATTCTATTTTCATTCTGCCTTCATAGCTGGCACCACTGGACTCAGGGCAATTACTTTTTCTGATGAATAATATGGAAATGGCATATTTAAAAAAAAAAAAAATCAAAAGTGACTTTAGGAGGAAAAAAGAGAACTTTGCTGAGGAAAAGATCTTTGAGATGTTCCCGTCATCCTTGAGATACTTATGTTAGGGGCCATGTAACAGACAAAACAGCAGTAGGAGATGCTGTATGACCTGTCCCCATGGCAAGGGTCTGGCAGCACAACCACATGACATGCCCCTTGGGCTCATGGAGCAGCAGTGATATCATGGTACTTCTATTTGTTTGTTTGGGGAGATAATAAATGGGGAGGCACAAAGTGAAATGATACTAGGGAAGGCTGAGAGGAGTTGAAAAACCTTTCCTAACCTCAGCTTGGACCAGCCTCTGTATCTCAACAGCACACCGAGTGTCTTTTCCTTTCCCAGATCAATGGGAAGATGTAAAGTAGGAAAATGCCCCATGCTGACAGCCATCCACACTGCCCTGCCCTGCAGCCAGCACAGCCGCTCACACAGCAAGTGTCCATCAGCGCTAGCACCGTGTGCTCAGTTCAGGCTATTTCTGCCCAAATACCAGCTGGGCTGCGGGTTGTCCCAGTACAATGCTGGGGTGGCTTCTGCCAGCTTTCTTCAGTCCATGGGTTGGATCAACAGTCCTGGCAGTAGCTCCTGAGAAACTGGGCAAAAAAAGACTGTGTCTGGAGGTGTTCTTAGAGTAAAGCTGTAGCTGGGCAGAGCAAGCTGTGTGGCTGTTCCAGCTGTAGACATCCCCAGTCTGGCCAGCTTTAGACATCTCCTGGTATGTAGTTAGTTATTTGACTTGCTGACTATGCTGCTGCAGAAAACGCAGTGTTGCTTTCCAAGAGTTCCCAATGAGGGATGCAAACAAGAAGGGTATGAAGCTGGAGCTGTGTTTGCCTGGTGTGTCAGTGCGTGTCAGCACCTGGCACTTGTCAGAGCCCATCCACACCTGATGGGGTCACAGTCGATGTCATTGCAGGGGAAGAGGGCTCAGGGCTGTGCAAAGAGGAGTAAAGCTCACCCTGATGTCCTAGGCAGGATGCCCTCCTGGGTGCTGGTCTCGAGATGCCTAAGCCATGGATGTCCCCATGTAATGCCAGGGGTACAAAGCTCCCAGCCTTTTGGAACAGGATTCCCAATGAAGAGCACAAGGAAAATTGCACAGCTCCAGCAAGTAGGGCTAACACAAATGGGGAAAGCTTCATTTTTATCCTCTCTGCACCAGTTTTTCAGCTGCTTCTTGTGGCTTTCAGAAATGCAGGGCCCTGAAGTTTTCCCAGACTCATCTGCTATGCTGAGCTTTTAATTAGAAGTAGGCAAGAAGCTCTGAAAGCCCAGCTGATGTGACAATCCTGGAACACGTGGTCTGAAGCAGCACCCATCTCCCCTTCTATGAGGTAACCTCACAGCCCCATCAACAGGAATCAATGTTTAACTATTCTTCCCAAAAATGAAACAAACATTTATTAACATGTATAACAGGTGACAGGTATTTTGACATTTACAAAAGAATCACTGCTAATTAAGTAGAAAAACACAAACCTCAAAAAAACCCACCCACCCACCACAAATGCAGGCATACGTGCAAATGAAGTCTCAATCAGATCCGAAAATCACTGAAAATTAAACTACTGAACACACATGATGTCTTCCCTGATTCATTCCTCAGAGCTGCTCCAGGTAATCTTCAAAGCAGAACACCACGATATCATTACATGTGTAGTAATCAGTGACTTGGGTGAAATATTTATTAGCAGTATTGCTTTTCAATTAAGATTTTTAGCTCTGTTGAGATACAAGAAGAGCTGCCTGGCAGAGAGCAACTTGCCTAGAGCCTCAAGTCTGCAGGGGTCCGTGTGGCTCACGCGGCTGTGGAGACCAGCGGTGCCTGCGTGGGGCTGTGGGGACATCGAGGCACAGCGGTGTTGGTGGGGACGCCATGGACACGGCGATATCTCTGTGGCTGTGGGGACACCGAGGACACAATGGAATCTGTGGGGACACACTGAGGACCCAGTGGTGTCTGTGTGAGGCTGTCGGGGCACCGAGGCACACTGGTGTCTGTGGGGACACCTCGGGCACAGTGGTGTCTGTGTGGGGCT
>JANVCC010000038.1:8460074-8480631 GCA_025345505.1 Todiramphus chloris collaris
TTACGGTAAGGTTCTGCACTGCTGGCCCCCAAGGAACCCTTGGAGGTGTGGTTTCCTTGGCTCTGCAGGAGAGGAGAGGTGAAGATGATGCTCTGCTTGTTTTCTGTGTGTTCCTCAGTTGCTCTCTGGTGCTATTTGAGGAGATGCAAGGTCCAGGCAGATCTCAGGTGTGAGCTGGACCCTGTACACAGCTCCGTAGTTGCAACAAAGCTTGCAAGATAATTTTTAGTGCTGTGTCCATAAAAACCTGGAGTAGTTACAGGCTGCCTTTGCCCCTTAGCTGGCTCAGCGTGGGTATAGGCCACTGCCATTTCCATCAAATGAGACCTACGTGTGTGGCTGGGTTCTAGGCTAGTGCTGTCCCTGGGTCAGCAACATGCTATCCCCAAGGTGAAGACGAGCCTGCCTGCATTTCACTGCTTCTTGGAGAGCATTGTTGTGGGGAAGGAGGTCTGGAACATCTGAGATGCAATGTTCCTTAGCAGTGTGAGGCACAGAATGTGATCGTTGTGCTCAAATTATCTGGAATCTGTAGAAAATAGTTACTTTCATTTGAAACATTTATTTTGCCAGTGCCTTATCTTAATTTAATTCTAGCAGATATGAAATATTTATCAGACTATTTAAATACTTATAGTTTATTTGACTGGGAAGTGGGTAATTAAATAAGCTGTGAGCTTGGTCTTTGAGCATTGTGAAACTTTGCAGTTCCTGTTCTGTCGTCAGACAATTCAGTTGTTGTGGGTGGCACCTCTCAGGCCAGAGATGGAGCTAAGAGTGGAGAAGTCTCATCACATCGTGCAGCTCCAGCCCCTGCTAAAGCCCATCATTTCTAAAGGTGTTATTTATGGCCTTGCTTTGCATAGTCTAGATGCTCTTCCTGAAGCACTTTCCCTTCTGCACAACTTGTAATTCCTTCTACGGAATGATGAGTTGCTTGTTCTCAGTTCACCTAAGCAGGAAGCAGTCAGCAAGTCATTTTCCCATGTAAATTTTTGTTGTCTGGAGAAGTATTTGATTTGTTTCTAGTGTGGTTTAGCAGTAGGAACCCAACCATCACAACACTGCTACTAGCAGTGTGTGTATACAAACCCCTTAAGGCTACTGCCAATGCTTTAGTCCGGGATTGGTACAAGGTAAACATCCTATTTCTATTTAATTATGTAAATTTGATTAATATGTTCAGACCAATCGATACAGTATAATCAATAAGCTGTTGCTTGGTTAGTGTCAATGTGAATTCAGCTACTGGCTTCAGCACTGCCAGGGTTTTGTCCACAAAGTGATCTCTAGGAACCATGTATATTTTAGTGTGTCTTTAAAGCTAATTAAAAGAATAGAGTTCCCTTAAAACAGCAGACAAGAGAACCTTCCCTGGTGGTGAGCAGCTCCTCTCTGTTTGTCATCCAGGAAAATGAGTGACTCCTCAGAGGAGGGGTTTTATGGGTAGCCCCTCAAAGGTTTTCCTGGAAACAGAGCAGGGTGAGGTGCAAGAGAAGGTGACACCTTGCTCCCCAGTGCTCAGAGAACATGGTGCAGTCATGGGAGGACAAACGGAGCTCATCTCCTTGCCTTGGCCACTCCACCCAGCAGGCACCACTGTCTCCCAGCAGGTCAGAATTGGACCACACTTCTCATATAGCATGCTTTAAGGTCCAGCAGCAATATCCCACTTTGTTTTGACGAGGGTGGGAAAGGGGAGATGCAAGACATGGCAAATTCTTGGGGAGCTTCCCCGTGTCCTTACCTTGTAGGTACTGAAAAAAATACATGGAGCATCCTAACCTGGCGCTTGCCTTGGAAGAAGTTATTTGTGGGTACAGGGTACTTGGGATGCTTTGACTGAGTTCTCTTCTGCATTAGGTGGGCATCATTCTTAAAACTGGATGTAAGTGCAGTCACTGTTTGGTGTGAAACGTTTGTTTAAAAAGGTTCTTTTAGTGATAATATTTGGTGTGGTTTGTCTGTGAATCAGGCTGACAAAGCCAGATGTTTTCTAGAATTTAAACACCGGAGTCAAAATGTCATGCAAATGTTTATTCAGCTTAGTGTAAGTGACGCTGTGTTTGTAGTTGTAGTTCAAAATCTCTCTACTTCATAGGAAGGTTGGGAGCTTGGACTTTTAGTAGCATGAGGTATATAATGACCCTTGTGAAGGAACATTAATCCAGGCCACCCCCAGCCTGGAGGGGTTGGAAAACTGTCCTGACATGCAACTCAAGGACTTCACCCATGTTCTTTAGGACAGTCCTGTGACCATGACAACTCAAGTGCTGAGTGTCTGCCCATACCCAAATGTTAGTGTTTGATGTAGAATCCGAATGAAATCTACATACAGTCATGGTTTTCCTTGCCTGAACAGTGGGGTTTTTTTAATTATGGTGCTGCAGGGTTTATCTTTGAGGACTGGAGATGTGTTGTGCGGATCTTAAAGGAACTCCACTGATGCTGGTAGGGCTTTGGGCTGGTGCCACAATACATTTGTACAAACAGCTGGCAAACAGGGCTGCCTGCTAATGGTCCATCAATGGCCTTTCATGATCTCGTGTGCTAAATTAGGGTGACGTTCACCCAGGGGCAGGGCACTTTGTCTTCAGAATATGAGAAAACAGTCTTCAGGTCCAGCTTGGTCTGTAGACCCCCTGTTTCCACCTCCTGCCCCTTTTTTGGGTGAGATTTAGATCCACACTTGATGATTTAGGATAAGCACCAGGCAGGAACTGGATCTGATCCTGTACAAACATGAAGCAGAGTGACTCCATCCCTGTAAACCCATCACCTGCTGTTTGCCTTCAGCCAGGGGAAGGATCTTTGGTGAGAGGGGAATCTCAAACTTTCTGGCAGTGGAAATGAAGCCTTTGCTTTGGGTGTTACTGCCTGATGTACTTCTGCAGGAGAAAGAATCCCTGCACCCAGAGCAGCTGCAGCACTGTGATGTGCACAGGCTCGGCTCAGTCCCTTGGAGCAGGCTTTGAAGGGGATGGTTTGATTCCCAGTTGCCTGTCTGGCACAGGGGATGAAAGTAATAGGGAGGAAAGGCTGTTTTCCAGGCTCATAGAGTGAGGAACTGCTGATAGAAGCAGCTATTTGTTAAGAATGTCTTATTGAAACAGTCTCACATGTTGCCTTGTGAAGAGCATCAGCGGTGTCTGCTCTAGCATCTGAATGAGATCCTAAGCACCTGCTGAGCTGGAGAGGATGGTGCTGGGAGTTTGCACATCCTCTTAACTTTGCAGTAACACTGTGATGTCTATTAGTTGCAATTCGTGCTTGCAATCGATGAGGTGTGCTGGGCACACTGACTCCTGCAGGAAGCCATCCTCCCTTCCATGAGAAATTTATCATGTTGCCAGTCCAGATGATGCGAAGTTGGCATTCCCCTGAGGTGCAGAGGGCTGTGTGTTGGGGTGGGGGATTTTACCGGCTGTGGCCACATATTGGGATGCTAAAGATAGTAAAATCCTGCACCCCAACATACAGCCCCTTGCTTTCTTTGGAGCTGCTTTGAGAGGGGCATCAATTTGCCTGTCAGGAGGGGTGTGGGTGTGCATGCACGAGGGTCGTTTTGGAGCCTGGCGAGTCACAGCTGACGCACAGGCTCCATCTGGGAACAGGAGAGGACAAGCTGCCTGGCTGGTGACACCCTGGTGAGATGAAAGGACTTGGGTTTGATATCTGGCTGTCAGAGGGAATATAAACCCTCCTAAATACAGCACCATGCTCACTGGAGTGTGGTGTGATATTAGTTCACCAAGGGGGCAGATTTGGGGTCAAAAACTTTTTTTTCCTCCTATATAAAGATTACATTTTTCTGTACATGACCTCAATGTCCCTTCTACCACTCTCCCATTTCTAGATGGTGCTTTGCTTGGAAACAAATTTTTATCTCAAGGAGAAATGTGGGGGAGCCCTGTCCATCCAGCTGGCCAAGTAAACCCATGTACTGCAAAGGCACTTTGAGAGGAGGCTTCTGGGCTTGCTCTGGCCAACCTTGGCAATGTGGATGGTGCAAGTGGCTGTGGAAGGGAGAAGCTCCTCCATGAGCTGCCAGCCAGATGCAGCCTGTGTGCCATTCACTGTTCCCCTTGGATGTCCCTGTCTGTTGTGTGGGGGCTGGCATGGAGAGGTGGTCTGGGTGTCATGTTTTAGGCACAGAAAATGTTGAATGATTTGGGAGCTATTAAGCTGTTCAGTAGTTCTGTTGGGACTGATGCTGACATGGGCTAGCTTTTGCAAGAAGGGGATTTCACTTTGCCTGGTGTGCTACGGGGAGGATCAGCTGCTCTCCCACCTTGGCAGCAGAAGATTTAGGGAGCTGGAAGGTGATGCAGGCATCACGCAAGCAGAACATCAAGCAAAAGGCAAATTTCCTTTAAGATGCCGAATATCCTTTCCTGATTCAGCAGGAGGAAACAAGTGCTTTGCGTACTGCACACGCAGAGTTTGCTTTTATTGCCTACACCCTTAGCTTTCCCCTCCCTCCTAGCAGCCTGCTCTCACCCTTCCTGCAACCAGAGATGACAGACTCAGCGCTGCCTCGGAAGGAAGCTAATGGGGTGACGCAGCAGGAGCCAGCTGCTTTGCTACCTGCATGGTGACAATGCAAGGAGGAAGGAAGGACACAGGCAGCACTTCTTCAGCCACGGGCAAGGCTGCGTGACCCACCAGTGGTGCGTGCTGCAAAAACCAGTGCCGTGCCTCCCACCTCCGGCACCGCAGACCACCCTCTGCCAGCGAGACCTCTAGGCAGAAGCCATCTGCTGCTGTTATCTGGGGACATGCAGCTGTCTGAGCTACACGGGGTTGTTTTTTGGTGCATAGCCAAGAGCTAGCTGGAGTTAGGACTGCAGAGACTTTGTGTGTGCTCAGTCATTCGCGAGGGCAGAGCAGCTCCTGAGTGTGAGTCGATGTCGATGCTCCGTGGTGAGAAGGAGAGGCACCAGGCCTGGGTGAAGGACTTTGGAGCTGGGAAGTGACAGCTTTGCTCCTTCTCTTTCTTAGGCCTTTGTTGCTTTGTCCTGTAAATCTTCTCCCTCCAGAAGGGTATCTGTGAAGGAGCTGGGGTAGGGAGGGGGGATTGCTCACCGCTCCAAGGTGTGGCTGTGTTTTCCATCACCCCTTTGCTTTGCAACAGGCATGGCCAAAGGCCCTGCAGAAATGGTGAGGAATAGTACTTTTGTAGCCTCTAGCCATCTCAAGAGAGAACTGATGTCATCAAAAAACTTGAGCAGATCATGCAGTGGTGGTTTGCATTGGCCAGGGATCACCTGCCCAGTATGATTTCCACTTGTTGATTTCAGTGCTGCCTTCTGCTCTTAAAGGTGTTGGTCACAATGCTGCAAAGACCCTGTCCCTGTCTTCAGCTGGGGTCTCGTGGGTTTTATTTGCTCCAAGGCTTCTTCTTTCCCAGGACTGTTGTGGCACATTCCCCTGTGGCCTGAGCTATGTGCTTGGCAGGGACAGCATCTCTCAGCAGTCAGTGCATTTGCTCCAGCCTAGCTGGTGTAGGGAGGGAAGGATGGGCAGGGATTGGCATCAGAGAGCTTGTTCTTTGATTAGTGAGGTAGCTGCTTGCACTGACTACCGTGAGCCTGTATGACCAAGCCATGGACATCCCCCCAAGGTTTATGCCCGCCCAAGGGAGGAGATTAGGTGTCTGCAGAGCAGAGTGAGCACACCTGAGGCACAGGCAGAGAACAGAAGGAGCACACTGGTGCAACCTGGAGAGCACCCTGGAGTGTGGGGGGAGGTGGGTTTGGCATTTGAAGTCGGTTTTTAAACCTCTCTCTTTGCTTGCTGTTAAATGTTGTGCAAGGGTTGTGAGCTGTGCAGGGCAGGATCTCTGTGGCTCCTGGAGAACATGACTGGGGGGTTTCTCCATCAATAGTGGCACCCACTGAACTGCCCAGACTCCAGTGCCATGCACATTGCTAGCTGGTGTAAAGTATTTCTTTCTAAAGCTATTTTGCATCTCCGCTGCTGAACTTCTATTTGGAGTTCCTCAAGCTGAGACCTCTAAAGCCTCTGTTGCAAAGCTCTTGCTCAGTGCATATTTCATGCAGAAGGATGTGTGTGATATAAATTATTCCTGTAATCTCATTTCTCTATAAACTCTCTTCTTTCAGCTTCTTTCTCACACTAGAATATTCCTGTCTGCACAGAAGTCACCCCAAAAGTTAATCAGATCCTGCTGAGTGGGGCAGTCTTACCACCACCTATTTATAGCGTATGCAATTACTCTCCATGTATCTTGGAACTCTAATTGCCTTTTTATTGCTTTTTAGCAGTGTGTTAAAGGTTTTTGAATGCTCATGCCTTGTTTTCTCATTAGCTCTATTTATTCCTCCTTTGGCTCCCTTCCTCAACCTCATCAAATTTAGCATCTCCTTGCCTTTGGGGCCTTGGGCAGCTCTGCCACGTCTTACTTCTGCTTTGCCAGCAGTCCCTGTGTGGCACAGCCCCTGTCTGAAGCTACAATGTGTTGGTCTGGGGGGCACGTACAGCTGGTATCACTGGCAGAATTTTAATGCTGTGCGTGTATCCTGTACCTGTTTTCACCAACCTGCTCTCTCTGATGGCCATGACAACATTTGTGCTTGTACGGTGTCTGCCACCCTGGGTGTCTAACTGAGAGACGCAGTAGCCTCAGTTTGCCTTGTACGATCTGAGGGCAAAGTCCTTTTTGATGTTATTTGCTTTATGTTTTAGCCTTGTTGTGTGGCATTTCCATAGCTCGAATTAATTATCCCCCGAGGTGCTTGCTTGCTCACAGTTGTCCGGGAGTTTATTGCCCTCCTCTGTGTATTGAGGAGCCCACACAACTCTGAATCATCAGTAAATGTAATCACGGTGCTTGATGTTTGTTCTTCCAAGTCCATGATATATACAATAAATGAAACCGGTCTTAATACCAATCTGTGGCTCCCCTTTCAGCACCTGTTATGTTCCAGAACGTTTCCTCGCTGCGTATGTCCCCGCCGCTCAGTCCTAACAGCGTTTGTATTGACCGGAGAGATGAATATTTTATGTAAAATTCTGTCAAAAGCTTTCTCACCCTATAGGTAATTCATGGCCAGAGCTTGCCCCCAGCAACCTTAGCACATCTGCTGAGCATGGTGTCAGCTCAGCAAGGCCTGGTGACTGGGCTTAGTTAAGTGGAGGTCATGGGCTCGGGGCAGGCGAGTGCCTGGGGCTGCCAGGCAGCGTCCCTGCGAGTGCTGCTGTGGCTGTGGCCTCATCAGTGGCTCCGTCCGAGTGCAGGGTCAAAGAGGAAACTGCTGACCTGAAAGCAGGGACTGGAGCTCCCTGGTCTCGGAGAGCGTTTGCTCTTTCAGGTTCCTTGTGCTCCTGGGCGAAAGAGAAGGGAGAGCCTGGCAGTTTGGGCACTGGGCAGGGCTTGGCTCTGGGCTAGGTTATGGGCTTAGCTCCCTGCTCACACAATCCTCCAGATCTTTCTCAAGCTGCCATCAGTAAAAAGGGGATGAAAATATTTCTTTCCTGAGTGCTGGATGACGGTCAGAGCTTATGAGATGCTGAGTTAATTGCTTAGTGCGGGATGTGCGGATCCCTGGGAGCTCCAGGACTGGACCTGGTGACAGTGGCTGTGCTGTAGGTCAGACACATGCAGACACTGAGCATCCATGGGCTGCCCCTTCTGTGACTGCTTCTTCTGTCCTCCCAAGTAGATTCTACAGCTGCTCCCTCTTATAGTAATACAATTAATAATCTTGCATAATTCATGCTTACAAGTTGTACGCACTTGATGATAAAAGGAGCTGATGTTTAATTTACACACGTGGGATTTCATATAGATCTTAACAACTCTATGCACGATAGCTGTGCACCCTTTCCTCCGCTTCGTTTGCATTTGGGAAGGTGGACAGCAGGCTGCCTGGTGTTTCCATACTCATGGCTTGCCTGCAGCTTGCTCCTCTGTCATCTCTTGGTGATGGGTGCTGCCGTCCTTCAGGAGGGTGCAGCAGGGAGAGTTGCACTGTAACGTGAAGCAGGACAGGAAAATCTCCAGCCTTATTGCTCCACTTCTCTCTTTGCTTTTAATGGTCTCAAAACCCAGCTGCTGTGTGGAAGGAAGGCAGCCTGGAGCGCTGAGCCTGGTTTTGCGTTGCTGGGAGTCTGCGAAGTGAGGCTGTGCTCCAGACAGGCTCTCTTGGGATGCATATGCACGTGCTCCGGCTGCCCTTGCTTAGGGCGCGCTTGCTGCAGACCGCAACCTCCAGATGTTTGTCCTGTGGTGATGGCTGAGACTCACAGGGATGACCAAAATGGGATTAAGTAGAGATGGGCATTTAAACTAGAGTAATAGCTCAGCTGCTGCCCGTGTAAGCCCATATGAGTAGGAGAAGAGGAAGACCCTCGATTCTTTCCTATCAGCCAAGCACATAAGATTCAGTGGCCTGCAAGAAGCAGATGGCTTGCTATTTCTGTGCCCTTTCCTTTGATTGCTGCAGGTCTGGGAGGCAGTTACAGCTGCTCCAGTAGTGTGGCAAATCGTCTCCATTTATCTTGCAGTGATACGCCTCAGTGATGTCAGATGGTCTCTTTACATTGTGTATATAATCAGACTAGCAAATTGCAGTGTTTTTCCATTAAAATTTAATGATGAAAGATGACCCTATAAGAAATGTATTTCTTTCTTTTTTTTTTCTTTTTTTTTTGTTTGTTTTTAACTCTTTAACCTGTTGTTTCATTTGCTGTATAACCCTCTTGCTAATGGTAATAATCTTTCCTTGCTGTGGCTCAGGAGAACAGATGTGCCTTATGAATTTATTTTCTTTTACAGAATCTGCCCCCCCTTCAGCTCTGATTACCTGTAACCTATATTCAAGGTTAAACTTGTGATAAATATTTGCTTTGGGGAGGGAACACAATCATGTTTTTGAGAAGATTAAGGCCTGTCAGGCAGCAACTCTCATTTCAATTAGACATCAAAATGTGAATTGTCCAGGCTTGAGAGTATGTCAAGGTGAGAGTAGAACGGGCTTTAATCCATTCTGAGATTAAGTCGAAATCCTCCTGCACTTTAATTGTTCTTGGTCAATTATGCTGGTGTGGAATGGTGTGGGGGGTAGGTCAAAGTTATGCAAGGAAAACCCTTCAATGGTATGTATTGTCATGTGTTAAAAGGCTGGCTGGCTGCATGTGGTACTTGCTCAAAGGACTGTCATCCCTTAAATGATAGGAAAGCGACTGTGAAAGTTGCATTTGTAATGACAGCTCTTCTGATTTTAATGGCTCGATTTTTATTTATTCCTTTTTGCACGGGATATTATCGGGTAAGTGGTGTGTGAGCCAGGCTGCAGTCTGCCTGACACAGGAGCACAAGCTGCTTTTTTGGTTTAGCATCCCTGCCTGGGGGATGTGTGGGGGCACGGTCTCCCCTCCGTCCCACCTTCATTGCTCTGGGCAGCCTCAGCTGCTGTGGTGGGTGCCCGGTGTATGCAGCATGAGACTGTGACGTGGGTGCAGAGGATGTCTTGTGCTCTAAGTGTTCCTATCTGCCTGGTGATGCTGCTGCCTCCATGCGTTTTCACAAGAAAAACGACAATAACAATGAAACCCGGAAGGTTTTTTGCTGATGTTGTGGAATTGCATCCTGACCAGCAGGGTTTGCCTAGATTGCCTCTTGGTGCTGTTGGTTAAATCATTTCAGGACAGCCCATCATGGGAGCTGCCCCCTGGGGCTGGTGGCAGCTCCTCTGAGTGCTCGGTGGCTTGGATGGCGTAGTGATACTGAGTAGGGCCACAGTCAGGTTGCTGAGCATTAGCATCACTAAATAGCAGGGCTAGGGGTTTTCCCTACAATATTGGTGCCTTTGGGAGAGATGGTGCCTGGAGCCAAGAGCACAGCTTGCTAAAGCAGAAAGGAACATGATAGCTCCAGGACTTTGGAGGCTTGAGGGAGGAATTGCTCACAGGGATGCTTGGTATGGAGCGGGTGGGTGCTTGGGAGGCTTTTCTTCCCTTTGCTGCCTTTGAGAGGGGGAATGAGAGAGCTTGGATGGTGGGAAGGCTCTGAAATACTTTAATTCTTTCTTCTTATAAGCTTATAATTTTAGAAGATGTAAGGTAAATGAAAGACGATGTTTGTACTCTCCAGTCTTTCTCCTTTTCATGTATCTGCTTCTCCTTCTGGCTTCTCAGCAAACATTAATGACTAAATTGGGGGTGAGAACCAGCAAAAAACAACTTGTCCCTGTTGAATCCATGTATACAAGGTCATAGCTGTTTATGTAGCAAATCTCAAAAGGCTTGAAAAATGCCCTTGGTGTCGTCTTGTGCAGTTTGTGAGGGGTGTTTGCAGAGTCACAGCATTGCTTTGCACCAGAGATGGCAACCATACGCTATGGTTGTACATCATGCCTCTTTTTGTACTCGGCTTGGATAACTAAAATTTGTAGATACAAGGCTCATAAGCTCAAAAATAGCAAAAATGTGGATTATACAGCTATTTTCATAGCAAAATGCTTAATTCTGTTTTTATGTAGACTTTGCACTAGAAAAACTGCTGTAGGCAGAGAAGCTCTAAAAATGCCCGTGTTCCTGGGAGCCAGACTTTTCCTGAAGGGCATTTGCAGGCACCCCACATCACCCCATTCCCAAAGGAGCTGAGCATCTGGCGAGTCCCCAGTGACTGGTGGGTGTCCCCTGGCCCCATGGGGTTTCTGCAAGGCAGACCTAGGCATTGCTCTTGACAGCTGCTGAGAGTTGTGGGTCCAGCCGAGGTGGGAAGGGCTGCAAACAGGGAGGCAGAGACAAGAGAACAACCTTCTGCATCACACAAACTGCTGCTGAATCACTGTTTACGCTGTTTCTGTACCTGCTGACTCGATGCATGGAAATAGGGTAGCTCTATTTTTAGTTTTTACCTTGTGCACTCATGCAAACGCATGCTGAAATTAGACTTTTTGTGATGGGAGCAGTTTCTTGCCTAGACACGGAAAGTATTTCAGAGCTGTGGCATAGTAAAGATTCCCAGTTTCTTCCCTGTCTAACATCTGCACAACAAGAGAGTGGGGAAGAGCTGCTTGCTCAGTAAAGTAGCATGGGCTGGACCCCCTCAGAGTGACTCAGAGCTGCCTCTGCCCTCAGTGCCATCCAGCCCTGGTCCTGCCCCGGTCCTGCCCCACCACCTTCATGGCACCAGAATTGCAGCTGCCAACTTTTATCCTGCTGGCTTCCTTTACCTGCTCCTTTAGACCTGATTTGGTACTGAAATATGATCTATTAACTGTTGCAGCTGTTTTGGTTTGTTGCTGTCAGTTTTTACTCATCTGTGATTTCTTTTCCCTGCTCACTGTTTACTGATGCTAGTAGAGCAGTATCAAGCTCTATCAGCAGAGGAGTAGGTCCCAAGATGAAACCAGCACATTTATGTTGGCAGGAGTTGTGTGTTGGCTGTTACCTGCTGCTACAGTTATTTGTGTTGTGAAAACAGGCTCTGCTTTTGCATATGGGACATTGGGGTGAAGTAAAGCAGGGACTCATCAGTGGCAAAAAGCGGCACTGATTCCCTTGAGGCTGAGATCTGGTTTACTTTGTTAATGCTGCACGAAGCAGGAGGCAGCTGCTGGTGGAATATTCCAGTGAAAATAAGGCTTTTTCATCATAGTGTGTTGGGATTGACAATGGCTTTATGGGAAAAGAAGAAATGAAAAGTAAGTGCTCTGCTTTTAAATGGCTCTGTCATCCACGTGGCAGCAGCTCTGTGGCACTGTTTGTCCTCAGCTGCTGCAGCTTCAGAACCCAGACAGGATTCCTCTGAGATGATGAGATTATTTGATTTAGTGATGTTATTTGGAAGGTGCATTGTTCCTTCCCTGGTGTCCTCCTGAAGTGCAGGGCACTGGTCCCTGCCACCAAAAAACCTTTGAGTGGGTGCTGTTGTTCAAATGAGTGAAATGGCACGTGTGATGATACCAAACTGGTGTGAGCGCTGTGTCCTGTGTGTACAGGGAGCATGAGGAAAGGCTTGTCAGGGTTCCTGCCTTAAAAACCCTGCATCCAAAACCTTAATGCTGTGTGTGCATCCGTGCATCCAACTAACGTCCTGGGTTTGCTGTCAGGAGAAAGTGGCAGGGGAGACCCTGCTGCTCTCAGATGCTGGGTGAGGTTTGGCATCCAGTGGTGGGAACCATGGCTTTGACCCCAAGTCTCTGTAGCTTTTGTTTCTGGAAAGTCTGGTTGCTAAACTGCCATCTCCCAGCAGGTCTTGTATCCTAAACTGCTTGCAGCAGACCCTGCAGCAGTCTTGCTTTCCTTACCCAGCTTGTTCAGAGAGTTGATATCCAGAAACTAGTGTTGCCTCCAAATTCAGATCTGTTTCTTGAATAATCATTAACCATGCTGTGAGAGTTTGGGCTGGCCAGAGAGAATGACTTGGGCATTCTAGTACTTGCTCTGGCCCAGCAATATCTGATGGCTTTTGGCTCCTTTACTGTCCATTGTCACTACTGTGCTTTGGCACCTGCACTCAGGAGAGCACGATGTCCTTGTGAAACCCTCACTGGGTGAATTCCTCCCCTCACCCCAAGGAACTGGGAATGAAACAGTCACTTGTATCTCTGCAGGAGAGTTTTCTGCCTCTGGAGCCAAACACAGAGCTGCTGCATGTTTGCTCCTCGCTGCATGCGTAGCCCCAGCTCTTTCCCAGTATGAAAAAGCCTAATGAATTGTTTTGAAACTTCACAGCAGGCGAAAGCTTTGTTTTGTATTCCATCATGTTTGCCAGCCCAACTCGTGAGCTGTTTACCAGAAATCCATGCACTGATACAATGCACTAGCTTCCTGTGAACTGTTTTTTCATGTGTTTGTGGCTGCTCTGTGCAGGGGCATCACCAGTTCGTGATGGAAACTTCCCATGGCAAAAGGGAGGAAAAAGGGAAGAGGGGAGCCAAGGAGAGTTGGGAGGAAGGTGCTCACGTTGAAGGAGAAAGGAGAAACATAGAATCATCAAGGTTGGAAAAGACCTCCAAGATCATCAAGTCCAACCATCCACCTAACACTATCATGACCACTAAACCATTTGCTTCTGCTTCACCTGCCTGCAAAGAGATGAGGAGGGCCTGGCCTAGGCACTGGACTGTGGCACCTTGTACCTGATGCTCTTGGTGCTGCGATGCTGGTATGGAGGGATGTAATTCTCCCACATGCTTCTCCCCTTTCTTAGGGAGCACCAGCAATCTTACTAATATCTCCTTAGAGAAGCTGGCTGAGGGGACTATGATGAAGTTTATATTGAAAAGTGTATTTGTTAGGTGAGTTTTCCTAAGCTTTTTAGAAAGGGATCTGCAGTACCTCTCCACTTTGTGGGGTGAAACGATGAAAGTTTGGGCACTTAATGTGCCTTTTTTCTGTACCCCAAACTGACATGCAAATCTTCTCTCTCCAGAGATGTTTAAAGCCAAGCATCATGAGGCTGAAACTGTATGCAAGGAGCCCCAGCTGTTCCTGTGGATTTGGTATCCAGGATTATTCACAGATTTGCAAATTAGAAGGGTGCTGAAACCAGTTGCCTTGAGGTTTGGTGGAAAAAGTATTTGATGGTATGTGATATCTTGCAGATAACTTCCCAGGTGGTACTTTTCCATCACCATTGCTATCAGTGGCCAGAGCTCTTTGCTTGGCTTATAGCCATACTCTTATTTGAGGCACGGAGAAACCAAGGCAAGGGAAGAGAGACCAGGCACAGCCTGTGTGGGGAAGTGCACCCAAATCAGTGCTGGGCTCTTTCCCCACCGTGCCCAGGCAGATGCCAGCGGCTGTGCTGGGGATGGTCCACTGCTCGAGGGGTACGTGATGTCTCTTCAGACACCTGTGTAGAGGATCAATACCTCGTTATAGCAAATCCATGTGTCTGGCTTGCCTTTTTGCTCTCTAATTGCTGCCTCCTTGCTTCCTATCTGCATCCTGTAAGCAAGCTGCCGTGATAGTTAATTACTGTTCTGGGTCGAGTGCTGTATTATAGTCTGTTCTGTCAATACTAATTGTTTTATAGAAATATGAAGTACCACTTTCCCTTCCCTCCAAGGACTTTGAGATGCAATGTGGGCTTTAATGATATAATTTGCCCCTCTGTCCAGCATGAGCAGGAAAATATGATCTCCTATTTGCGATGGACGTTTAGGGTTATCTTTTGGAGAGACACGAGTGCTCTGCTCTGCTTTTGAGATCCATTTGCCTTTCCAATAAAGCTCCTTCTCTGCCCTTGTACCTGGACAGTGCTGCGTATTTATAACCAGCCAATCCAACCCGAGATGCGATGACTGTTGTTTGTACTGGTGAATCCAGGCAGTCCTTCCTTATGCTGTTCCCTTCCTGGGTGGGGTTCCTTCTTCTTGCTTTTCAACTTCTGGGTTAATAAATAGGTTGAGCAAAACCCAAGTAAATAAGAAGAGGTTGTATGTAGATATCTCCTGAGCGTGCACATGGTACCACGTAAGGATTTCACATGAGGAAAACTCCCCTTCTCCTGCATGAAAAATATCAGCCCTTGGCATTCCGTTGTATCTCTGCTTGCTTGCACTGGCTCCAGTGGTCAGGGCACGCATCCGCTGGTGATGGCTCTTTGCAGGGAGATAGATGATTTTGGATGTGTTTTTTATTACTCTGGAGTAAACACCAGATTCAAACCCACATTTAATTTTTCTTTAATTATGAATGAATGTGCCCCCACGTGCGTTCAGCTTCAGGTTATACACTGTGTTTGTAGTGACTCATGTTTTGGGGCTATGCTCTGGTTTTCTTTGCCTTGCTGGAGGTTCTGCTGGTAGCTTGTGTTGTCAGCAGTATTGCACAGAGCAGGGTGAACTCCAGGTGAGCACCTGTGATCAGTGCTAAGCTGTTGTGCAGAGATGAAATAGGAGAGCAGGGAAGGGCTCTGTGCCTGGCTGTGGAAAGGCCCTGCCACCAGCATGCTCTAGCCTTGATCCTGACTGCTTCGTGTGACCACAGCTTCCTGCAGAAGCCTCAAAAATTATGTATGGGTGTGCCCAAGATGCTGGTGTGATTTTAATGGAGACAGGGAGGGTTTGTTGGCAGACAGGTAGTTGGCAGAGTTATGTTCCCCGGTGGGACAGGGAGGATGTGAGAGGTGTTTTAGCCCTTCTCTGCGTAGCACCTCCTGCTTGGCACGTGCCTCCGTGTTGTTTGACGCATGTCTTGTCACTTAGATCAGGGCTTCATCTGCTCATGGCTGGTTACACCGGGCAAAAGAAGATGGTCTGTTCAGGAGGAGGGTGGGATGCAATTGTTGCTGGTATTCCGTTGACTTCCCAGGGGATTCACGGAGCAGGAACATACTTAATTAGACTTGCTTTCAGAAAATAGTGCAACTTCTGTTGCTATCAACACTTTTCGACGGCAAGCATGTGACACCAAGTAGCAGTAGAGGTATTGCAGACCCACAGGGCCAGAAATACTCCAAGACTAAAGAACTGGGAGGCAGGAGTACTGATCTGTGAGTTGAACAGTGCCAAATGACTGCCAGCTGCTCCTGCCTGTACACCACAGTGCTGGGCTGCTAGACATCCTCAGTGCATCTTTGTCAGGCTGGGGAATCTTTGCTGAAAGCCTGAAACTGCTATACACAGGGCGAGGTAATGTGGCTGTCAATGCAAGCCATGAGCTGGGAGGTGATGCAACTTTTTCTCCAGAGCAGGGTTTTGGGATTTATAAACAAAACTTACTCTAGTGTGGGCCGAACCTTTCCGTTATTCCATTAAAATAAAGGTTAGGGCAGCAATTACCTTTTTAGACTTGGTCTCTATCCTCTTCATCTGTGTTTAGGGCTGGGTGTTTTTGTGACCAGAGATTTGTTGGTTTGAAGTTCCATACAAGGACTTCCCATCCCAGGTGAGTACTCTCAGTGACGTCTCGGCTGTTTTTCTCTGCAAGCATTCAGCAAAGATTGATGTACTGCTGCTGTCACCTGCACAAAGTCCTGTTCCATGACCTGAAAATGCATCCTAACTTCAAACCTGCTCCATCAGGGGCTGGAGAAAGGCTGTGCTGGTGTCCTTGCTATCATATCACCCAGGCTTGTCGAAGGCTGCATGTAAATTGGTCTCTGAAATCAGTTTTCTGGTCTCAGCCACAAATCTGATTATGGTTACATTAGGGAATGGAAGCATGAGAAGCCGGGTCATTGCTTTAAATTTTAGTATTAAAGGTCAAGTTCAGTTGATTTTTTTTTTTTTTTAATCCTTTGACAGCAGCAGCCTTCTGTCTTGTAGACATGCAACTTCATGTGTGCCTACCAAGGCACAGGCAGAGCTTAGAGATGAGACACCAGCGAGGCCAGACTTTGCTTCTGGGTCTTCTCTGCAGAAGAGAGGCAGGAATGTCTCATCTTTCACATTCTTTAGGATGAGAGCTTAGAGCTCCTGTTGCTCAGCGGGACCAGATATTGCTGCTCCATGCCCACATACACACCTGGGGATGTGCAGCAGCTCAGGATGCCACCAGCGATACCATCAGCTTCACATTAATCTTCTGTGTTTGCAAATCTTGGAGCAAGCTGCAGATTCTTCTGTTAGTATTTTGGGACTGTTTCCTTCAGATCCTTATTAAAATGCCTGTGTTTTTCCTCATTTAAAAAAGATCATTTGTATCAAAAAGCTAATGATCATAATACCTGGCTTCCTTTTCCCCAACAAATATGACAGCAGCGATATAAATCATTATGTTGCTGATTGTAAAATTGCTACCTTCAGGCATGTCTTTATTTTAGGGTTGGATTTTTTGGCTGCCACAATTTACAAGAGAAAGACAGTTGGAAATTTTCTCCTTTAATACATAGTTTTCACAGCTCTGAAGTCTCTTTATCAAGTCAAGCTGCTTTGGCTGCCAGGCTGGAAAGAGCAGAAGATTAAAGTAGCTTTTTTTTTTTTTTTTCTTTTTCCTTAATACATAGCTGTGCCTATAAGTACATTGTGGCTTTCCTGAGGTAAGATAAAGTCATAAGGATTTTCTGGTGGGCTTTTGCATTGCTCGGCTATTGTCCTTGCTGCAGTAGGCAATGCATATCCTTTCCTCAGGACTATTGTTCATCTGCTTTAAGGCCCAGTCACTTTCCTGTGGCTCCTGCATGGTCACTGTGGGACTAAAGACCTTCCTAGCAAGAAGATGCAGCAGCTCCAACAGGACTGACACATGCAGGGTCCTGATGAGAATTTTGGTTTTGGTTGCTAGTTTTTGAAGTGGATTCTCAATGGGATTTTAATGCAGCGTCGTATAGAAACACTAATATCTGAGGTGGTTTTGCTTGTTTGTTTTTAATGGGGTTTTTTTTATTCCCACCTATGTGGGGATACGTAAATGCCTGTCTAGGAAAATCAGGAGCTGCAGACAGCATCAGAAATGCCACCACCATCTGCCCGCCTCCCAAACAGTCAAGGTCTGTGCTAGGTGAATGACGACAGTGGGACCCTATCAAGAGTATAGCTTGTATTTAATTCTGCGTTACAATCCCTTTAATCTAGGATTATATCCAGTTGTTTTCTTCACGCAGGCTGTATGCTGTCAGATAAAAGCAATAGCAGCTGGGAAGAGAAAAACGCCTTCGAAAAGGGGCTGAAAAACCTTGAGTATCTGCAAATGCTTTTGTCAGAGGCATGAACCTATCTCACAAAAAGCAGTACAGGCAGGTGCAGGGGCTGACAGGACCCTCCAGCTCTGATAGATGAAGACCCTGGGAAGGCAACTGGTTGCAAGTGAAATGGTAATTGCTTTTCCCTCACTGAATGAAATCTTCTCTGAGGCGATTACACAGATTAAAGCTTCCCACTGCAATGTACCAGAATAAATATAGCTTGTGCCTCTCGTGGGGGCTGCTGCAGAGCAGCGTTGGGCTGCGGGGTGCCTCGTGCGAGGTATGGTGGGGTAGCTGGAGTCAAGAGTAGAAATCCTGTTAAAATAGGTCTGGAAGGACCTCAGGCTAGCTGATCATCATCATCCTCCCTTGAATCAGGCTTGAGTGTGCCCGGGTTGTTCCTGGTGGTGTTTGTCCAGCTGGTCCCCCCAGGGATGTGGGGACATGGGCTCCTGGGCCACCTCCTCCCAGGTACCTGCATCCTTACTGAGATAGGGATTTTTTTCCCCCATATCCAGCCTGGCTTCCTTGCTGCAATCCATGCCTTTTAATTTCTTGTTGTGGGCACAGGAAATGAATTATTTTTTTCTTTGCAGCAGATTTTTCTGTACTTTGAAGACCCTTGTCCTGAAAGCCTCTGCCTCCCCAAGGGAGCTCTGCAGTTCTTTTCCCCAGGCTCACATTTCTTGCCTTGCTCCTGCTCCCCTTTCCAGGTGGTCAGTGCCACCAGGGTGCCCCTTCCCTGCTCCAAGGGAAGGAGGATGCTCGCTCTGCCTCTTCCCTTCTCTGCCCATCCCTGTGTGATGTGCTGGGTATTTTTACAGCGCAATACACCTCCCGTTGCTTGTGCTCAGCCTGCAGTCCTCTCTGCCAACAGCTGAACAGCACTGTGCAAATGACTTAATGCACCCCCAGCCACGCACTTTACGTGTTAAGTTAAACCATTGCCCTTGATAATGGGAACGTTTTGCCAACTTGATAATTAGTAGTAGATGCACTTTGACCGTAGTGCAAGGGAGAGACTTTGATATGCCTACACAAAGTCATTTTCCTTGCTTATCACAGTATGATTTAACTACCTGGCATTGTTAGTGTTGTTTGATTAGGTTATGTGCTATATAATTCCAAGTACAGCATGTGCATGGTAGTCGCATAACACAAATTAAACATCTCTGAAGTACAGGAGTCATACATGTGAGGGTCGTAGAGATCCTTTTCTACTCTAATTAGCTCCTTTCTAGAAAAAAAAAGGCATTAAAAACCGCAGCTCACTTCAGTGTGTAGTAAAAGATAATGTGTTGTGTGGGCTTGGGCAGTGCCACATGATGGAGCATCATGCTGGGTGGTACAAAGCTGTGTCTCTTCCCTGCAGCACTTTGCTTCCATGAAGAGTCTGACTTTTCTAAAGTGGCTGGCAAACCTGATGTGGGCAAGCGTGGGTACAGTGGAAGGGGAATGACCTCTCCTTCCCCGGTACCCAGCTTGTCCAGACCCCGCTGGTGTGAGCTTGGGCTCCCCTCCTGGAGCTCAGCATCAGCCAGTTCCCAAGGGTCCTTGACAAAGCCCTGTAAAGGGGACCGCTCCTGGCTCTCATGGATTATCGTGTGAAATCACTTGAGTTATGAGCACAGGCTGGTGAGGTTTTCCATTACTTCCATTCTGCACGGAGTGGTACAGGGAGCCCATGAGAGTCCAGTTATTGGCAGCAAAAATAAACCCTGGAGCTGACTGGGGTGCGAACAGGACGAGGCGGGTCCCTGGGAAACACAGGCTGCTGCAGAAGCATTTGCAGCCAAAAGGATTGGAGTGAACTGTACAGGAGCACTCAGTAGTGCTTTGGATTGTGAAGGTGATCTCGGCACCATCACCTCCTATCAAATGCATTAGCAGGAAAAAAATATTTCTCTGGCTCAGGGCTAGTTAGTTTAATTAAAGGTCTGTTGCTCTTGTCAGCAGTTCAAGCAGAATTTGACATAGTCAGCTAAGTTGGTTGCTTAAGTGATGTAATGTTGTTATGCCTATTTTTCCTCGAGTCGAAATTTCTATGGTGTAACGGGATGAAATGATCTGTTGCTGTGTGTGGAGAGCTGATGAGGAATGAGTGGTGGAGGTGGTGGGGAGGTACTTCAAACTGTCAGGGAATCTGCTGTGAGACCTGATGGTTCTGCTGCAAATTGCAAGGGCCAAGGATGTGCCAGGGGCTTGCTTTGTGTGGCAGGCTCCATAAACTGCCACCACAGGCTCAGCACCTGCTTATTAAACTGGTTTGAGGAAAACAACCTTGACATCTAGTTTATCTGCTCTCAAAGGACTGTGGTTTATACCTAGCTTTCTCTTTAAAGAAAAAAAAAAGTATGTTTATATCTTGGAGATTAATTTTCTCTAGGCTTTTGCATATCCAAAACCCTCAATGACTTGAAGTGATGGCTGTAATAATGGACTTTTCCTTCTGTCTGAACTGCTGGACCATAATGGGGGATGTAAAGTCATACATTTAAAGTGGGATTTGTTTCCATAAAGGTGCAATGATTATATAATTGCTGCCTACTTAAAAGCAATGAAAATAAGCTCAACTGTCTTTGCCTTGATATAATGAATTTACAAGGCAAAAATAACACAGAATTATCACTGAAACAGGTAGGCACAGTTGAACCCCAGGCTCTTGATATGGTGCTGTGTTTGAGCAAGAGTTACTAACTTTTTCAATCAAAATCTTTTCTTCTGAGATCCTGAGCTTCAAGGGATCTGAAAACCACAGGGGTGGCTGTAGGAAGCAGAAACACGAGTGAGTAGGTTGCACAACAAAGACTTTACAGGCTGCTCCCAAGAAGATGTTTACGTGCATTTAGCGAGGAATCCGGTTGCTTGTTACAGAGCTGTGCAAGTGAAGCTAGATATAGAAAAACAAAAACCAACCAAACAAAAACCAACCAAACAAAAACCAACCAA
>JANVCC010000038.1:8480641-8680038 GCA_025345505.1 Todiramphus chloris collaris
AAACAAAAACCAACCAAACAAAAACCAACCAAACAAAAACCAACCAACTTCTGATTCTGAACAGGAGGTCCTGATTTTTAAGCCCCCATTCTTCCATAGCTGTAGTTTTCTCATGGACCATCTTACATTTCCTGTTATATTAACTTTTGATTCCAAGTCCTTATTTTTTCATGCCTATACTTCTTGTGAATCATCTTATGTTTCCACTGGGAGTAGAAATGCAGCCTCTGTGCCCCATGACAAGGACCTTGACAGTTGCTGGCAATAGCTGTTCCTGCAGTAGCCACAAGGATCACTGCAGTGGCCACCTGGAGCTTACTCCCAAGAACTGTAATGAGCTTCAATGTGGATGCTGGACTGGGGTTAGGCTTATGGCACTGCTGACACCTTGCTGTCTCTTTGCACTCCTCTGTCTTCGACTCCCCATCCCAGCTGGGATCCAGCTCTTCTCTGGAGCCTGTTGCACTGGAGTCACAGTTTTTTCCTGTGCATTTGCGTGGTACAGCTGCTGGGACTGACTTAATGCAGTTCTGTACTTAGCAAAGGCGATCGTCAAGATTGGAGGCTTTTTGGCTTCTTGGCTGCTGCTTCTGTCAGTAGTTCCTATTAACACTGATGGAAATCGGGTTCTGGCATCAGCAGCACAGTGTCCCCTGTGCAGTGCTCTGCTGCCTGACAGCATGATGCTGCAGGATTTGCAAGAATGGGATTGTGGAGGTAATTCCTTCTGCGTCACACAGATTTTACTGTGGGGGGCTTTGCTATCACTTCATACGTACTGTGCCAGCTTAATGTTCTTGGGAAGAGCCCATAAAGCTGAAGAGCATGATGGGGGTTGATGCTGGTTCCACAGGCAACAGGAATAAAGGAAGAAAAGTCTTGCTTCTTTTGAACTCCAGCCTTTGACACAGTGCTTCAGAGGGTTTTCTGTGGCCCTCCATAGCTACAGTGGAGGTTGGTCTCCCTTCAGCAGCACAGCAGCAGCCCCCAAGCAGGGAGAGCAGCCTGTGTCACTCACCCGAATTTCAGCCCATAGGCAAGAAGGTTTTTACACAGGTGTAGCAGCTACCAGGCCAGTTCAGAAGTCTCCTTAGTATTCCAAACAGCCCAGTGGGTGCCTTGCTGTTACTGGTTCATGTTGGCCAGACTCTGGGTTGCTCAAGATAAACATCTTCGTTCTGTCATGCACTTGCTGCGTACGTCTGCTTGCTGTTAGCCTGCAGTGTAGCAAAGGCATCTATATTTCTGTGTTGGTTTTGGTTGGGTTTTTTTTTCTGATGCTATCTTCAGTTTCTCTACTTCTCTGTTGTATCTGGATGAATTGAGATTCGTTTTGCTTGCTTAAATCACATTTCTGTGAAAATAATCTGAGGAGTTAATCACAAAGCTCAACAAAATAGTATATGGTTTGAAAAGAAGTGGTCACAGTGTAGAAGATTAAATGAAATAAAAAAGAAAAAAAGAAATTGCCTCCTAAATTTAAAGAGGAGCTTAGGTGTACCCCAGGAGACAGCACAGGAGAGAGAAGTGAAATTGCAAAGATCACAGACACATATCCACCAGGAAGAGTGATCTGTGCCCACCAGTTCTGCATTTGGGCTTCAGGAGCTTTGCCAGGAGGTAGATGCTTCTGATGGAGGCTTTGACTTTTGAGTCAGTGAGGGGAAAAGTATCTTCTCCAGGACTAGAGCTGCCCATTTTTTTCCTGATGAGCACTGATGCTAAGGTTCTCAAATGACTTCTATTTCCAGCTTCCCTGGCTTTTCTTTCCAAGGTTTCCTGTGGGGGGGAGATTTGTTGCTGATTTTTTGTTTGCCACAGCATGTGTAATCTCCAGCTTTCCAAGCCCGCAGCCAGGGTTTTGGCTGGAACCTGGCAGTGTTCTCTGCTGCGTGGGTCAAGCCAAGTGCTGAAGCCTGGCTGGGAATGAGTTGGAGGTGGAACAAAGTTTCACACCAGTTTGTCCTTCTCTTGTCAGTGTGGGCAGGATACTTGCCCACTCAAGTAACTGAAGTTTCTGAAGTTTGGAAACTGCAGAGAAGGAGTGGCTGAATGGCAGAACAGTGCTGCCATCACCGAAAAAAGCCCTGTCAGTGGGAAACTGCTGCCGCAACAAGGGTTATGGGCTCGTTCATGCTGCTTTGGTGTTTCCCTTTCATGCACGTCCCAGGCTTTCAGGACAAAACCTGCTTGGTTGCAGTTCAACTTGGTTCCCTCTTCTTCATGGGGTTTGGAGGCCGTGTCAGAAGAGCCACTGAAGGCGGTGGGGTGCTCACCAGGGCTCCCCGCTCCTTCCCCCTCGGGCAAGAAGCCTCCTCTCCTTGGCCCAGCTGCCAAGGGAGCTCACCGCCCTGATCCCCGAGGGCCGTGAAGGCAATTGTCTGACAGACAGCTGTCAATCAGGGCCGCCTCCTCCTCAGCAGACTGTGGGGGCCACTTCTGCAACGTGTGTCTGGGCCAGCTGCCGAGGGAGAGGCCATGGCTGGCTGTGCTGGAGCCTGCCCGCTGGCCAGCACTGCAAGCCAAACTCCCAGCTCCTTTCACTCAGGTGGTTTGGGGGCATTTTCAGGTAAAAGACTGGTTTCTCAGATCCTCAGTTCTGCAACTTTTATTTAAGCGATATTTGAGATTAGTATTTTCCCTTCCAATTTCCACAGGTAACAGTTATCTCTAATGCTTTGGTGTGGGCTGAGGCTTCTAATAGGAATGTTTAAGTTTAAAAAAAAAAAAAAAAAGAAATCCACACTGTAGGCTGAGGTGAGCTGGAGTCTCTGGGACTGTGTGTGCATGTACAGCACAGCGTGGGATCTGTTTTGTGGGATCAGAGCACACTGGGTCCTGTGCTGCAGCTGCCACCAAGCTCTGGGATCTACCACCTGCACGGACCTGCTTCCAGGACACAGCCTGTTCCTTATGCTTGCTAGGAGGAGGAAAATGACATGAGTCATTAAATGCATTTCGGTCATTTTGGGAGCTTATCTTCCCACTTTTTGTGGGTTTGACTCTTACTGTTTCAGTGACCTCTTCCAGGGGTCCTGGGAGCAGAAGGGAGGCTCCAGCATGGAGAATGCTGTAGGCAAATTCCATCACAGCTGCCTTTTACAGAGAATGATTTGATTTTGTCTTTTCCTCTTTCTGTATGCCCACGTGTTTTCTGCTCCTGCAAACACTCCCCTGAAATTATATGCTTGAAATCTGCAGTAGCTTTGTTGCTTTTTGTGGGGGTTTCAATTTGTACTCTCAACGTGCAGACAAACTCATTGGCAGATGTAGTAACAGGCAGCTCTTCCCTCCTGCCCTTTACGACCATGCTCCACTACCTCTGTGCACAGCCTGCTTCTCCCCCCTCCTGGGGTTTTTCAGACAGCAATTAGGTGACATAAGGGACATAAGAAATCTGGATTTTGGGCTTGAACAACATATTCCGGGAGTGTGTTGAAGAGGGTATTTGCTCCATCTGTTACATCCCTTTCTGCTGCAGGTCACAGCTCTTGTAGCATCAGCTTGCAATTCTTCTTGACCTGCAGCAAGTGAGGAGCAGAGACAGCTCATCTGATGGAAAGGGTTTAGCAGGGGAGCAGTAGCCCTCCCAGCAGAAATGCCCAGAGCTCATCATTCAAGGCCTTGAAAATATCCTGCCTCGAGCCCAAAGAAGAAAAATTACTGTCTTCTTTTTCAGACAACCTTCAATATACTGCACTGCACAGGAATCCTTAAACCAGCTTTTCTAGCTTTAAGTGAGAGGGTTTTTAATGTGTTGGCATGAGTTTTTGGAATGGATCTTTATGTGGGGACATATACAATTGTTGTGTTGAAAATTGCCAGGGTTTAGGTAGTTAATACGTAACAGTGGCACCAAACTTGCTTTTTCTGGGTTTGTTAGAAAAGCTGGATTTTCAAACTAGTATCTCTCATCTTTGGCCAAAAAAGTCACTACAGACCATCAAAGGCACACAAAAAAAGGCTTTATTTATAGTGTTTGGGTTATTTTCACTTCCATCTTACAAATACTGCCTCTAGGAAGCAGGCTGGACTGGACCCGGTTTGGCTGCATTTGCTCTCTGTGCCAGGGAGACAGCATGAAATATTTTTGTAGTTGGGTCCTGCTGCATGAGGCTGGATGCCTGGTTCTGGGTCACAGCGAGCAGCTTTGGGGGGTGTTATTTAGCTCTAATTAAACTTGGCAGGAGTTGAAAAGCACAAAGACAACTAGCATGTCAACTAGAAGCACCGAGGGCAGAGGGATAGTCACTCAGAGCAAGGATATCCCTCTTGCCCCTGCCAGATGCCTCCAGGGATGGTTCCAAGCAACTGTTGGTTATGGAACTGCTTCTTGCAGTCTACTGGTGGGTTTTGCTGTGGGGAAGTTCTGGGTGCCAAGCCGTGCATGACCCAGATACTTCACCCTGGAGGTTCTTGTCCTTCCACTGGTTCCCCAGCAAATCTCCCTGTGTTGCAAGGCTCAGCCCGATAGCTGCAGACTCCAGAGCCCCTCAGACAGCAAATGGCCTTTCTCTTATCTTAAAAACCATTATTGAACTCCACGCCTAATTTCACAGAAGCAGCTAATTATACTCTTTGCAGATGCTAGAGCAGGACCTGCACATACGTTGCATGTGCACTGTAGTGAACACGATTTCCCTAGCTACATTTCATTTATATTTACAGCCCAAAGCTGAGAAAAGGACACTGCTTCCTCCAGCCTCTCCTGCTGAGTGAGTGTGCTCTGACCTCAGCACTTGCTTGAGCTACAGTAGCCTTGGAGGGGTATGTCCCCATGGGGCTCTCACCCCTTCTCTGTGGTGCTTCACAGAATTTGCAAGATTTACCCCTTTCATTTTCAGCCTCCTGACATAAACTGGGTCCAAAGACTAGGACTGTGGAAAAAAAAAATTGTGTAATTTTAACAGTGCCTTTCCTTGAAATAAATAATACTAAATCACCCCAATGGAACAATGCTATTGCAAATAATGTTCTCTAATGCCCTTGAGGGAGAAGACATTCATTCTCAGCTATTTTGAGTACATACCAGTCACCATGCAAAGGTATATTCCCACATCTATGCCCAGCAGTGGGTAGAAAAAGTTGAGATGCTGTTTCCTTGCAGTAATTTTCTGCCTCAGAACAAACTACCTTTTACCAAACTTTTTCTTCCAGCTCCAAACAACATGCCCTTGTAAAATCTGAGATTACTCACTTCGGCAGGAAATGTGAGGAGGAGGAGGAGGTGCACTACAGTTTCACACCTTTTCTCTCTTGTTTTTTTCATCTAGAAACAAGTTCTGTTCTGGCTTGACTGATTTTTTTGAACTCTTTTCAAGTTCTGTCTGAAGGAGACAGCTTTATTTCTTGCTGGATCAGAGATGTGTTTGTCTCTTAAACAGATTTTCTAAAAATCTGGGGTGTTTTCTTTCTTTTTGTTTGTTTCCTGGAAATCTTAGCATGTGCACAGAAGAAGGGAAAATTTAAAATGCAACAAGTTCTACTTACCTACCCCAGCGTGTAGTAGGTAAGATCTCCTGATGGGCTACTTTGAAAACCTGCTTTCTTTGGAAAAGAAATATTGCTCAGACCTGTGTGTGCTTCCTCTTCCACACCACCAGCCCAGTTTCAAGTCGCTTTGGACAGCAGCCCTCTGTTTTTGGGGGTTCACTGTCCCCCGATCTCTTGGCGAGATGGTGCACGCGTGGGATGCCCACGACAGGACTCAGCATTTCAGCCTTGTCTTCCTGGAAGCCTCTCTCTATTTCTTGTTACCTTGTTCAGTCCCATCAAAGATATTCTCTCCCCTGCTAACTTTGCCAGGCTGAAAACGGCACTTTCACAGAGGGTGCAGCACACCGGGAGTCCTTGAATCTCCATTCATTTGTCTGTCACTTCTGCTCAGGAAGAACTGTTTTTAGAATAGTTTGTGACATAGAGGAGAGTCGAGAGTTTAATAATGAAATTGGCACAAAAATAGCTCTAGTGATGGTGGATGTCCTTCTTGTTTTTTAAAGAAAAGAGGCAAGACTGGGTTTTTGTTTGGAGATCTAAAGTGTCGATAGGAGATCTTAAGCTCTGGTTGTTTAATGTTTTCAAGTCAGCATGACCCACTGCACGCATTAGCCAGGAAGGACAATTAGCTTCTGCAGTATGTAAGGTCTGCCTGGAGTGGGAACATAGTGATGAAAATAGTTCAAATAGTGATTTTAAAAGCACCTCTCTAAAAGTAGCTTGCTTTTTGTCTTGGCTAGTCCGCTGTCCTCATCTGTGAGAAGCTGTCGGTCTTTTCATGTGTGTAGACACTTGCAGAGAGAGGTCCTGTTGTTACCCTGTCACAAAAGGAAGGTATAGCACAAAAGAAGCAGGCAGCTGGGCTGTTGAAGAACAAGGGTTTGCCTGGGTCTTGGGACACTGCCATCCTCCATGGAAGACCTAAAAGCATGCTCTAACTTGATTTCCCACCCCAAACCTCAGCCACTTTTCAGACTTGGTTAGTTTATGGCTATTTAGCTGTCCTTGGGTTGTGCCTGGGATCTCCAAACACAGTATATACCAAGCCTTGCCTACCCTCTAAAGCAGTCTGAGAATGGAGACGCTTGGGCAGTATTGGCAGCAATATGGGTTACTGATCTTCAGAGTACTGTACTATCCCAATAACACTGACCAGGGTGGTGGGAAATGGTTCTTCACTGTTAGTTACCCCTCAGGAGGGACTGGCAGGGTGTCCTTGCTCAAGGGGGCTCTGGCCACATTGATCAGCTGAGTAAAATGATTCACTTCCATGCAATTCTATCTTTTGGGCACCTGGGAATCACAGAATCATCTAGGTTGGAAAAGACCTTTAAGATCATCAAGTCCAAACATTAACTCTACCAAGTCCACCAGTAAGCTGTATCCCCAAGCACCACATCTGTATGGCTTTTAAACAGGGATGGTGACTCAACCACCGCCCTGGGCAGCCTGTTCCAATGCCTGACAACCCTTTCAGTGAAAAAATTTTTTCTTTGCGTCCAGTTTAAACGTCCCCTGGTGCAGCTTGAAGCCATTCCCTCTTGTTCTGTCACTAGTTTCTTGTGAGAAGAGAGTAGCGCCTACCTCTCTACAATGTCCTTTCAGGTAATTGTAGAGAGTGATCAGATCCTCATTTGTGAATGTACCATTGTAGCACTCGTAGGAGATGTTGCACAGATGTTTTTATTGTTGAATAAATACAGTATCAGCTCTCAATTGCAGATGATTGAACTGGGGGGTTTTGCACGCCTGTCTCAGTGAGAGAGCAGGAGGCTTAGGGCTTTGTGGCCACTGGGCAATAGATGTGTAGCAGCCATATCCAAACTGACTTACTTTCCTTGTTCGTAAGGCTGTAAAACATCCAAGTTCTGGAGGTTGTACTCAGAATATTCTCAGTAGGTTCATAGCCTAGCCTGTCCCTGACTTTTTCTAGGGTCATGGCTTGGGTGATTCATGGGAGGTGATGACCTGGGATGTTCTCCAGCTCCACACTGTGTCCTTCCACTCTGCAGCACACTGCAGTCTTAAGGCATGAAAGTATGCGGGGTAGTGTCTCAGAAGCTGTGTCATGTCAGCACTCAAAAACTTCAAGGAGACCATGTGTTGTTTTCTATCCAAAAGAAAAAGAAAAGGAGTGAAAAATGTAGGTTTCCAAGACTGCCTGTATAAGGTTCAAGAGAAGAAGGAAGATCTTCCCTTGATCCTTTTTTCTGGGTTAAGTTTTTTTGGAGGTCACAAGAGCAGCAATGGACTGTACCTACCACAGGTACTGAACTGTTGGAGTAAAAGTGCAGGCCAGGCCATTTCTGCTGCATTTGCAGAGAGTTCCTGCAGGATTTTCCAGAGGAGGCTGTGTAAGTGGTTCTGTTAGCAGCTCTCGAGACTTGAGCTTAACCAGAGGCTGACCAGGACTAAGAAGGAGCAAAGAAGGTGTTTGGATTGGAGAGAGCAGGAGGGGAGAGGTAAGATGCAGAGGCCATCCTGGAGGAGACCTTGGGGAAATAAAGGGATTTGTCTTATGCCTTTGGGGCACCTAGAGGGACATCCAGTGTTGCATGGCTTTGCACATTGCTCTGCCCATCCTAGACAGCCTCCATTCTATTTGCCTCCTAGTTTTATTTGCTAGCTGTATTTCTGCTACTATTGCTATGGGTTTGTTTTTTCTATTTTATTATCAGAGCAGCTGCACTTTTACCGCGGGCAGGATGGTGCTGGGCTTTCTGCTGAAAGCTGCCAGATCACGATGATGTGTTTTACGTGGCAGGGCTCACCAGGTGAGGCTCCCATCTCAGAAGACACCAGGGAGGTTTCCTGGAGCAGCAATTGCCCCTCAGCCCCGGCTCAGTCACTGGCTTAGTATTTAATCATTGCTATTTCTTGCTTGTATTTTGTGCTGGCTTTTCAATTCTTCTGAGATCAAAGTCATATTTTTATTGATCATTAAAAAAATAGGGGCATGTATCTTGTTTGATCATACGCAGGAAAATACTCAGCAGGGCTAGCTTATTCTGTTGGATCTATAGCAAACTCACTCTGCTAATGGCTTGCTTAGGTAAAATTAGATCAAAGATGGGAGGAGTTCCAAGTTTTCTGTGCTCTTGTCAGGTGTCTCCATCTTGGGGTTATTCACTTGCACACCAGCTACAGAGGAGGGACCAGCCAGGAGAAGACAGACGTGGAGACAAACTTGCAGACAGGAGCAGAAGTTCCTAAAGATGTCAGAGCTGCTTTTTGCAATAAGTGTGGTTGATCGTAATGGAAAAGGAGACCCTTTGCATGGAGAGATGCAGGGTTGGTATGTAAGCATTGGGTGGGCACACCTGGTAAAAGCAGAGGCAGCAGGTAGTGGTAAAAGTATCTTTTGATGTGTCTGCATCCAGGCTTGCCCAGTGATGGCAGGTTACAGAAGGAAGACACAGCTTAGAAAGCACCAGGGAGAAGGTCATCATGGCAAAGGCCCAGTCCCAAATCCTGGCTTTGCTTTCCTCTTTCCTCCCTTAGCACTGTGCATCACTGTGTTTCAGAAAGTGGGAGCAGCCATAATAACGTTTCAGGTCTCTTATGTATGTCAAAGAAATGTGCCTAGCTGGCAGAGTGAATCATAGAAAAGAAAGGCACTCAGGGTTTGAGAGGACAGAAAAGAGCATCTGTGTGTTTCAAAGAGAGCAACTCGGAGCCCGTGCTTTGTCTCTTCTGATAAACCTGCTGCTGGATGTAGTCTGGGACAGCGGAAAGGAGTGATCTGCCCTCCTTGATCTAGAGGCTCTGTGCCTGCAGCTGACCTGACCAAAGGGATTGATGTTTTACCTTCCCATTACTTATTCAGCAACACTCGAGCATTTTTAAAGAAAAATTGTTCCAGCAAGTGCCAGAATCATTTAGCCCTCACTGTTCGTGCTGCAGAGCTGCTGGAGTTTGCTTGTAATAATGGAGGTAGTGAGAGGTCCTGGCAAAGATCAGAGCTGATGCTGTGGTAGGGCACTGTCTGGGTGGCAGCTCTGTGGCCAAGCAGAGGAGGGGACTTCTTTCCTGTGCACACAGCTCTGGTGGGTTTTCTTACCCCTTCAGACATGTTGCTGAAGCAGATATTTTCCATTAGGTCAGGGAATGTTATTCTTGTATTGTCAGACTGCTTGAGAGAGAGGTTGGGTCAGTCTCTGAGCTGCAAATTGGTGCTGGGCTGGTATGTAAGGACCCAGGGGCTGTTTGCATTGCTTGTGCCTGAACCTAGCCTGATTTCTGAGCATGGGGCAGGTGGGTACGTACGAGTATTGCTCCTTGGAGAGTCCCTGTCACTCTGACCCATCCCCAGCATCACATGTGTGCTGAGCAGGCAGGGCGTGAGCTGCTGCAGGGGGAAGGGGTTGTGTGTGCCTTTGATTGCCTTGTGTGTAAACCTAGGCATGGTGATGGCACAGTTGTTCTCTCTGAAGCAGATAACCTGGCACCTCTTCTGTGAGAGGAGAAGGTGGCACCAGGGTTGGTGGCTGGGGATGTGACCAGTGCTTTTCTCGTTTGCTGTCCACAAAGGCTGAGCGTGGTTGGAAAGAGGGCAGGCAGTGTGGATGCACCAGGGCCTGTAAATCATGGTCAGAGTGGGGAGGCAACAAATCAAGTGTCCACGAAGAGGGAATTGTGTAGACAGCAGTAGATCAGTGGGTTATGTGCAGAGTGATCCACATATCATCAGACTGTGAGGGGAAAGGACGTGACAGCTCAGTATCTCTGGGGAGATGTATTGTGGCTAACAGAAACCAAAGCACAAGGAGCTCTCTATGGTAACAAATACTAAACTTCTCTGAAACAAACAGAGAATAACACTGTTAGGCAGCTGACAGAAGTGCCCCGAGACTGGCAGCTAATAGTGGTCCCTTACTTTTACCAGTGAGAAGCCTTTGACGTTCAGCTGGCTGCAGAGCAGCTACAGGAGAGGCCCAGGAGAGTTTGCAATTAAAACCCCAAATGCTGGGGATGTCAGTCCCCCCTAATGTGGCCCTTTCTCCCATCATGGGGAAAGCAGCATCAGTTCAGGGAGAGCTTGATGTGTTTTTCCAGTGCACAGTAACCTGACAGGTTTTTTTTTTTCCTAGCTTGATGCCCATTGCTCTGGCCTCTGGCTTCTCCACTGAGGCTGGTGCCTGGCAGCTCTGGCTCCCTCTACCTCCTGCCCTTCTTTCTGTGTTGTTCATGTTGTGAAAGGTTATCTAACTGTGGAAGCAGCGATGATGAGGGATGCTCGTTCGGTTGGTTTAGCTTTTGCCTAAATCGCTTGGTGCTGAGGAGTAATAAAATATTTATTAGGTGTTACAAAACCAAACTCAGAATGACAGCACAGTGAGCAGTTAAATATTCCTCCATGGCGGTGGTACCTGCACAGCAGATGCCCTAAGGAGGAAGAGCTCTGTGCTGCTTTCGGTTGTGTGCTGTAAGCTGACCTCTCCAGACAAGAGGCAGAGGTGCTTCCTCTGGGAACTACCTGCAGTGCCCAGCTGGACCAGTTCTGGTGAGACAAGGGTGAGACACAGGTGATACTACGGGACTGGCAGGCAGTGCCATGGTGCATCCTTATGTCCCAGCTGCAGGGTAGACCCTTCCAGTGGGATGCACTGGGTGCAAGGGCACTGTGAGGCATCAGGGTGCTGAAACACTCAGTCCTCAGCCAGAGGTATCCAAGCGTGGCAGTAAAAGGGGTCACCTCTGTACCGCAGGGGTGCCTTTCATTTGAGCTCTGCAGAGCTCAAGTCTGACTGCGCTTTCAGCAGCTGTCACATTGATGGATATGGCTTTATTAGCTGGTTTGAGCACCCATAGAGCTGCGGATGGGTTATTCTGTAGCCTGCCTCTGACAAATCAGCAGTTAGCCCTGAAGCACTTGGCAATCTACACTTTAGGATAGCCTCTCTTTGCAAATCTTCTGTTGGATATGGTGCTGCCATGGCGTAGGACAGGTTGCAAGGGACTTGTGGAAGTCTCTGGCCCAATTCTTCTGCTCAAAGCAGGGCTCCCTCCCAAACCAAATCATGTTCCTGCAATTGGGTTGTGAAAATTTGCAAAGCTGAAGATGCCACAGCCTCTCTGGACCCCTGTCTCAGTGCTGGACCATTCTCACTGCACCGTTATGCAAGAGTTCTTATGAATTCCTATGAAACTCTCTTTCTGACTAGCTTTCAAGGCATGTCATCTGTAGCTTTTGGACATTTAATACTGTTGATGTGCGCCATACAAAGCTTGGAAAGACAACTGTCCTATGAGTGCAAGTCATCTTGTTTTCTTCACACATGCAGATTTGAAAGTTTACTTTAAAAGAGTGAAAATCTGCAGAAGTTGATCTCATTCTTTGAAATTCAAAGCACATAAATCTGAGATGCTTTGAGCCCATCCATGGCACAGTGTGAGCTAAAAATCTCAAGCTTAGCTAAGGCTCTATTATTGTGTGATGTAGACCCTAAGCAGTGACCTGTATGGCCGTACTTATTCCTGTGTGCAGCAAAGCATTTTGGAGAGAGGATGGATTAGTGAGGCACGTTGCTGTGCATAACATTTTTTCAGGGAACTTCTCTGCAGCAAACACTTCCCCTTGGCAGTGCCCATGCTCCCTTGGTGTAGGTGAAAGAGGATGGGGACAATGTGCAGAGACGGTGCCAGCTGTTCGCTGGCTGGAACGGCACTGGAGAACGTGCCATGGCTCTCTGTGTTCAGGTTTGCGTTCGGCTTGGGTCAGATGGAATATGTGCAAAAATAGCATGTAGCAAGCCCTCACTGGCAGCTTTCTTGTCCCGAGGAGACTGGTGTGCTGTTAAGAGATCTGCATCGAGCAAATTAAAGAAACCAAAATTGCCTCTGTGATTTGTTTGTGACGAAGGTGGAGATATGGCGCACGCCAAAGGTTGTTCCACTCCAGTTCTGAGGTCACTGGATTGTGCTGGGCATGCAGTTTCTCTTCAGACGAAACAAAAAATGAGACCAAGAAGGTAGGAAGCATTTGAATGCCCAGAACTAGCCATTGGTGAGGCCTTCCCTGTAATTTATTCCATTACGGAGAAGACTTCTGCCAAACTTCTTATAAAAAGCCATGCAGTTCACTAGGGGTGCCAACCTAAAGTTCCATGGGTGCCTTACCTGATACCTGTGCCAGGAGTTTATCATCACTGACTCAATTAATTACACTGTTAATATGCACTTGCATAGCTGGGAGCTTAAGTTCTCGCATGCTTTAGACAGATAAAGACTGTGAAACACTCTGCTGCATAAACATGTCACAGAATTAACTGAGGAGAGTTCACTTGGGTCCAGAGTCACTGTACGGAGTGGGTCCAGAGGGGAGGCCACAAAACTGATCAGATGGCTGGAGCCCCTCTGCTATGAAGAAAGGCTGAGGGAGCTGGGATTGTTCAGCCTGGAGAAAAGAAGGCTCCAGGGAGACCTTATTGTGGCATTTTAATAGTTAAAGGGGGCCTATAAGAAAGATGGGGAGAGACTTCTCATCAGGGCCTGTTGTGACAGGACAAGGGTCAATGGTTTTAAACTGAAAGAGGGGAGATTTAGACTAAATATAAAAGAGCTTTTTTGGTTTTTGGGGGTTTTTTTCCACTGAAGGTGGTGAGACCCTGGCCCAGGTTGCCCAGAGAGGTGGTAGACGCCCCATCCCTGGAAACATTCCAGGTCAGGTTGGACGAGGCTCTGAGCTACCTGCTCCAGTTGCAGATGTCCTTGCTTATTGCGGGGAGGTTGAACTAGAAGACCCTTAAGGGCCCCTTCTATCCTGAACCAGTCCATGATTGTGCAAGCAGGGTGTTCTGCAGTCCCTGTCGAATGCAGAAATGACTGTTATTTCTTTAATGTCCACTACACACCGAAAGCAGTTGTGGGGAGAAACAGTGATGGTTGGAAAAGTGAACAAAGGTAAATAGAATAAACCTCTTCCACCCACTGTAGTACTGCTGCTTACTCCCAGCTTTCTACTTCTCTCCTGTGTGGTGGCACCTGGACTAGATTTTGCATCGGGAACGGGAAGGTTCTTGCAACCCAGCAGGGTTTTGTCCCTTGCCATAGCAAGGCTGTGCTATTGTACTGGTGTGCTTTGAAGGGGGAGTAATTCTGTTGTTTTCCTCTATTTGTAAGCACACTACAGAAGATAATTGAGGAGCGGTTTGTTACTGGCCTTTTACTGGATCTGTTGGCTTGCTTTGTATGGATTTCTAGCTGATCACTGGTGCCTCTAATAGCAAGAGATAAAATAACAGCCCTGCCTTTAAAGTACTTAAGCTCCAGGTGAGTGTTCATGCATTCCTTTAGGCCCATGGATGGCTTGGTGGAGCTGCTTGGCGCTACTTTGGAGTGTGACATTAGGGCTGAGGCTGCTCCTCTGCCCTGGTCCAGCCTGTGCTGGGGAGGTGCTGCCTCCCAGCTGCCCCAGGGGCACTTCTGGGGTTCAGCAGCGATGCCCTTGGCACCTTATGGGGAGGGGAAGAGGCACAAAATAGAAGGTAGATCATGCTGGGCAGATTTCATTGACCTGTGTGTCTGACCACCCTCTGCTTCCTGGCTGGTGCTGACTTTCTGCACCAGGCATCTGCTGCTGTGCTGCGGAAGCTAAATTTAAAACGAAAGCAGTTTAATTTCAGCTCAGATTGACAGCTTTCTTGACAACATCCATAACAGTGGCACAGACGCAGATCAATACCCCGGTGCTGTTTCACAGTCTGGTGGGGATGGCGGAAGACAGGTGGCCCCGTTGGCTGGGGACTGGACCACACTGCAGCCTGGTGGGGTCAGAGAGGATCTCCTTTCCCTGGGCAGGGAAATACTCGCACAGAGCTTGGGTGCGAGGAGGAGGCAACTGGCACTCTGGTAGAGACAAATCTGATGATTCATTTCCACAGTGCCCAGGAGCTCGTGTGCGAGCTACGTATCGGGAGTATCTAGGAATTTCAAGAAGCATCTCTCATTTTGAAGGTGTGCCATTCAGTATTGAGGAAGGGGCAGAAAATATTGCTGCTAGATGGCATTATAGGAATTGAACAAGCAAGGACTTCTGGAGATCGTCCTCAGAAATAGCCTGGGGAAAAAAAAATAATAAAAATGCCATGGACATTGTTTAAATCCCAAATTAAATTCCTCTTAGCTTGGAATATCTACGCTCTTAGTATGACTTTCTTTGTGCCTCAACACCCTGATTTCAATGTTACCTGTAATTTTCCTATTTCTTTTCTTGAGTTCTTACTCCCCTGTCATCCCGGCCTGAGGTTCACAATTGTTGCTAATACAAAATCGTCAATATTTTTAATTAACACCCTGCTTTTCTCTTCTTCCATGTAATTAAATGCTTAATAAAATCAGACCTGGCACCTTCCCACAGGTGTCTCCCACTTCATCACTACATTGTCTCTAGCTCCTTTTATCACTGACCCAGTTTTCTTTTCAATTCCATTAGGAGCTTGCAAAGTCTGGGGTGCTATTGGCAAACACAACTAAGGGGTTTTCGGTGCCTTATATGGCAGATGGGCTCTCGGAACCAAAAATTAGATCTTTCCTTCCTTAAAGCCAGGAGCTTTCAACAGTGCCTTTCCAAGGGACTTGTTGCAGACGGTGCCCCGGAGGGAGGTAGATCAGGTTAGAGGGATCATCTCTGCTCCAGCCCTGTGGTGCTGAGCCTTGTTGCGTGTGTGAGACCTTGTGAAGTCTGGCTGTTGTTTTGGGGGTGGGAGTGACCCATCTTTCCAGTACCCACAGGGGTGGTGAAGATTGTTCCGTGTCTTCTGAAGCAGAGCATATTGAGTCTTGCTTTATGTCACTTTGATGAACACCTCTCCATAAGCACCAGGGTAAACTAATCCCAGATTATCGTATCAAATTGCCATTGCTCACTAACCCTCCTCAGCGTGGTGTTGCAGAATTAATTACCAGTATTCATGATGTTCGTTACCGCAGTCCCTAAACACCCTGCATTGTGCATCATCCAGATCTACTGATATCTATCGTTGCATTTTCCAAGTGGTCCCTCTCCTGCTTTTTATCACTAGCTGTGTTTGCCAGGCTTCATTATACTTTTTTTTTTTTTTTCTCGAATCTCTGTACTTTTTGATACTTTATTCAAAGCCATTTAGACACTTAGAGCAATTAATTGTATTTTTTTCTCTTCAATTCTAATGGGCTGGTTTCTTCTGCTGGCATACAAGTGAGAAAAAAAAAGAACTCTTCTCTAGACCTTTTGGTCATTAGTAAATAAGTGTCCTAATTCTTACTGCTGTCTTGTCCCTTTAAGTTTGAAGCTGTCATACATACATCTTGTTTGCATCCTTCTCTTCTGTCTAAATTAATTCTTACCCTCAAACCTGAAGTAGCCCCGTGGTAAACCAGGCACAACTACGTTTAAAACCCTGCAGCCCTTCAGCATGAGTGTTTATCTGCATTTTAAGATGTTACGCTGCCATTTCTGGTACATGACTTATGTGCCTGCTGTGACTTTGCACTACAAGCTGAAAAAGTGGGGGCTTTTAGTGATAGCTGGTTTTAAACTGGCAGATAAATTGGCAAAATAGTGGCATGTTATCTTACGAGGCTGGAATAAACCCTTGTAAACTTTCTATTGATGTCATTGTGCCAAAATTAGAACTGCCTTTTAAGTTACACCAGCTGTATGCTGGACAGAAACTGTTTTGAGCAGCAGAGAGACAGCAGAGAAAGTCCTTGCTAGGATAAGGAGGACAGGTTTGCCCTTGTATGATTATTTTGCATTAAAGGGCATTAAATTCTTTCACCGTTGATCCTGACTGGTGTTTTATGTGTGACAAGCCAAAAGAAATGAGCAAGGAAAACAAGCATCCAAAAAAGGATGAAAAAACAAGGCCCCCGAATGCTGATGAATGCCATCTTCAATAGCCAGCTTGCAAGGCTTCCTGTTCAGTGATGTGACCTCATCTTCTCAAGGGAAGGAGAGCCCAAATGGGGAAGAGATTGCACTGAAACAGTCTCTAGCATACACCCAACATCTTGCTTTTGACTTTGGTATACCTAAAGCAGTGAAAGTCTTACGTGTGTTTTGTGTTGGCAGAGCTGTTTAGAAATGATGTTCAGGGTGACTTCAGGTGCTCGTGATGCTTAAATGAACTTGCCAGGGTGAAGACTGCTTGTGTATGTGTACCCATATGTAGATGATCCCTCATCTATAGCTGCTGTCCCCAGAGGAGAGCAAAAGCACGCATCATAAGCACCCCAATAAGATAATATAAAAGAATTAGTGGGTTTTTTTCCTTATGCATAAACCTTTCTTGACTGATTTTCTTCTTTGGGCATGTTTTGCAGATAAGTAAGCAGCAGCTCCAGACAATCAAAGATCGTTTCCAGGCCTTTCTCAACGGAGAAACCCAGATTGTGGCAGATGAAGCATTTATAAACGCTGTCCAGAGCTACTACGAGGTAAGGAGAGATAATACAGCATCCATATTCATACTTGTTCTCACCCCTATTCAGAGGCAGGGTTGAATTCTGAACAAATGGGTTGTCCTTTATCTAACAGCACAAAACAAAGACAAGTGCAAGGCCTCTTCCATCTGATGTTTGGTACATCACAAGGTTTCTGAGGCTCAGTGTGTGAACAGGCAGCCATACAGAAACCGTGGCTACACCGTGGTGTATCCTACAGCTTGATTATGGAGAAGGTTACTCTTCCTTGAAGCTGAAAAATAGCTTCCTGAAACTTTTAAATAGTGTACTCTCAAACAGGGAAGACAGCACAATATAAAATAAATGTCGAGTGCTCTCTATGAAGAATACCAAGAAAAGACTAGGCAGCACATTGTTGTGTCTAATTGACTTTGGGATGTTCAGCAAGAGTCTTGTCTTTTCTCTTTGGTGTGACAAGTGCTGTAGAGCAAAGAGACAGGGAGGAGAATGTAGATCTACAAAACTAGATGATACCAGAAAAGCTGAAGCATCATTCACAATTGTGCAAAACACTAACTATGCATATCTATTTTTCTGCACCTCTTTGTATGCAGCCCTTAATGCTGCCTTTCATATCTTTTCTCAGAAGGAAAGAGCTTCTGGTTTTGAAGGAAATCGGTGCTTGTGATTTGTATGAGGAGTGTTGCTTATTTTTTTGCTAGCTTTTCTGCAAGCCATTTCTCTTTCTCCCTAGAGTTATTCTGTCATAAAAGGTGAAGATTTTGAATTGCCTACATAAAATATTTCTCTGGAAGTGGAGTCTAAGAGGGGACTAAAATCAGATACTAAAACTGAAGAGAATTTTAACTCCATAAAAAATGGCAGCAGCTGCTTCTGTGTAAGGAAAGCACAAATTATCTCTGGATTAACTATATTAAACCAGCCTAGTAGTTACTGCTCCATCATTCTCTGTACAGGAAGGAAGCTGAGAGTAATTTACATCTCTTATCAGAAAAGAAATTGCCAAGGGATCATCAGTTTATCACAACTTTGCTGAACAGATTCTCTCAGAGAAACTTTTCAAGATGGCATGAGCTGCAATTTAGGATGCAAGAGCAGCATAATCTGTTCAGAGAAGGTTATTGGGCAGGAAAAGGAATCTGCTTAAAAAGAGACAAACTATGTCTCTGTTTTGCTGGTGGGTCTGACTGAAACTGCCCTGACCAGCTTCAGAAGTTCTGTGCAGTGTAATTGCCCCAAGCAATAAAACTTACAAAGAGCAGTTGATCAGCACTACGTGTCTGCAAACCCAATGTCTTCATTTCAGCTGGACACTCCACCTGCTCTGTCCTACTTAAAACAGGCCACAAAATGTGTGATGCATCACTCTGTCCTTTAGCACAACTTTCTTTTTTCTTCTTTGTAGCTGTTGGTCTCCTTTAATTTAAGGCTGTGTACCCTCAGCTTCTGTGCAGTGGTAGTATGGCTGCGTGTGACCTCCTTGGCACCATCTGCAGCGGCACAAGGCAAAGCCATCTATGGACATGGCAGGAGGTGCCTCAGCCAGCTCGTGGAGGCCAGTTCTCTTCTGCATGTGCCAGTGTGTGCACCCACGCTAGGATTTTGCTCCAGCAATTTGTCACTCCTGCTAGGCAGACTTACAGCCAGGCCATTCGCATGGTATTTTCTAAAGCAAGCAGCTCACCCTGCAGGACAAAACACCTCTTTTATCTTTCTCTTCCTATTTGATGGCCTTTTTCTGCTACTTTGTGCCTGACCGCCCCATGCCTGCTTCCCCACAGCCCTCCTTTCCTCTGCTGGCTGCTACTCCTCACCCAGGGAGGATAAACCAGGGCTGAGGGGAGACAGGCAGGGAGTCAGGTGTCCCTCTGCTCGCAGTGCTGCCACCCCTCCAGCTGGACTGAGGACCACAGATAACAACAGCCACTGGTGCTGGCGTGTATGGGAAGCCATTAGTGCTGTCACACAGGGTCAGGCCAAAGGCACCTGGAGTGGGTGGTTAGAGGGGGGATGTGGGAGCTGGGGGTGCTGCAGTGGGGCTGTTTGCTGTGGCCTCCCACTGATTCAAGCAGTCAGTGTGCTGGGGACTTCCTCAGCTGCGCTGGCAGCTTGGATTCTGATAGCTCTCTCCTGTTATCTGAAAGCACCTGGACACACCCAGGGTGTTAGCATTCATATTTAAGCTCTGCAAGGAAATGAAATGTGCACTGGTATCATTTCAGCATGGACTGAAGAGGCTGCTGGTGGCATCCTGCCTGTCTCGTCTGCAAGGAGCACTCCTCAGCACAGTGATGCTGGAAGGAAACAGCCCAGCCCTTCCTCAGCAGCCTTCCTGGGCTGGTCGTGAAGCAAAACACATGACTACTCCCAACAGATGCCTGTGCCATCAAGCATCTGGGAACATGGGGTGCCATGTTGCTGAGTGATATAGAAAAAAAATATCTACCATGTCCTTAGGTCATACTCAAGCTCTTTAATTATTGAGAGCTGACAGATACACCCTAGTGCTGGCACAGCTTCTTCCCAGCCTGCTGTATTCATCCATTCTCAGCATCATTAATAAAACAGCAGTTCTTGCTGCGCAGTGATTGCTCTCCTGTGTTCAGGGCTTGGGAGAGGACAGCCAACACAATATCCCCTTATCTCTCTCTCACCCTTCATCTCTGCATTGCTCCCATGGCACCTCCTGGTCTGCAGGACTCTGTTATGTTTTGACCCTTCTGCTGCTCTTACAGTGGGAAGAGCATCTTCATCAAAGACCTTCTCCATCCCTCCTGCTGTCAGTGTGCTGCACCTTGCAGGTTGTGCTCTCTGCAAAGTCTTCTCAGGCAGCCTCAAGCTGTGCTGAACCACCCTGGGCTAATTCAGTAGAGCTGGAGCAGGAAGGGATTTGGCCTCGTTCACCTGTGGCCATGCCACTTTCTAGTGGCCTTGGTGTTTACCCACCAGTTTGCAAAGGTGAGGCCATTTGTCCTCGTCCTTTCCTAGAGCGTTGTAATGGTGCCCTTGAAGTGCTGTTTGCCCAGGCTGGAAATACCCGGGCATGGGAGAAGCTGGGACACATGTTATTTACCTGGAGGTATCATTAAATTAATTGATTAATATGATGCCGTTCCTGTCATCTTGTGACAGCATGGCAATCTGCAAAGCTCTCCTCCAGTATAGTAGCTTAATGGAATCCTGGTCCTTGCACTGGTCAGAGGTTTCCCAGGGCCTTGGCTACCAGTATAAATGCAATGCAATGCCGTAGGATGACTGGGCCCCCTCTAACAGGGCAGAACTTGTCTAGGTGCATGTAGTTGTGCAATAACTTCCTTATTAAAACATTTGATAGAGCAAAATATAATCATGCTTTCCCAAATGGCATTTATATATCTGGTGAAGCGCGACTACAACATCGCATGAAGTCCTAATTGCATCAAAATATTCCCTTTTAGCAGACAGAAAGCAGAAGCTTCACCTGATTTCATTATGCTTCCCAGAGTACAGCTGAAACCTCTGTCCATCTGGCAACATGTGGTTGTTGAGTGAGGAGTTGGAAAGTGTTCTGGCAGCCAGTTATGGCAGCCAGTTAGTGGGCTTCCCAGCAGTGAAACCACATTTTGTGGTACTTCGGGGGGATTTTTTTAATCTTGTTTTTTTTAACTGACACCATTGGAAGTCACCCATTTTTTGCAGGTATTCCTGAAAAGCGACCGTGTTGCTAGGATGGTGCAGAGCGGAGGGTGCTCAGCGAACGACTCCCGGGAGGTCTTCAAGAAACACATTGAGAAGAGAGTACGCAGCCTGCCAGAAATTGATGGCCTCAGCAAGGAGACGGTCCTGAGCTCTTGGATGGCAAAGTTTGATGCTATTTACCGTGGGGAAGAGGATCCCCGCAAGCAGCAGGCCAGGATGACGGCTAGCGCTGCCTCGGAGCTCATCCTCAGCAAGGAGCAGCTGTATGAAATGTTCCAGAACATTTTGGGGATCAAGAAGTTTGAGCATCAGCTTCTGTACAATGCATGTCAGGTAAGGACCTCCCTGACAGGGTGGGAATGGAAGAGGGTTTCTTGGGAAATGGCTTGCCAATGGGAAATATTGCTAATATGAACTGGAAACTTGGGTCTGACCAGACTATTTCTGAGAGAACTTCCACTAGGGAAGGGAGTTCTGGTTCATGGTGAGACTTCTGCACTGCCATTTATGTTCTGGCTGTCCAAGTGGGCCACATCCTCTTGCTCATGCTGGTTTTTTTTCTTGGTTGGTTGCTTAGGGTTTTCTTCAGATCTTTTAGAAGATCGTCATAAAAAGTTTTCTTTGAAATCCCATAGGATTGCTGAGGTGGGGAATTTTTATTCCTCCAGCACAGTGTCTGGATGAGCATGTCTTTGATGGCACCTAAGTGGGCCGTTGTGCTGTGACTTGCTTGCCTTTCTGCTGTCACATCACCACTCTAAATGACAGAAGTATGTTCTTTCAGCCTGCAGTAACCTTATTAATACTCAAAGCTCAGATGCCCCTGGGTGGGTGTCTTATTCAAACTCACTTATTGAGGTTGGACAAGTTCTCCTTACGTAGACGGAACCTCTGTCTCCCCTGCTTGCCCATGACCTCAAAGTGGTTCTGCTTGCGCTATGAGTTCCAAGATAAATGAAAACCTTTCCCATTCCTCCCTTTTTGCTGCTACTAAGAGCCAGTTTCCCAGAAATGCAGAGCTGGGACTCTGCAGTCCTGCTTGCATTTCCAGCAGCTCTCACTGAGGGCTGTCAGTGGCTGTCCAGGCTGTTGATGACCCAGATTATGGTCCCCTGCTATCGGATATAAATACCACAGGCGGGATAAAGAATGTCAGAGTCACGGGGAGGGAAAGGTAACGCTGTGGAAAGTTTTTGGAGGAGGAGCAGACCTCAGTCCCTTCCTTGTAATTCAGGACTTCAGCTTCTTATTGAAATTAATACATTTGAGACCAATTCTGTCTGTCTTTTGTCTAGACATTTCCAGTTCTTTTCAAGAAATTATAGAAAATTATGTTTGGTCTGTTTTTTTCTCCTGTGAAGAGCTTAATTATCTTGCATTTGTTCTTCATCTCAGACCTTAATGGCAGAGTAGGGAGAGAATAATAAATGTCCCTGAGTAAGGCATCTTCGTAACAAAAAGGCAACAGCGAGGACTGCATTGGGCCTCATCAATTATGTTTACAAACCAGATTTTGTGCCTCCGTCCTCTGTTGGAAGATTTCTTTTACATAAAAACTGTAATGTTTTCAAGGGACGTGTTGAGAGCTGAGTCAATTCTGCAGTGGTTTTGTTTTTTTAACTTAAACCAACTTAAGCCCATCCTCCCTTGACCTGCTCTTGGCTAAGGAACTAGGGTGGTTTTGTGAGTGTGCGTGCGATCCTACCCTCTTGCTTTGTGGTTCCCAGTCATGCAGAAAACAGTATTTAATCATAGCTGCCCTCATCTCTGCTTATGAGAGCCTTTCTGGCTGACACTGTGAACCCAGTAGCTGCTCCCTGCAAATTGCCCTGTTGCATTGAGTGACCTTTTTCCTGCAGTAGGTCCTGGTTTTACTCTGAAAGTGAAGGATTTAATTCTGGGTCTTTTCTAATACTCCAAGGGAGCAAAACTGTAATTTAAGCTTTTAGAGAAAGACGTAATTTCTCTTGAAAGCTAGTGTTATCATGGGAGCTACTCTGTTTTTAATACCTGGATCGTGAGGATTAGCTATGCAGAAGGGAAAGCCCTTTATACGAGGTACAGTGCAGAAAATTGCAAGGCCAGCAGTTGTTCAGCTGTTTGGTACTTTCCTGGGGTACTGTGCGAGTTGGTTACAGTGTCGTGGTGCTGGCACAGTGGGATTGGGAGCCAACTCCATGGGGAGCAGAGGTGGGAGTGGGCCAGTGCTGCTCCTTCTCCCATCAGGTGCTGCAGGGAAGGCAGCAGTGAGCACCCAGGGAAGCTTTCAGTGCTACCTGCAGTCATGTCATCTGAGCTGAAGCAGAGAGATCTCTGGAGCTACCCAGCTACCAGCAGCCCTTAGGAGATAAAGCAGCAGCAGCTGCTCAGCACTTCCATCTTGCCATGGAGCACCAAATTTGGCGTTGACTTCTATTTCTTTCTACAGAGTCTCAGCCATTGCTTGCAGCCAGTCTGTTGTAGGGTATAAGTAAAAACATCTGTAGGTCAATAGGGCTTGTTTGCTTAGCTCATATGGGGCGTTTCTGGTAGAAGTCAAATGTTCACACCACTTGTCTAGCATGTTTTCTGTAGAAGAGCTGCAGGGGAGAGCAGAAAACGATAAGCAATGAGCAGTGATTTGGTAATCTGCCCCTCAGCGCCCATGAAAATTTCCTCCTGATCTCTCATGATGAAGCACTGGCATCAGCCCTGAAACAGGAGATGTTTCTCTTTCCCTCCTAAATTTTAGTAACAAACTATTTTCTATTCCAGAGGCTCTTGGTGTTCACACAGGGCAGATGTGTGAACTGCCCAGCTGCTCCAGGCTGGAGGTGCAAATCAAGCCCTGGGCACTGCCCTTTGTGGCTTAGAAACTCTCCTGTGTTGTAACCCCTTGGACTGTGCTGAGCCATCCTGTACTGGTGACATCTCTGACGTGGGAAGTCTGTCATCAACTGGGGAGCCAGAGGCACTTGCTGATGTCACAGCACTAAAACCAGAGACATCTGGAGAGAGGATTGTGTGTGTATAGCATTGCAGCAGCCTGAATGGTTACTGGACAGGAGAGGACCTGGGACAGCTGGAGGGGAGGAACAGCTCCCTGCTTTTCATGTACATGTGTTCTGTGGCCATGGCAGGGCTGGGACATGTTTCTGCAGGACTTTCTTCCAGCTGCTTACTCTCTCCCCCTGACACTTTGCATTTTCATAAATTTTCATTTGCAGCACCTGTCTGTCTTTGTTTGACAAGTCATCTTCTGTAAACACCTCTGCTCTACAAGCCTGTCCTGAAAACAGCAGTGAGCTCCCTTCCCGGGTGGCTTTGCAGACACCTCTCAGATGGTTCCTGCAGCTGTACTTGCAGCACAGAACACACTTATTGGGCTTTGGGACACTGGCCCCATAACCCAAAACCCAGTAATTTATTTCATCGTGCTGTTTTGTTTCCATTCAGATTGCATTTCACTCGGAGTCAGCCTGCTTAGGCTCCCTGTGAAGAGACACTGACTCTGTTGGTCTGGCTCTTGTCTCATTGGAGTTAATTGGAAGTACAACTTCAATCTTAATAATTTGATTGAAGCGTCTGTTGCCTGTTTCATAAGAACAAAATATTTTCTATATTCTGCTTGTGAATAAGCTTTAAGTAAAAGGAAAACACTGTCTGGCATTTTCCTGGGTGCACTAGAATTCCAGTGTTCCCAGAAAGGCTGTGCAGGCTGAATCTGCACTCGTGTGAGTGATTTATACCCTTGCTTTTCTCCCTTGGGCTGCACGCAGGCAGCTCCTGCCGAGCCCACCACGGACCCTGGCTCGGCAGCCTGTCACGGTGCCAGCGCAGGCAAACCTCCCATGCAAATCTGGGGGCCATCAAGAGCTTCCCAGCACCAGTTTGGCATGGTATAACTTACACTTATTTTTGACCTACGCCTGTCTGCCATGCAACAGGAGGAGTTGGGAAAGGGAGGCTTCTCCCTGGCAGGCTGTCTGAACACCGTCACTATTTCTGGAGCGGCAGCATGGTGCTGTTAATGAAGTTTCTCTGTCAGTCACTTGTGCTTAGAAAAATGAAGCCCATCAACTTCTCCCATTGCTCCCAGTGGCTGGGAGCAGAGGGGCTGGCTGGTCTGATGTGCTCTCCCGTGCTTTGGTAGGCAGGGTGAAACTGCACCAGAGGCTGGGCAAGGAAACAAGGGGTACAAAAGCTTTGCCTAGGTTTTGTCCTCCTAAAGCATGAGCAGGAACGGTGCTGAGCACCCCAAATGCTTGCTTGAACTTCTGCAGTCTGGAAGAAGGTGGTTTTTCTCTGTGTGGCCTCCTAATCATGCTCACTAATTGCATACTGATGACATCACTGGGACAGCATTTCCATTAACTTCTGAAATAATAATTTGTTTATGCAGAAGGAGGAGGATTTCTAAGGGGATATTTTTTTTTAATACAATATGCCCAGATGGTCTGAGGTAAGTGTATTATTAATGTGAGAGCAGTGATATAGCAGGATCTGAGATAGCAGCAAAGCAAAAGGGATTGATGCAGGTGGAAAGGCTTTTAGGAAACAAGGATGGGAAGTGGTGGTATAGCAGAATGGTTGTGGACATAATGGTGTTCTTAAGCACAACCTCTGACTAGAATATTTTAAATAATACACAGAGGCTTAAGTTTTTAGCATAACACACACTATGTGTCTTGTTTCTGTTCCACTGGAGTCAGTGTGGGAATTGAGTATCTCGGCTCCAGCAGTGAGCTCCTCTGCTGTGCAAGAGGCATAGTGGAAAGAGAAATGTGCTTTGGGCTTGGTTCCTGGTCCGGAATATGCTGGCAAGGCTTGAGTTTAGCTCTTCTGCTTTGTAATTAACCTGTGACTGTGGAGGAGTCATACCGGAGCTATTCTCTGTAACTGTTGGGCAATTCCAAACTTGGGTCTTTGCTGCAGCTGGCATTTCCCTGGGCTCAAGCCCTGTATTTCCCACTGACCTTCGTGATGGCTGAATTGCAGCATCTCTGAAAAATCAGGCTGTGGTGTTCTCCCTGTCTTGTTCTTCACCAGCTGTAGGGAAGTGATTTACTTTTCTGTCTCAAACTGTGTTTGAAAGTCATTTTTAGCTACAGTGAGAAGAGAAGGAGCTATTACAGCACTGTTGAGTTAATCCAGCAGCAGCAGCTGATGTCCAGACCACATCTATGATGAGCTGCCCACTTCCATCCTCCCGCTTGGGAGGAAGCCTGAGATTCTGGTCTGTCCCTGCAGGACAGTCTGAACTCACTTTCCAATCTGACTTTCTCTACTTTCCTGGGTCTGAGGTGTCCCATACGCTGTGGCGTTTCTGTTAAGAGTGTGAAATACCTGTGCTAATTCCCTTAGATATTAGATAGCTAAATATATTCACGTGAAACTTGCTGAGTAATATATAGTAAGTAATACATGGTTGTGGTTTTTCAGCATCTATTCCTGTCCATCCAGGTGGAAGGTAAAACACCAGAGAAGTGTGCATGTGTGGGTGGGCTACAACACAGACCAAGTCCCATCACTGACTGGTGGTCATTTCACATGAAGGCATGAAAGCATCTAACCAGTGAAATTGAAATTGTTCTATAGTTTTGGGCACCTGTGATTTTAGCTAGGAAACATTTCAACCTAAATTTTTCTGACTAGAGATGGCTTAAGACTAGAATTCACTGTTTTGACATTTATTTTTGCAGCTGAATTAGGACGCTGTGTCCAAAGGCTGACATTTCTTACAAAGCAGAAAGTTTCCCTGCCAAAAAAATTTGTTTCAGAAGCATTAGCAGAAAAGATATTTAGGATTTCTATCCTGAATCAAATGTTTGATTTTAGCTCAAGTCAGTATTAGAGATGATTTGCTGAGGTGGTGTCTCGCCTTCTGCCCCTCCCTCATCTCTGCAGTTTGGGTGGTTTTCCCAAACTTTGTTTCTTGATTCACTGCGGTGGTTTGAGCTCATTGCAGAGATGCTGCGGTGGTACTTGGAAGATGCAGCCCAAGTTTGGGCAGAAACAAGTCAGGACAGAAACTCCTGGGAGTCGCTGTAACAGCTCAGACAGTGAGATGAGGGTTAAGTTGACCTCTGGTTTGTTTGTATTCTCTTCAAATCAAGTTTTTCATTTAGTTTGTTGTGATGAAAACTTCCCAGCGATACCTTGCATGGAAATTGAGCACAGGGTCATTGCACACAGCATGGAGTTACCTGTCTGTGCATGTCTCTGTGTCCCTTCAACTCAGAGATACAGAGATGTAGTATCAGATCACTCCTTTCTGCTCCCTATTCATCCTTTCTGAAGAACACAAAGCAGTTCATTTTTATTCTAGCTTCAGCTGTAAGCTCAGCGCATGTGAAATGGCAATCTGCAGTTCTGGGCATTGAAACACTAAGACAGGCTGTAGTGAACCTTCCAAAAAGGTGGGAGGTTTGCTTCAGCCCCAGAGCCCCTGCACAGACCATCACAGGGGCAGTGGGGGAGAGCTGGGGCAGCTGCAGGGCTGCGGCAAGGACCACTGAGCCTCCACAAGCTCCTGTCTCCAGGGCTGGATACCTGGATGCTGGGGATGACCAGCAGCTCTGGCCAGCATTGCTGTCCCCCTTGCAAATCCCCAGAGCATCAGCCAGATTGCTTGGCTTTGCTTTTTTTTTTCATTCCTCTCTTTCACTTCTTCAAAACGCTTTCCGGTCGCTCCGCCTATTTCCACGCTGTGAATGTTATCCCCCCCGCCTTAAAGCAAAGCCACCACCAATAAAAATGGGTTAAGGTGGTTTTGAGATGATCAAAAGCCTCCAAATCCATAAAGCATCATACTCTGTTTTCAGTAATTCAGCATTTATTTCCATGGAAACAGGAACGGCAGCCTGGAGCCTTCTGCAGGGTTGTAATTACTCGGGCGGCAGCGGCAGTGTGCCCGTCAGGGCTCGGGCATCTCCCACGGACAGCAGTGATTTAGCACCCAATGGGAAAGCGGAAAAGGAAAAAGAGTTGGGAAGTGAATGAAATTCTCCCCTTCGTAATAACGCAGCGTAGATACACGTGGTCCTTCAGGGAGGAGGGAGAATTACCCTTCTTCGTCAGTCTGGGGTGCAGTACTTGCAGGAGGGATGTTTGCATGGGAGGGTGGAGAAGCCGAGAGGCAGAGTGCAATCTGCAGTGCCCGGGGTGGGGGGAGTCTGATGGCTGGCTCTGCTGGACCCTCAGCTGCCAGCCACCCCATTTGGGAGAGGTTTACGGATGGGAGTCACCCAGGAAGTACAGAGCAGTCCCCTGATTGTCCCTGGTGGTCCCATGTGGTGCAGAAACAGTGATCCTCCATATGATGCATCATTTAATGTCTTGATAATTAGGAGCAGGAGAGGTGGTTAGGATGGGTCGTCTGTCTGCTTCAGCATCCAACACCCAGTCTGTCTCCTGCAGCATCCACCGTGTGAGATCTGTGAGGAGGAGCTCAGCCAGCTGGAGGGGGCCATGGTGGTGAGCAGGGTGGCCCTGCCAGCCCAGCAGCGTGCCACGGGGTGCTGGCTTTTTGGGGAGGGAAGGTGGCAACCACTCTCTGCCAGGGTGGGACCCGCTTCCCTGAGCTATCGTCACTGAGCTTCTGATTTGCACACACACGTGTGGACTTAACGTGTGTGTCCATTAGCTGTAGGATCAGCTTATGTTACGTGCTGTTACGGACTTAGAGAGCAATCTTGGCCCCTGTAATTAAATTTAAAGCAAATTAGCTCTTCTATTAAACAAAATAAATCTGATGTAGCCTAATGCTGTATTCTCTAGCTATGGCTGATCAATCGCTCCTGCAAAGAGCAGGCAAATGTTGCTGAGCAGATGGTCTTGGCTGAGGCATGGTCAATTAAACTAATTAAAGATGCTTTCATTTAATCAGAGGGTGTTTTAACCCTGTTAGCTGCCAGTTGGGGATGTATGTTTTGTGCACAAGAAACTTCTAGTTCTGCCTCTCCTATGGACATCTTCGGGGTTTGCAGTCCCTTTACAGAAACCAGGCTAGACTGGGCCACCGAAGAGCAGATGTTTAGCAGGGAAATTAAAATGACTTGCAACACCAGTGAAGACTTGCAGAGGAAAAGTCAGTTGTTTTCTTGTAACACTAACCAGAGATGTTTATTAGACTGAAGAAGCCTTCTGCACTGCATGCTTCCCACGCTACCTCCTGCCAGCCTTTCCTCTGGGTTGTGGGGTGTGGATGTCTCTCTTCAGCCTAGCCAAATGTTGCTTGTTCCACCAAAACAAGCCAACACTTATTTAAGGGACAGAAAATGGTTTCAGCATCCAGACAGGTTCTGGAGTGGAGGAGCAGCCTCTTATTTCTGCTCTCTGCTGCCATACAAAATGTTTTGGCTTCTGGGAGCCCCTCCACCATGGGGTTCTGGAGTTTGATTTAATTCATTATTTGCTGCAGAAGTCTCTGAGGCCAAAGTCTTGTTTTAGATTACTTAATAGAACACTCGGTTGTTATTTGTCACAACTGAGCACCCATCCCTCCCATTCCAGTGCCTCCCCTGCCCCCCTTCAGGGTGGCACCACATGCCAGCAAGGTCAATGCAGCCAAAAGACGTCATTAGTCTAATGGGAAAGCATGAAAAAGTATCTCAAGAAGCAGCAGTAGAGAAGAACAACACACCCAGACCGTTGGTGAGCCTTTCGTTGGGCAGCACTGAGGGGCTGCAGCACGCTGGGACCAGTGGTCCTCTGCATTTCCAGCAGCTTCACAGATTAAATCAGAAACAGTTGTGCTTTGATCCAGGGCCCACATGGGCAGCTTTCTGCTTCAGACCAGATCTGTCCTGCTACAGTGACACTGAGCCCTGCAGGTACTTTGGGGCTAAAGTCAGGATGATTTTCAAGATGTTCATCCTTTGTGAAATGATTTTTTTAATCTGTGTATTTAGTGAGGGGTTTTTGTGGTGCAATATCAGCTGAACTCACTTTGTTGTCTGTTTAGACTGATTAATTTCCACAGTTTAAGGTTTAAATTACCCTCAGGTTATCTCTTCAGTTTGATTTTTTTTCTTTCCATTGGCCCATGAATACTTTTCATTGTCTGCATTCATGCTGCAAAGGAATGCATAAAAAATAACTATGGTTACCTTATAAAATATCAATGACCTGACATTTTCAATCTACCTTAACCCCTCTATTTAGAGACTGCTAATTCTCTTCTTTCACTGAAAATTTAGTTGTTGGAATAACTTCCCTGCTGCTTGGACACATTTTTTTTTGTTCTTTTCTCCTAAGACCAAGAGACCTATTTCAAATGGATGTTTATTAATACAATCTCATTTCTGTACCTCCACCTCACATTTTGGCAAGAGTAAGTTGAGTGGTGAATTCCTGGCTCCAGGTAGCAGGAACTGGGGAAAAGTCTGAAGGATTGGAGTAGCTGATGATGTGCTGATCTGCTGATGCTGCCATTTGCAGACTAGCAGAGGGCTCTGGGAAGGGGAGCACTTTGGCCCTGAGATTATTAACTGGGAGAGCTGTTCTGGTGTCTGCTGCCTCTGCAAGTGCTTGGCTGCTTCCACCTCTGAGTTTTGTTGCAGCAATAGATCAGAGCAGAGGGTAGGGTGAGGAGGATGGACTGTTCCTAGCATAGCTATGCAAAGGGGAATTGCTGAAGAAGTGGGAAATATTTTGCAGGAGCTAGAGAAATGGGTAAAGTTCTCAAGCATCATTAAATGTGACTATTTGGAAATTATAGCTTGAAACCACTTCAGTGGAGAGGAGATTTGGGATAGCACAGAATATAAACCCCAGAGGTGTTACCTTTGTATTGGCAGAGAGGAGACTACCGATAGAAATGGGGGAGCAAATGGAGAACTTGGTGCTGACTTCAGGTAAACCTCTTTGCACTGAAAAACTCAATGAGCCCATGGGACACATTGCCACTGCACAGAGTGGCCCAGCCTCCAAGCAGCTGGTGAGACTGCCCCAAGGAGAAACCAAGCCAAACGTTGTTCATCACAGGGAGGGGTGGTAGTCAAATGCCATACATAAAATCAGGTATTTACTGCTGATCTCCCCAAAAAAACAACCTAATGTAACTGAGATGGCTTGGAGTGTGGATCTGAGATGGGCTTCCACGCGGTCTGGTTCCCAGAGATGCAATTTGACTCTCAAAATGCCATATTTATTTTGAGCAATCTGCCTTGTTTCCCTAACTTTGAATTGGGTGCAAGCCACTATATGTCTAACCCGGCTCCTCAGCATGTCCCCGTGTTTTATTAGGAAAGGAAAATGTCACTCTTCCTCTTTGTCTTTCCCTTGACCAGAGATGGTGAGCAGAAGACCTGAGGAAGAAATGATCCCACAGGCCCCCTTCAGTGAGAGTAATCCTGTTTTCTCTTTGAGCGGCATTTGTTCTGTGCAGTGCATGTTCCTGTCAATCAGCTCAGGAGGCCTTGGGAGACAGAAGGGGTGTTATCCAGACCTCTCCCTCTTTAAGCAAGGAACTGCTAGCTGCAAAAGAACCCATATGTGATGCTTATCTTAAGGAAGGCTGGAATACTTAATAAGACATAACTGGTGCATGACCTTGCTCTATGTTAATGCCTCTCTCTTCCTTTTAACCGGAAAATACAATGCAGCTGCTGGAATTTAATTTTGCATGTAGGTCTTCAAATCTGATTTGAATTTCGCATGAAAACCTCAATGCTTTGCAGCACTGCAGCCCTCAGTCATGTATTTTATCACTGAAATCCTGTTGCTTTCCTGGGGAACTTTCAATGCCTATCTCATAACCAAAAAAGGAAAGATACCATTGTAGTTGCACATAGCAGGGGCTATACATGGTCATGCTGGAGAGTTGTGCTAGAGCTCTGGGGTCTTCATTTCAACCAGCAATGTCTTCTTGGAAAACATGGACTGCGTTTCACTGAGCTGTACTAGCTTAGTGTTGCACATTACTGTTTCAGTTTGCTTTTTATCATCTTAAATAGAGAACTCAGTCTTGTGACATGTATCATCCACCAAGTGAATATTTTGAAAGTTCTGTATTAATATTTTAATGAATTTTCTCTAATCTTACTTCTGAAACACATGGTTTCTCCAAGGCTGCTTCTACCCCTTTGGAATCCATATTAGGTTCAGTATTCCAGAAAAGAGAATTATCTTTAAAAAAAAAAAGATGTGTTATTCACCAGTCCTTTCCTTCACTCCCTACATTTCATTCTTCAGACTACCACTGTTTCTGTCTTACTTGACGAATGCTTCATGTCACAGCTTGGGATGTGATAGACAGTGTCATTTTAATTCAGAAGAAAGTTTGGGAGTCAGATGGATCAGGCCATAGAAAGTACTGCATGAATATAAAATACATCTGGGTTAATCTTCCAGTCTGCATCTAAAAGACTACCAAAATAAAAAGAGAATAGGTATATTTCTTAAGAGAAATGAGGTGCCAAGAATTTTGTTCAAAATGATATCAAAGTAGGCGCATATTTGTTCCCACTGAGCTGACTATAAATTGGGAAATGATCAGCAAACTAGATTTCATGCATTTCAAAGGCTCAGTCTCAATATCCCAAACTACAGGGAATGCAACTTATGTAAGCTGTTCCTTACCCCTATTTCAGTGTTTTCATATTCAATATACTATGGTTTTTTTTTTCTGGAACATCTGATTCTACTCATGTTTCCTGAGAAATTAGTGTGCAATTTCAATAGGGAATTAGATGCAAGGCAGCTCCAAATACATCCTCTCATGTATTTAAAAGGCAGCTATAATGGCTCAAAGTCACATAAGAACCGTGCTGGCCTCCATCGCGTGGACTTTGTTGTATAATGCAGGGCAGCAGTGATGTTTCCTAGCAGGAGTGATCTGTGCGTGTGCTTTTCAAGTGTTGTAGCCTTTGGTCCAGTTCTTTTGTCTTTGAAATAGAGGACAGTAAGAAGATGGGGAGGTGATGGCACATTATTCTTTGTCATTCAGTGTGAGGTCTTTGGAGAAACATCATTGCAACAAAAGAGGGAAAATTATTGCATCCCCCCATTTAACAAAAAGTAGGATGGTGTGACAGCCAGTCCTTCCAAAGAGTATTTTGAGATTCAAGGCTACATTGAACTGAAGTTCACGTAATATAAGATGACCCAGAAGGCAAAGGAGGAGAGGTATGAGTCTCTCTGGGGTTTGTGCAGCCAGGCTGAAGTCAGACTTCAAGGGCACATGTGTTTTGCTGTAGATGCTGTAAAGTTGGAGACTGTTGATGTTAAACATTGATAGCTACAGCCTGGAAGCGAGCAGCACATCTGTATGTGAGCTGGGAGTGCTGGTGGCCCAGGAGAGCACAATGTGAGATAGAGGTTGGAGCCTGAAACTCTGAACACGAGGTGTCCTTGTGTCACCAGGCTCCCAGTCATGACCAGTTTCCTGCACCTTGTGTGCTCTGAGTCACTGGCAGAGCTGAGCTGCATACTGGTGTCTTTTTGCTTGAGCCTTAAGCCTTCCTTAGAGCATGCAAGGGGTGGGGATGGGGTGGCTGAAATTATAGGCATTTCCTACAACAAAGCAGAACAAAAAGTGCAGATGCATGATGTTGCCATCCTCTTGGAGTGTGCTGCCAGCTGAATGAGGTTTGCAATGAAAAAAGGTGCTGGGGAGGGAGGAAGCACAGTGACCCACAGAGAAGCACGCACAGGTTTTACCCAATGGCCTGATGGGTTTTAGTTCAATGAACCTGCTTGTTCTCAGTGGTGCTGAGTTGTGCCCCGTGCTCATTTCTGCATCTTGACTGCCGCCTGTGTTCACAGCTAGACTGGCAACAGCAGCAAGAGTGCAGGTCTCCAGTCATCTCTGGCCTACAGGAAGGGAAACTGGGCAAGATCTATACTGAGGATGTTTTGCTCCAGTTACCAACGTAAGAAGGTAACGTGTAAGGCACGGAAAGCAGAGTACTGGGTCACAGAGAAAGTTAGGAGATCTTGGCAGGTAACACTGATTGCAGTAGGATCCTGCTGAGATGCATTGAGCTCAGGGCTTTACTCTTTGGCTGTTCCTTAGCAGAGGAGCATCAGTGAAGTGTTTCCTTGTTCTCAGGTTGAGGACCCATCATGTGAAGGAGTGAAGTAATTTGGCAGAAAAAAAAAAAACCCTTGCATTCCAGCTGGTCCTCAGGTATCAGAGGAGCTGGGGGCGGCTGGGCTTGGATTCTGAGTGCTGTCCAGCTTGGCAGTATCAGTCCGGCCACGTTCAGTGTGTCTGCACTCTCCGGGCTCCGGATGCAGAACCAGCGCCCTGCACTCCCCGGCCGGTCGCGCTCCACGGCTCCACGCAGCCAGGAAGGAGCTGTGGCACCCAGGGGGAGACTCTTGCGACCGGCAGCGTGAAGAGCGCAGTTTATCGAGAGCAGCAGAGGTGCGGGTTCTCGCGGATCGCCGGCCATAAATTCACTGTCTGCAAAGCACGTGCAGATGTACAAAAGGCATGAGATTAAAGAACAGCTCGGGAAAATTTCTGTTTCCCAGGGAAATACTCGGAAAGTCCAGATCTTATCCAAAGGCGTCCCTATGGGAGGGAAGTGAGGTTCAGCCTGTCACCTGATCCCAGGAGTCACAGATGGTCAGTGATAGTATTCACCCTGACTTGTCCATGTTGATGTCTTCCCTGACATCCCCCCTTACTTAAACCATTTGTATAATAATTTTTACCATCAAGGTGGAGCTTGAGTGCCTCTAATCATAGATACCTGTATTGTGATTGGTGTAAATTTCTCTTGCTTCGCTTTTAAAGATAGAGCTGAAGAAGATTTACAGTGCAAGCTCAGTGAGGGGTGGTCACACTTTGGAGGTGGGTAGCCTTTGGGCTGGAGGTGTGTTTTGGTATTATAATGACATTATAATGAGCAAATTTAGCACAAAGGACAGCACTTTGTCAAAGGCTGACAGACTGTTGGCCCAGGGTGGCAAACAGGCAGCTTATCAGTCCTGTGGTACCATCAAGTTCCCATCTCTGCCCTGATTCACAGGGCTTGGCCATGGAGTCTTCACTCCATCCCCCGTGCTGCTTGCAGGCAGCGTTGCTTAGGGAACTGTTGTGAAATGGATTCCTTGCACACCCGTTGCACTCTACCCTGAGAGTTTCTCCAATGTTATACCTTTCCTTAATGTGTGAACGATGCTGCACCTTTAAAATTATTCTAATTTCTAACTCACCTCCAGTCATTATTCCACAGGACCTTGAGCTCCTGGCATTTCTGGAAGGTTTTCTAAAGATAGCTGGATTCTTTTGTATGTAGCTAAGTCCAGAGATGACAGTAAGGAAGCCTTTTGTGTGGTTTAAATGATAAAATTCTAATAGTGGAGTAATTAAAATGTCTCCTATTTGTTCTCAACACCAGCCATTTATCCTGCTGATATTTCTGCCAGTTTCCTGGCAAGCTCCTGTTGTGCAACACTGGTGAAATGAGCTGCGGACGTGTGCTTGGCTGCCTTTACCAGGAGTCTTGTGCACCTGTGTGCAGAGCTGAGACCAGGACAGAGAAAATAGCTGCAAAACAGAGCTGTGGATTCATGGAGAAACTATCGACACAATAATTTTAGCCAATCAGGTGATGCTTGTTATATTTGGCAAGAACGTCGTTTGCAAAACACAGCACTTGATTTTGTTTTAAAATCATATGAAGACCCAGTGTTCTTTATTTCTGATGCAGGATGTAATAGCAGCAACATCTCCTCGTCCCTGTACCCAGTGTCTCCTTGTGGCTTGAAATCTCATTCCCAACCCTCCCTCTCCATGCATATCCAAATTCTCAAAAATGTAAAATACTGAGCAGCCATTTTCAGTCACCTTCCCAGTTCTTCACTCACCTTTCTCTTTGTGGATTTTCCCTTTACTTGACCTTTTTCTCCCTAACAGTGAGGAAAAACAGGCTGGGAACTGTTCTGCTCAGATGGTTAAGTAGCAATTGAGTGTAAATTAGCTGTGGCTGCCACTGTCGAAATGATTCCAAAATAACTTTGTGGGGGAGAGTGGCTGTCAGGTCAGACGGGAGCAGCATGGTTTGGATGTGCTTGGAAGGAACAGAGTTAGAGAAGATAATACCAGTTAGATTAAAAGAAGAGCAGCGCATTCTAAACGCTGGTTTATATGCTATCAAAGATCCAGAATAAAAGTTACGGTGACCACTCATGAGTATTCAGCAGTAGTATTTGGGAAGGGCTCTGTTTCAAACCCTGCCTTTCCCATGAACATCTGCAGTATTTGCCATGAGGACCGTGTGGTTTCTTTGAGGTTGATACGAGAGCTTTCCTCTGGGAAGTCCCTGCTGACAGTGTGGTCCTTAGCAAAGTGAGAGGAGAAAACTGGCCACCAGTTTTGCTGATGTTTTGGCTAAGTGATCTGCTGCCGTTCTCCCTGGGTAGCACTGGCTGCAGCCCTGCTGTTCCCCCAGCACAGCCTGGTCAGTGGCAGGAGGTGACTCTGCTCCTTTCCCATGCATTTCTTTTGCCATCCATGTAACTCCTGATTGTCTTTATTACCACTTAACGTGGGCAATTGTTCAGGGTCATTGCTTGGTCAATCTGTTCCTCCTTTATGTATGATGACTGCAAAACAGCTGAGGAGGTCTGGCAGCCAGTAGAAGCCTTATTTCTGCAAACGAAAATAGCCAAAGATGCGTTCAAGGAGATAACTGGGATCATTAAACTTTCCTATCATAATGCCAGTTGCAGTTCTGTCCATTGTATGGCTAAAAACATAAACAACGTAAATGAACAAAGTAAACCAGAAACCAGTTCCTATCCCAGGTATACCAGCAGAAGCTCTCGTGTTGTCACATCAGAGTATGGGCCCAATCTGAGCACTGTCATTAGTGATCTTGGGAAGACCTGGTCTGCTTCACAATGAGAGTGATTTTCTGGATTATGACAATTAAAATACTACTTGTTTAGGCCACATCAGTGATTATCATTCACAGGAAGCACCACGTGAACTACGGCAAGTCAGTAACTCACCCTGAGATTTGGGAGAGCTGGTGTCTCAATGCCTTACATTTTGTCTTGTCTGCGATCAGGATGACAATAGAAGCATGAGATGATTTAGGGAAGGGCAGCGCAGGATGCAAGGGCGGAAGAGCAAGCACATCTGTCTCCTTAAGGCTTCATGCCATAGCAGCATGCCACAGCAGAAAGGAATCTCTCTGCTGTTGCGTGAAATTACTGGATGCCAGATATCAATCAAAAGTAAATCGCTCCTGTGCAAAGGCGGAGAGTTCAGAAGAATCATTAATAACAAAACTCCTTCAGTGTAGAGGCTGCTGAGCAGGGCTGTGTCTGGCTGCTAGTGAGGGGTGCTGGTGAGCAGAGGAAGAGAAAACTGGGTCAAAGTCCCTCTGGAAAAAGTAGTTAATGCCCACTGATAGCATTACATCAGGTGTAACATGCCACAACCTCAGTGGGCATGCTGAGGTCTCTAGCCATGGTGGTGACAAGCCTTTGGCATGTGAAGGTTTGGCTCTTGCAGGAAGGCGTGAAAGAAGAGCTAGGATTTGAGTTCTGTGTGTGTGGAGTCATGAAGAAGGCAAGGGCAAAGATAAAAAAAAGACTGAAGGACTTGAACAATGCAGTGGAGGAGATGTATCTCAAAAGACAGTGATGGTGGAAGACTGTTGAAGAGTGGATTGGGATGAGGAGGATGTTGTGGGATCTGGTGAGTAAAAGTTAGGAACTGATCATCCTTGTGGGATGCTGAACAGGGTGAAGAGGATTTGACTTTCATAGTAGCCTCTGAAACAACTGTGAGGACAATAGTGCATGAATGAGTTTGATCTCGGGAGCAGTGCTGTAGTTACAGTGGCTACTCAGGTCTTGGCTAGGTAAGTAGAGGAAGCTCAGTAAACATTGGGGGATACCATTAACCTTCTACAGGACATCAGAAAGGCCTCTATTACATCCACATCTGGGCTCTGCACTATAAAAACGTGTTGGGAAGGTCTTGGGAATCATGGGAGGATAAGGAAGGGCTAACAGTTTGGCTTACCCGGGGAAGAGGTCCTACATAATTTGATCTGTTTGCAGATCAGTGGAGCGATCTTTAACCATGCGTGTACAAGTGCAGTCAGACTGGGGCATCAGAGCAGATGCTGCCAGCTGCACTTCTGCTGGTCAGGGCTGGAAGAACTGGAAAGAGGTTGTGACAGCGTTCCTCTCTCCTGAAGGATACACTGGATATTTTTTTATGAGATGAACTTAAGTTTGAATGGAGGGTATGGCCTTAACATAGCAACTGTAGGCTGAACTTTACTAGGGGTGTACAGAAGATTGCATGGGAAGGGCCTAGTTGTTCATTTTGGGCTGGGAGCCCATTAGCCTTACATGGCTCGGGAGGTTTTGGACACCATGAAAGTATCAGTGTCATAGCTGAATATGGAATCAAAATTAGTTCAGTTATTTAACTGAGCTTTGTCTAGGCTGGTTATTTCATTTGCATTCGCAGCAAAGTTGTACTGGGCTCTGCAAAGGAGCTCTGCAACCAGGGGGTTGGAGCTGTTCCCTGGTGACCTGAAGCCAGAAGGCTTTGCTGTGGCAATACCTGGGTTAGGAAGTGGGACTGGGATGCAGGAGCGCTCGTGGCTGCCTGGCAGTGCAGATGAGGTGATGGCAGATGAGGGGACGCTGCTTTGCCAGATGAAGTTTGTTACAAATTCCCATCTGCTCGGAAGCAGAAGCTATAAGGTTTGTGCTGTGCAAGTAATTATTTGTTATACATTTTTAAATATGAAATCTAGTCCAAATGGCAAATATTTTTAGAGCGTGTCCTTGTGCAGTTAAGAAAGCTGCCAGCAGCATAAACCTGAATAACTCTGCTTGATGATCAGGGTGGGGACAGGAGATGATTATCTGCACTTCATGCAGTAGCTGCTGTGCATGGCTGGCACTGAAGTGTCCCCTGCACACGGTTGGGAGGGTGCCTCTGAAGAAGATGGTTCATAAGGAGCACTGGCAAGTTTGTGCCAGGTTTCTGTTCGTCCTGCTAATGGTGGCAGTGAGCACGGTGGGGTGTGCTAATGCAGCCAGGAGCTCTGTGAGCAGGAGTGCAAGTGGGCATCGCTTCTCCTGCCTCTGCCTCAGCACCAGCAGTTGTCCTTGCCTGCCAGGTGAATGGGTTTACTTGGAGAGGGAAAACAAATAAATTTAAAGAGAAGGAATTTCTGCTTTGCCCATTTTCCCTTCCCCGCACTGAGCTGCTCGTTCCCTCTTCAGCTGGTCTCCTGCTCACGAGGCAGCATCTTGCAGAGCCAGCTGCTTTCTCACCCCCAACATTCATTTTACCTGTGAAGGAAAGTGCACATCTGGCGCAGCTGGCAGGTGTTTGGCCAGGTGTGAAAATAGCTCCAGAGGAGATGGGAGAGGATTGCTGGTTTTATCGTGGTGGAATAAGGAAGAGGCAATGTCACATCTCTGTTTTCAGCAAGTGCGTCCTGTGCAGCAAACCTGTATGCAGTTTGTAATGTAGACAGATTTGGGATGAATTAAGCATTTTTTGTATTTTCAAGGAACTGGTTGAGTTGTTTCAGCAATATTTTACCCTTCACTGTAATTTCCCCCACCAAAAAAGAGTGAGGGAATGAATTTGAGATGGTTCTGAGTATTCTAGAAGCAGAATGGCTTTGTTTTTTAAGATTACAGAAAATGTAGTGAGGAAAACTGTCTGTAAATGATTTCTTTTTGAGGGGGCAGGATATGTTGTGGATTTTGCTCAGCCTGTGAGCCAAATGATTCAGTTATTCCGTCAGCTTTCATGCAAGGTCACAGCGTGATCCTCAGATGATTCTCTTGCATCTGTAAAGCAGCACAGGCAGGTATCAGAGCATTTTCCAGCTGTTCTGGTTCCCAGCAAGAGCGCTTTCACTTTCCTCCACCCTCCTTAACAGCCTGTAGCATTTGAGCCACCGGTCTCATCAGAGGCTGCTTTTTCCTCCTGTTTTTCCCTATAACTCCAGCTGGAGGGAGAGGGGGACGCAGAGGAAGCCGCTCTTCTGCACAGGTATGCAGCCAGGGCAGCACTCAGATGAGTGTTTGCACACATGCGTAATTTTTTGCAAAGCCCTTGAGCACTGCTTTCCTCCCCTTGATTTCCATAGATTTGTTTGATTAGTTGTAAGGAACAGAGGGGAAGAGTTTCAGCTCTAAGTTCCATACATATGTATTCCCGTGGATTTACAGCTGGTAGCATCTGATAGTATCTTCATTTGAAGTAACAGGCTCTACCAGCACAATTTTGACCTGGTTACAGAGCAGAATGGGGAAAAAAGAAAAAAAAAAAAAAGCATCTGAATCCCATGAGAATACTTCAAGCATTGCTTTTCTTTTTAATCTCTTCCGTGGTGTTTTTTTCTTAATTTGTAAAAAGAACCTCAGGTGCTGTCTGAGATGGGCAGGTACTGATGCTGCGGACCTGCAGTCACAGTTGCACCCTGGCTCACATCTGGATTCCAGCTGCAAATTCTGCACTACTCTCTTGTGTGTCCTTTTGCATAACAAGTGTGTTGTTCTCGGTGGAAGCTTAAAGGGGAGTCTGAGGGTAGAATGTAGATGAAATGGTATCAGCAAGCAGGTTATCACCTTATTTTTGCAGTGCGCTGCCATTCAGAAAGCCCCAAGAGACCACAACAATAGCAGACACTATAATGCCATAGTCTCAGAGTGTCCAATATATTTTCTGTAACTCTGTAAGCAAAAGCCTTCTGCCCTGGTGACAGTTTCAATGGAAAGAGGTCATGCCTTGCTGAGTATAGTTCAGCATAAACAGTGTTTCCTCAGAATACAGGAAATGAAAGTGCTCCTTGCAGAGGAGCTGTCTGGTAGAGTTATCGTGCAGCTACAGTGAGACCTGACCAACCACCCAGCCCAAGTCCCGTCCTTAAATCTATCGCCTTTTGTTCATGGAACTCGTCTGCAGAGGGCTGTGCTGTCTCCCGCAGCATCTCAACTCTGACCTTGCCTGTCCTCCTGGGTGGGCTGCCCCTCTGGGCTTCTTGGTGGTGGGTGTTTCTCTTCTCCAGCTTTGCTGTATACTGGCACATGCCAAATCTGAGGTTGTCCAGACTGGGTAGAGAGAAAGGTGTTGGGCAACTAGTATTGTATTTGGCTTTAAATACAAAGAAGAGTTAGTAAAATAGTCTGAAAAACAGCTCTCTGCCTTATGGGGATGGAAGGGCTCTGCCCGGAGGCTCCATCCATACTGAGCTCTAGGGAAAAACAATGAAGAGTCAGTGGGTGAAGCCCGGAGGGGGACTGGGGGAAAGCTAGCGGTGCTTTCATGAACACAGTGCAAGACCTTCAGGGTGGCGCTGGACTCTTTCCTGCCTTGGTCCCCCCCATACACCAGATGTTGGGGTCCATGTCACACACGTGTCCACAGAGCACCTCGGAGCGAGCCGTGTGGGGTTGCAGGCAGTGCTTTAAAATGCTCAACAGCAAGCTAGCTCCATCTGCCATCTCGTGGTGATCGCTGCCTGGGGCTGAGGTGTGCAGGGGGGCTTGTGCAGCATCAGCGGGGAGGCAGTGGACAGACAGACACCTCTTCCCTCCAGGCAGCTCTTCTGCACCCACCGGGACAGCAGAGCAGCTCAAAAGCCTCACGTAACAATATTCCATATGGAGAAGGACGGTAGTGACAGGGAATGTGATTGACTGCCTTTTTCTGTTGCTGCTATATTACCTCTACTTAAATCAGCTTAAATTAACTGCAGTTATATTTAACGCTGTCTGTCTACACGGCTGAATTTTTAGACTGTTAATTTTCCATTGCAAATCAATTATGTCTGACTTTTTACAAATATTTGTAACCTGAGTTAATATTTTCTATTACATGCAATCCACATCCTGGAATAAACTAATAGTTCTTGCTGCTGTGCACTGGGTCTGCTAGGAGCCCCCGATGCCTCGACGCTCTCTTGTCTGAAAGCTGTTGCCTTTTACAGCTGATTTGTAAGAAATCAAGCTGGTGCTGTGTGTTACGGTCAGGAAAGCCATTAGGATTCATTTGGTTCGCTGACAAGAAGGAAAGAAAATGTTTATTGTCCACATCATGATAACATGGTGAAGACTCAACACTCATGACACTGCATGATTGTGTTATCTCTGTGCTCCTGGAGCCTGCTCTGAATGCCAATGGGAGATGTGGAAGGTAACAGCATTTAGCATAGGAGGAAGTTTTAAACTGTATCATTTTTGGAGATTTTAAACTCCAGGACCCCAACAAGCCCATCCCTGTTCTCACAGGGGGATGTCCACTGCCCATCCTCCCCTATCCAGGCAGGGTTGTGTGTGGTCCATGCCCAGCAGATAGAGGTACTTATCTTGGTGGGTCTCCTGCAGGGTTCCTGTAGTGAAGGGCAAAAGGCTGAACATCTCAGCTTTGTATCTGCCCAGCCCTCAGCTGTGGCTCCTCCATTCATGGATGTGCTGAGTGAGGATCCCCAGGTCAGGGAAGTGCTTATCCCAGCAGCTCCAGGGACAGGTCTCCAGCCACACCTGTTCTGCAGAGCTGCCTGGGAGCCTGGCCTCACACACATTCATCGGTGTTTACAACCATGCCAGGTGCCCGCCTCTGGCAGCAGCCTTTGGCTGGGGTGGCAGGAAAGGAGAGAAGCACAAAGCACCGTTGGGACGTTGGTGGGAAGGGCTGTTGGGGTGCGTGTCCCCAGGAGGGATGCTCTGTCCCTCAGGATGCACCCGCAGCCCCAGGCAGTGCCTGTGCCACCACAGGAGGTGGGGCTGGGGCAGGTCTGCCTGGGGCTGGTGAGCATCAGCACAGATCACTTAGCTGCTGGGAGAGAGGTGGCAGGAGTCAGCCAGGCGCACACCGAGCCCAGAGTCAGGGTGGGATGGTGCAACACCCAGTCTGTGTCCCAGCTTCACAACTGCCACCGTTCGAGCTCCTTGGAGCCAGTGCAGGCCTGGGAGCAGCAGTGCTGTGCTCCTCAGGCTGCTGTGCAAAGGGAGGTGGGGTGTCCTGCCACGTTGCAGGAGCTGCTGCGTCCTTCCCAGCTGAAGCACCTTCTGTAGTTGTTATAGTATCTGTGCACGTAAATTATTTATCTTGCATTTAATATGGACACATGACAGCGTTCTCCGTATTGCGTATAGGGCTTTCTAAGCTGACCGTCCTCACCAGTAAGGGAACAGGGACAACATATCCATGGGAGGACTTGCCCCATTTGCTGTGCATCTCCCCCTGTGCAGTACCTTGGCTGAAATCCTCCTCTCACCTTGTGGGCTATCTGCTTTTAAAAGCATCATATTTTTACTCCCTGTGTCTGTTTTTTTCATAGCTATGCCTCTTGCTGTTTTTCTGCGTCGTCTTCAATTCTTCTCTCACCCTTGATCTTAATGCAGGTGCCTGAGCATCTCACAAAGGTATTGTGCAGTGTTAAATCCCACATGACAGCCTGCAGCTCCACATGACTCTTCTCAGAGGTGCCATACATCCATTTTGTGCCACTAGATCTTCAGGAGCAGAATAGGTCCCATTTGAGGGTATCGGATAGTCAAAGAAGTGGTGGATGTTCCTGGTTAGGGGAGCTAGGATTACAATCCCTGTGCCTTGTGGGTTTTTTTTCCCATTCTTGAATGCCAACTATTTAAAAAGAAGTGTTTTTACAAAAATGCAGTGATAAATTAGATAGGATTGGCATGGCTAAAGGTATTGCTTCTGTTTAAAACTAGGAAATTCCCTCCAAGGTAAATTTCTCTGGAGCCTTTGAATGACTTGTCAGGCCACTATTCCAAGAAAGGTGAAGAATTGACCTTTTAATTAGCATAATATAGTATTTAGTGTAATAATAAAGGTTACTTACTAATAATTAATAATAGTTATGTATTGACCAAAGGGACTTAGAGATGTGATGTTTCTGCTCTGGACTTTGATAAATTGATACCAGTTAGGGGAACGTTAGGTGCAGTCCAGAGGGCCTGAAAATAGCTGTCTGTCATGGAGAGCAGCTCCCTTCCAGTTCTCCATTGCTGTAGAAAGGGGTCTAATGGCAACCTGTGCAGAGATTCCTGGAGAAACGTGGTCCTAGACACAGGTGGGACCAGCAACTTCTGCTCCCTTAGGATGCCATCCACTGAGAAAATGTAGCAACCTCTTTGTATGCTGAGGATTTGCTGCCTGGAGGCTTAATTCTCCTGTTTTCTCCCTGACCTCACAAAAATATTTGCTCCATCACACAACACATCAGACGCTGTGAAACACATCAGAAGCTGCCACCTTTTGTTCATAGAAGGCTTTCAGGTGCTGCAGCCATGAAGGTCAGTTGAAAATCCCTCAAAATGGTGATGAAAGAGTAAGAAAAATCTGAGTTCTCTGCTTGAATCAACAGGAAATGAGTCCCTGGCCCTGAGCACATTTCAGCACGAAGGAGGAAACCTTTAAAGGTGGCGTGAGTTTCTATGCAGAAGCCTTGCCCTGTCCCTGCCCATTACATAGATACCTTTGGAGATGTTTCCACATCTTATTCTGTCACCTTCAGTCCTGCTGAGTGTCAACGTAATACAGCTTTGCTGGACCCGTTTTCAATTATGTTACAAATGTATCTCCCGTTAAGGTTTTCATCAAAAGATGAGGATTTGAGGGTATGTAGATCTTTGTTCCATGATGACTGGGATGAGTTAGTTGCAGCTAATTGTAGCTGTAAAAATTGCTAGGAACTGGATAGTAGTTTCTTGTATGTAGGAAATGCAGGTGATCCTCTGCTTGTAAACTGATGTGAACTTCAGCATATGATAAGCCATAAAGAAACACAAGCAAGTTCAATGTAGTGATCTTCCTCAGCCTGCATCAACCAGCCAGAACTCCGGTTTCTTTTGTGGTGCCGTAGCTCAGCATCCTTATGCAATGCCATAAGAAGAGGGTATTAAGGCACGATCAGAGCTCAGGGCCTCTGGACAGCTTAGTTTTTAAGCCCTTTCAGTGTCGTACACCTCACACGGATGATCTTGCAGAGGGATTTGCAGGGTTCAGAAGTTCTCTGGCCACAGATGGGAAGGATGTGCCTTTCAAGTGGAAGTGCTCTGCCATCCCTTTTCTTAACAGCTTACAAAATATTTACCAAGGCAGGCAGCACTTTTTCTTCCCCTTCCTGTTTTGCTGAATCTGGTTTTTCATTTGCTTTGATTTATCATTCCACATCAGTCCGGAGGTATCTTTGCACAACCTGCTGGAAAGCTGCGTGCTGGATTTGCTTGTCTCAGCTTTCCTCAGCCCTGTAGCACAGCCTTGCAAAGCTGCAAGGGCGTATGGTGGTCGGCAGGTTGGTAACTGAGATGGTGGGGGGGATGTCTGCTTTTTCTACACAGAATCGGTGCTGAGCACCTGCCTGCCCTGGCCATGCAACCGGCACGTGCTGCTCGATTCATCAGCGCTCTGCAGAGGAGCAGCGGGGACCCAGGGCTGCTGCTGCCAGCAGCAAGGAGGGCACACGAAACCTCTGTCCGCACGTGCCACCAGTCCTCCTCTGAAATATGTTGGAAATCAGCTCAGCTTGTGGGATAAACACCTATCCGAAAGGCAGTGCTTAGACTGGAGTTAGTTCAAGGGTGGATCTACTTGGCCTCACCTGGTGAAGCAAGCACGGTCCCAGCACCTGCCAGCAGGTATGATGGCCAAGAGCCTGCGCAGTGCGGGTGGCTGGTGAAGCAAAGATTTACTGAGATGTTGTAAGATTTAGTGCTTGGGCGAGGAGGGGCTGCTGTACATCCTGGTGAGTATTTTCACCAAGGAGTCCAACACAACCCTACGGTTTGTGAACCATGAAATAAGATTTCCCTTAGAGAGGGAAGCATCAGCCCATACCAAATTATTGAAGTCCTTTCTGCTGTTTTAAATCACACTCCCCAGAACCCCCTGAGTGCTATCTCATGGCAGCAGTGGTTCCTTGGATAACCCAGGATAAATGTACCAGGCACCCATCCGCAGCAACCAACCAACAACATACAGCTGCAGTTGGAAGAGACTAAATTCTTGCAGCAGGCCTTATTTTACCTACAGAGGAACAAAACGGTGTGGGCTTTTCTCCAGGAGAGGGGATTTGTCACCTCTTGGGATGCTGGAGCCCAGGGGCTTTGTGAGGAGCTGGGGCTGACAGAAGGGAAAAAGAAAATTTTGGTAAAGGAATAGACAGATTGTAATTCCTTTAATTACAGGGAATTTTACATTGTGCTAGAAATGCTCTGCATGACTCTGAGCCTAAAAGACTGATTTGAGGAAGTCTGACTGGCCAGAAGAGAGGTGGCCTTGAGCATCCCTGTCATGCAGGGGCAGCAGGAGAGCAGTCCTCCAGGGATGCATGGGGATAGCACAGAGTTGTAATGCAGAGAGCCAGTGGAAAGGACACGTTCTTATGGTTCCCTCGGGCTCTTCCAAAATCCTTTCTTGAACCATATGAGTGACAGTTGCTGAATCCACGGTTGGGCTGTGATGCTGCTGTCAGTGGTACTGACGTGGGGAGATGCGTAAGGTGGGGAAGCTGTCCTTGCTTCCTCTTCCTCGCTCCCATTTCAGATCCCAAGGCAGCTGGTGGTCTGTGGGTTACAGTTTGATGCTCAGAGGATTAGCATGTTGCCCAGGGCATTAGTGACTTACCATATCAAGGCAGTGTGTTGGTGTTCACGTTCTCAGTTTGAAAGGGAGATCAGCATCCCTCCTGTGGTCCAGGGATGCAGCATTCAGCTCCTCCTCCACCTTTTGCTTCAGAGACTTGGGCAGAGGTTGGGGCTTTGAGTGCTGGGCTGCCTCCCTCGCTCTGCCCATTGATGCTTATTCAGAAAAATATTTACCATTGGTGGGAGAAGGATGTTACAGAGCAATCCGTAATAGTGACATGAAATGTGTCTTAGGAAGCTGCGTGCGATCCACGATGCTGCTCTGTCCTGTCTCATGTCACTTTATCTCCTAGAACAGTGGTTTTCCAATAACAAACCAAGGGCTTCCATGCAGTGCATCACTTCGGGGGCCATGTGTTTCTTTCAGCTGGAGCACTCCATGCTGCTAATGCCACAAGTTGTGAGTATGCGTGGACTGATACATTAATTATTAATTGATGGGGTCTTATAAATTTTTCAGGATTTTCTCACATTGTGCATCACAAAACAAAACCACCTTTTATGAGACAACGATCTCTCCTGCAGCCCTACATCAAAGCTGCAAAATTGTCACCCATATTGTGATCTTGTTCAACTTTCGTGTTTGCTTTAAAATACTTAATCAACCATTTGCTGAGCTGCAGGGCTTCCAACATGTCAAAGGATGAGAGCCTTGAAATTTCCTCTTTGAGGCTTTTGATACCTATAACAGTATATGACACAGGTATGTGGCAGCATTACTTATTTTGGGAGAACTTAAGCCAAGCTTAGGAATGATACAAGTGTCCAAATAATTTTGTCCTTGTACTCCATCCAGGGAAAATAATTCACAAAGTGGCATTTTCAGACCACCCAGCTGCCTGGTGGTGTGCTGGACACAGGGATGGAGAAAATGAATGCTGGAGACCACTAACAGTGCCCTAGCCAGAGCAATCCCTGCTCGGTAGCAGCCTGTTTGTGCTTGCCTTTGGCTGTCCAGGAGGGATCCCCATCCCTGGGTGCCAGTGCTGCTGCCAGGGAAAAACAATGCAGGCAGTGGCTGTGGATTTCATGGAGACCTGGACTACATGCTTTCATTTCCAGAAGGTGAAGAGCCAGGTTTGTTTCCATTTGCTATGCAATGCAGAACAGGTTGCTGCAGCTCAGCATTCTCATTGCCAGAGCATTTAAAACATGATTTTCCAGAACCCTGCTGCAAATGGCTTGTCCTCTGCAGGAGTGTGTGGCACCATTACGGATTTACTGCTGTGTTGTAACCTTTCCCAAAGGGAGGGGAGATACTTTCAGACAGGCCCCAGTTATGCTTCTGGAATGGGAAGCAATCCTTGGGAAGCAGGGATTGGCATTAGCGGTGACTGGCAGGGAGGGATTCAACTGTTAAATGGTCCCAGTGGTTTCTGGCTGGGGCTGAGGGCAGTTATCCAGCATTACCTGTCATGACCGTGGCACGTAGCGCAAATGCCAGGCTGATCATTGAAGCTTATATCTATACATTGCATCCTGTCATTACAAGTCCTCGTAGCTTACAACAACGTTATTTCTGACGGTGCTGAACTCAGAGCATGGGCGTAGATCCCACACTGTGTTTAACTCACCTGTACCTGTTGAAGCGTGCCCCATCAATCCATTTCTGGTCGCACAGCTGGATCCACTCTTCTCCTGCCAGCTGGATGAGTGCTGTGTGTGGAGTCTCGCTTGTGCCACCAGCATCATCCCCAGGCTGGGTGGCTTAGCTCCAGCTGCAACCCTCTTGCTGGGGCCCATGGCATGAGGGCAGTATCCTGCTCAGTCCCGAGGCAGGTGGGTCAGTCTGAGGTGTTAATCCAAGTAAAACTTCTTTGGGTGTAATGAAGAAGGGTAGAGAAGGGCAGCCTATACTGCCCCAGCATCACATTTGGATCCAGGGCTGTGACTGTAAACAGTTTGGCTTTAAACTGTGATAAATGGAAGTTGGAGCTTTAATTATATAACTTTTTGACTCCAAAACCACCAGAATTTTAAGTCTCCCTTAACACAGTTCATGTCCTTGAACCACCTCTGGCTTTTCCCACAGTGAGTGGGGGTGAGCCTGGGCTTCTGGCTTTAAAAACTGGAAGGCTGAGGTTGGGTGATGTGCAGTACGTCTGACACACCAAACAAACCGTTTAGGCGTGGAGTTGGTAGTTGCCTGTGCACCTTACTGCAGATCTTATGCCTTAGTTAAGTTGGTTGGTTTGCCTCTGCTTCTGCCTTTGTAGAAGGTGTTAGAATTCAAGGTGTAGAGAATTTATCTCCCATCCCTCTGAGATAACATGAGGAGAATTCTCACAGTGAATTTGTTTAGGGATCATGGAAGCAAAGGTTTACTTCTGCAGACCAGTGGCTGGTTCTTACTGGTGATTAAAACTGTCAAACTTGAACGATGAACATGTTTAACCTTTTTCTTTCATTTACTAGGGCCTGTTGAAAATTATTCCTTATTACCAGCTTATATGTAAAAAAACCTCCTGTCTTCTGCAAGATCTTTTTCTTGCGGGTTACCAGGGGTTAAAATCGGCACACTGCAGTGCCTTCAGCAACAGGCTGCCTGTGATGCTGGTCAATTTTAAGTTCCACTCAGGATCTGATCTACATAGATGTTTTTAAGATTTTTTACTTTAGCAGCTGTTACACCAATGTAGATAATCTCTGCAGGGCAAGCAGAGAGAACTAATGTCGTATGCGGGTGGATGTATGAAAACATCTAATTTACCAGCAGGCAGTTGGGTAATGATCAGTTGAGAATTGCAAATTACGTATGTCAGGTGTTTGTGGCATGCTGCTGAAGAAAAGCCCAGTGCATATGACAAATCATATATATACTGAAATTTATAATACTTTTCACATTTAATTGACTGGGGCAACCTTATGATTTATATCTTTGCTTTATTCATAGCGCACTCGTAACATAGTCATAATGCAGAACGAAACTAATTCAATTTCTCTTCGACTTTGTAAATCATTTGTATGTTTGGCTGTCAAGTATTTGAATATAAAGTGGACATGCATATGGCAGAAAATAAATAGCTGATTCTCTAGTTAAGAAATTGAGTTTTAATGATATTGGGGTCTGTGTTGCCTTACTTGGATGTTTGGTCTTGCTTAGGCAGAATGCTTTACGTTTGCCCCTTGCATTATTTCACAAGCAAAATATATTTTATGGGCACCCCCATTACTCTCCTAATGGTCCTATATAATGTCATGGCTTTAAAATGCACTCAACTTGCTTTGACGGCAGCAGGAGCCCTTCCCAGGCTTGGGATCAGTGAGTGGCTGAGCTGTTGGGCTGCTCCCCGTAGTCACGAGAGCTCTGCTTGAACTTGCCAGGAGGACACTCAGGGACTGCCTCATTAGTACCCACATGTACATAGCACGAAGAAAATGTTCTGTTGGCCGCAGCAGTGACTGCTTTCCCAAAGAGCAGTTTTTGCCGTGGAGCTATTGTGTAGAGTCTTTGAAAATACAGCCTGGAAAGATTTTTTTCGTTTTCTTTAAATACCAAGTTACCTCACTTGGCATCACTAATTGACTTTGGGACCCACAGCAGCAGCACATAGCCCTGAAAAAGGAGTCCCTTACCCACTCGACCACAATGAAGGAAGCTGCCAAGGGTGCTTGTTGCCTCCTAAGAAAATTAATCTTCTGCAGTCAGATCTCCCCTTGACATGATTTTTGACACCTGTAGCATCACTGGAAAACATCTGCAAAATCAAGATAGTGCAGAAAGTGTGAGGCAGTTTGCTGGCTCATTATCATCCCGCAGAAACAGCTCTCCTCCTCAGCAGCATCCTTGATTTCTAAATTTAGAGCGTGAGTTATTTTGGGTAGTGTGTGATTAACCTCAATTACTGTAGCTCAGATGGAATTCAAATAATGCCCCCTCTTTCAGAGTTGCAAAGAAATGGAAATCTGGGCTTCACATTTCCTCCCCTTAATGAAGCAGCTCTTGCGCATCGTTGGAGGGTAGTTGTGTGATGCATTTGTTCATGGAGAAGTTGATGGGGGGCAGCAGATCCTGAAAGGTGCTGGTGGTCCATGGCTCTGTACTGGGTTTGGGATCAGGAATATGAATATGAAGGGAGCGGGTTCTGTGGTTAAGCTGGTGTGAATGAAACCTGGGTGGCCACAACAAAGATCACTGAAGCTTCAGCAGATTTGGATTACAGTCAGGACATTTAGTGGTGTTCCTGCCTGAATTAGGTCAGCAATGGAGGCTTTCAAAAACTAATCAAAAATATACTCTCCCTCAATCTCAGCTGTAATGAGTATCAGCTCACTGGAAAGTCATTGGTGAAGCAATACGCAAATACGTGCCTGCACATGTGCAGATCTACACAGGCCTGACCCAGAGAATCATAGAATTGCCAGGGTTGGAAGAGAGGGGAGATGCAGGATGCAGGCAGATGACCGAGGAAATGCCATGGAAAGTGGCAGGTCTGGGGGAGAGTGGCGAGTTTCAGCCCACCCAGGGAGTGCTAATGGGTGAGCTTCTTGTTCCACAGGCTGAGAATTGAAACTTTTGCCATCACTGTAGCTGTAACTTTCCAGACTGCACTGCACCAGCCGAGTCTTTCTTCTGTCAAGCAGTTTGTCTCCAGAGGAGGATAAAACCCAGGGAGATGGGTAGTGCAACCCCAAACCAGGGACTAGAGCTCATTTATATGTAGCAGCTGGGGGAAGAGCTGACTGACAACAGCTTGGGGCAGCTGCCTTTGTTGGTAGCCAGAAGGGGCAAATACTTTGGCAAACAAAAGTAGTGTTTCGATGGGGGAGCCAGCTCTCCTGCCTGAAGTCATGTTTGCTCAAGGAGATGAACCAAAACCATGAGGTTTTGGACCTGTCTGAGCCTGGTTTTCTGCCTCATGGGTGGAGTGGCACCATGACCACCCCACTGCTGCCCGTTTCTAGCCTTGTGCTGTGGCCAGAATGACACCAAAGGAGTCTAAGGGGTGGTTAGAGTCTGGAGACCAGCTATAAAATTGCCACCTCATTACAGCAGCTATCGACCTCTTTGGGGACCAGTTTTATTTTGTGGTTTTTTGTTGTTCTATCATTTATGTCTGTGTATTCCCACTAAAAGTAAGAAACCTGCCCTACCAATGGGAAACTATTTGCAGCAGTCACTGTGCCCCTTCCGTGTGTGCTCTTGTTGCTTGTTTAACTGGCAGAAGCAACATTTTACCATCAGAAGACGTTTCAGGGCCAGGCAGACAGTGAACACAGAACTGCAGGGCCATGGTCAGCGTGTTGAAAAAAAAAAAATAATAATAAAAAAAAAAAGTTTCACTGCTGAAGGCTGCAGGAAAACATTTCAGGAGTTGGGTGGTAGCACAGAGTTGCAGCAATGTAAGGGAAAGGAGAAATAAGCAAATACTATTGCTGTGCATTTCTACTGAGCCATCTTCTGTCATTTTCTGGCTGGTGAGCAGGGGTAGAGGTCTGGCTTGGTGATCTGGAGCTGCCACATGTCCTGACCCAGCACAGGGGGCTATGGCTTCCCAAGCACCACTGAAGTGATAGCCTCTGAGGGGGACCTCGTTTTTCAAGCGTTTAAGTGGTCACCACTGCTGCCAGACTTGCTCACAGGGCGAAGTGGATATAGAATCTCCAGGTAAGGATGCTCAGCCCCAGGAGGCCGTTGGGCAGGCATCAAAATGGGGTCTGCATAGTCCCCCGGTGTGGCTTGTCTTGGGCTGGTGAACCTTGTGTGCGTTCTTTGGGGGGGCCTTTGTTCCAGAGTAGGGTCCATCACCACTGCTTCTGTCCTATACATAATTGATAATGTGATACAGACCGTCAGCCTGAAGAACCCAACTGCTTGTAAAGGTGCTGCATTGGTTTTCACCTTGATTTACTCTTTGTTTTTATACAGCTGGACAACCCAGATGAGCAAGCAGCACAGATCAGACGCGAGCTGGATGGACGTCTTCAAATGGCAGAGCAAATTGCTAAGGTAAAAAAAAAAAAAGTCTTCTGTATTGGTAAGCTCTTCATATAGAATCATATAAGTAGTTTCATGCATCCCCCAGGTTCTGTCCTTCTCACACATTTCTTCTCCCAATAATCACCAGTTAAAAACTAGCAGATTTTTAACTGCAGACAGAACAAGTACATACAAAGCTGTTGTGATGTGCGTTTCTTGGAACATCCCAGTGAGCTGGGACAGTTTAGGTTCCTGCAACATCCCTTACAAATCCTTGGTGGTATGAAAGATACCGTCCTGAAGTGCTCCAGATAGATCTGCAAGTGCACATCTCAGCTCTCTTTGTCAAACTTCTGTGCTAGGCAATAACTGGGTGATGCCATGTGAAAAGGAGCCAGGTATTACCCTAACAGGGTTTGTGCCATTTGCTGGGCTTCTGGGAGCTACAGTTCCCTTCCTGTAGGTAGATGCTGCCTCAGTGAAGGTACTCAGATGTTTGTCCTAAACACATTCACACTTTGCATGGGAGCAGTCAAGCTAGCACTGCACCATGCAGACATCACTGCTACCTGGAGCAGCAGTCACAGGACCTCCAGTTTTCATAACTAAGTGGTCAGCTAAACTCCTTAGAGACCCTTCTGTAAACAAACACCTCCCTAGGGGCAAATCACACCCTCACACAGTGCAGATATGTGGCCTCTAATGGACTACAGATGAAGAGAAACCCTGGATCCTGTTGACTTCAGCTGGCCAATCCTTGCCTCTAATCAGATACTCTGAGTCACCGATAAAGTCCTAATGTGGCTGAAGTCATTAGGAATGATCTACCTGGCTGTTCTTGATGATCAAGAAACCATTGCTAGAAGGAAAAGAAAAAGGTCTGTTCAGAGAGACATGTCTCAGGCTGGGGACCTGCCTTTCAACAGCAGTTCTCCGAACACTGAGCTGTGCATAAATTGTTTTTTTACATGAGAAAGGGAACATCAGAGCTGTTTGCAAGCACACTGATATCTCTGGGTGTGAAAAGCAGAGCACATTCATTTATGGTCAGATGTTAGCAGAGATACCAGTAGCACTTACACAGTTACTCCTCACCAATGCTTCTGTTAAGCAGCTACAGTCATTGCATCTTTGGTGAGGTAGGTTCTGTTTTTCCCCACTTCACAGACAAAAGCAGTAAGGTGGGCAAGGCCCACATGGCCAAATGATGGCACAGCAAAGCAGCAAACTGACTGCAGCTCCTTTGTTCAGCAGTTGGCCTTTAGCCATTTTATTGTCAAGAAGACCTACAGTATTTTTTATTTGTTGCAAAATATAAGCCCCTGCGTGGTGTGCTGGTGTTCCAGTTTGGAGATGGGTAGGCAGGCACAGGGTGCCAGAATAAGACTGCCTGGTTTCATTGTTTCATTTTCTCTTTATGGCATGTGGGACAACAATATATATAGTTCAGTAGCAGCCAGCAGCGGTTGCAGCTTCATGAATTATTTTTTGCAAACAAGAGTTTGCCATTTCTGTTCTTCCCCTGAGGATGCTGAAAGAAAACCATGCCATTGTTGGCCCTGTGAGAGACAGGGGAAAGTCCTCAACACAACCTGACATTTCCCTGTGCAGAATTCAACTTTCAAAATACAACTTTGCAGCTCAGAGGGTGGTTTAGAGTAAAAGTGGCTTACCTGTGATCCACTTGGCAGGTATTGATATTTAATCTCCTGCACGTTACCGCTGCAGGCCTTCTCTACAGAATGTCATATCCCACAGGCATCTGCCTACGAGAAACCTTATTCTTTCAGACCCATGAATACCATCTTTTGGAGGCATCCAAATGACCTTTTGAATCTTTCTGCATATCCTCCTTTCCAGGCAAGGCTGCTTTCCCTCTAGCATAGGGCTGGCTCACGATTCAGCTCAAGGAAAGGACGGGACTTCCAATTTTATCTCCAGTGTGCAGCTTTTAAGGCAGATTTGCTGCACAGGGAAATGTACAGTGCTTGTGAAACCAGCGCTGAGGTAGCCATCGTGGAGATTCCATGCTAAAGGCAAATTAATGCCTCATTAATAATTTAAGAAATTCACGCTAGGATATTTGTACTTCAGAGGCAGCAAAGGCTGCCGAGTCTAACGGGACCTGGGCTTGCGGTGCTGCAGAACCAGTGGCTCTGCAAGCCCTCATCTGACCCGTCACATCACCTTGAACAAGTCACTGTGTGACCAGCTCTCCTGTGTCTGGGTACCAGGGCACAGCTCTGGGTCTTTTTACCTCCTCGTGTGCCCAGGAGAGTGCAGCTCAGCACAGCGCCAGTGCAGCATTAGGTAGGGTCCCCCACTGAGTATGGCTCCATCAGAGCACATAAGCCCAGCCTTGGAGACAGACAGCTTTAAGATCGTGCTCGAAGTCAAGCAGATGTTTTAAAGCTGAATCTGGACAGGCTTTTCACTCTGCGCATTGTACTTTTCCAGCAGCTAAATGAGAGCAGCATTACAGCTGAGACCTCAGTGATGCCAAGGCAGAGGTATAATTTTCTCTGCAGTGCTCTGCTGTCCTGTGGTTCTTCCCAAGCCCAGTCACCTGGCCTCAAGGACAAGGAGGAACATGTGTAGGGGCAACTAAATGAGACCTTGTGATGACACCAAAGCAATGTCCCCTCCTGGAGCTGGACCCACTCTGCTCCAGCTTGCTGCACTGGTCATTCCTTGCAGTCTCTTAACTCTGCTTCTCTCCACACTTGTCCCCATTTCTGGTCCTCTCCTTGCTCCAAGTACATGTGGAGGTGACCAACACCCTATCTTGCTACGGTCTGCATCTCTTGATTGTGTCTTCCTTCAGACTTCGCCCAGCTCTATCACCAGTCTGATGGGTAACTTTGGGACCATGCTTACATCTCTGCATTTCTATCGTCAGACCTAATCCCAGTTAAATTGTTATGCATCATTTCAGACTATCTGGTTTTAGCCTTAGTATGAGAAGTTGCTGGTGGCACGCAGTGGAATGTCTTGGTACTTACTACACTTCTGAACAGGTTTGTGGGAGCAGTGCCAAATTTGCAGTCCCTGGAGAGATGGACAGCAGCGTGGTGAAAAATCAGTAATGTTCGAGCACCATTGCTTCAGCAGTAGTTCTCAAAATCTACAGAACAGCTTTTTGGTTTGGTTTGTTTTTTCTAGGCATGGCTTGCAACTTATGTAATGCATAGACAATAAACCAGACTGATTAGGTAGTTTATCTAACAACAAGTCTAATTTACGTGAGGGAATGGCTTCTTAAGATTGAGGCTGGAAACAGAAGACTATGTTTTAACTGCTTGGTTAAGCAGTGAGTGCTTCTGTGACCTGTGCTTGTAATGGGTAAGCTATTGAGGTCTGATGCAAAAACTGGTGCAGTGGAGTACTTTTTCAGCAGCCTGATGACGATCGTCTAGAAGAAACATGACCTTGTTTTCTTTTCTAGCATGCATTTTACAAACTGCTTTTTACAGTATTATGAATTGCTGCTAAGATACTTTGCAAGTCAGCCTCAAGTTTCCTGGCTGCAGATGCTGCCTCGTGATCACACCTTTCCCAGTCTCTTGTAACCCACTGAGAGATGTTCAAACCCTAATCAGATCTGGGGCATGGGCAGATTTGCCAGAAGATGTAGGGCTCAGACCAGTGGTCCTAACAGAGCTGAAGCACCACATTTTGCTCTCACTCTCACCTTTGGTTTGAATGTTTGGAGGTCCTGTTTACAACAAACAGCACTGGAGGGTCTCACAGTGAAAAGTTGTTTTGTTGGAGGGAAATACAGGGCCTGGCAATTAGTGGGAAGGATGTGTAACCCCTTCTTCCAGTTGGGACCACACATTCCTGCCCATGTATTTCTGATTTTCCCTCCTTGGGCTCCTTTCACACGTAGAAGACTAATGGAACTCAGAATTGTTTTAAAACAAGCTGGCGCATTTGGGAGACTTATCTGTCAGCATCATTTGAACCTTTAATAAATTGCTGTCAGTCACAAAGTTCAGCTAACATCTGGCCTGGAGCATTTGTAATTGTGAATACATAGATACGGAGAAGACCATCTGGAGATAGAAAAATCAATGAAATGCAAGTGCATGCAAGAAAGAGTAAAGTTGGATAAGTACCAAGCAGTAATTCTATGGGAAGCTAACAACAACGTTTCTGCATTACACAGGGGGAAGCTGTAATTTGTCATCTGGTTTGTGGGAGTTCCCTGTTTGCAAACTTCTCTGCAGATGCTCCTGGGGGATTCTCCCAGTGCAACAAGTGGTTGATGATTGTCACAGCCATTCTTTCTGTTGTTTTTGTTTCCAAATCCAAGGAGCGCAAGTTTCCGAAGTTTGTGTCCAAAGAAATGGAGAACATGTACATAGAGGAGCTGAAGTCGTCTGTCAATCTCCTGATGGCAAACTTAGAGAGCATGCCTGTGTCCAAAGGAGGCTCCGAGTTCAAGCTGCAGAAGCTGAAACGTAGTCACAACACCTCAATAATTGACATGGGAGAAGAAAACGAGAACCAGCTTTCCAAGTCAGACGTTGTGTTGTCTTTCTCCCTGGAGGTAAGCTTCGCACACACGACAGTGCGCAGAATTCATGGGAGTAAAAATCACAAGAGCCAACTTCTGCTCACGTCAAACTTCAGTTAGATGTAGAGAGATCAGTACAAATCACTTCTGATCTCCACGAGGAATGGCTCCTCTCTGAGTTACCGGCAGCTTTGCCTGTGGTCAAACATGGTGTTCTTTCTGGTGTCACACCATCTTGCTGGAACAAACTCTGTGAGATAAACTGTCTGGCATGTCCTGCTGATGTGTATCACACAGCTCAGAAATCTGCAGCATTAACTGACCTTGCAGCTTGCTACTGAATGCACCCTGGTAACTCTGAGCCTGTATCGTCTCTGAAACCAGTGTGATAATGCAACACCATAACTGTTAGTATGTTTAATTATTGCCAGTTAGAGGTGCCAGTGTATTTCCCTGCAAGCTTTGCTTCCTCTTTGGAGAATTGTTAAAAATTGCTGGGGTTTGAATGCACCCAACAGATTGGCTTGCAGTTTGTGTGGAAATACTGTGCTTTGCTGGCTTGCTCTTTGCTTTGTGATGAGCACTGACTTGCTGCTCAGCGCTCTGTCGAGCAGTTTGTCTGTACATCCCCAGGGAAGGCAGGGTGCTGCCGGGACCCGCCGTTACCTCCGACACAGGCTGTCTTGGTCCTGGAAGCAGTGTTGCTGCAGTAGCTGTTTTCAGCCAACTTAATTATTCTGTGCAAACATATTTATGGTCTAGGCAAGACATTTACTCCAAGGAGGCATCAGCACACCCATACAGAATTGTTGTTGTCTGTCAGTGAGTGGGTTTATGTTACATTGTCAAAACAACTACAAGGATGGGGTCAAAAATGTAGGATGCAGAAAAAAAAGATAATTCTATTTTTGTGTAGTTTCCTGTTTATTTCTCTTCCTGAAGGGTCTCTTGTTATATATATTGTGCCAACGCAAGGCTTAACGATGCTGGTTGTCCAGTCTCGGAGCGTAACTCATGAGATGTCTGAAACCATCTTCATACTATTCAGTTCAGTCTTATTTAAAAATAGGTCTATAAACCCTGAGATGGTGCCTTCAACAGCAACACCAAATAAAGCCTGACTTCTAAGTGTTCCCATATGGAGGAGCAGGGAACTATAACAAAGCAGGAGACCTCTCTGTTGCAAAAGCCCGTGCAGCGTGTATAGCTGTGCATAAAAGGGACTCGCCCTTACAGCAAGATGTGTCAAATGCTTTGCTCCAGCTGAATCTCATCTGGTGGGAAGCAGAAGCTCAGTGAAGCACTGACTACAGGAGCTGGCAGGTCTGTGCACTGCTCCATGCACAAAACTCTCGCTGCAAGAGAGCTTTTACCAAACACGTGTGCTCATCAGAGGGTTTGTGCAGCTCTGTGTGCCAGGAAAGGGATCCTCACTGCAAGGACAAGATCAGAAGACCTGTGGAGAGGAATTTTAAACCCCTGTGTGTATACTTCATAGACAGCTGTAATAAAACAGGAACAGAAACTCCCACAGTGTTTCTGGTAGAAATGTTTCAGGTAGTTAGCGGGATTAATCACCTTTTAAAAAAAAAGAAAAGGTAATTACCTGCAAGAAACTTAAATGGCAATTTCTTATAAGGAAGCTGGAGAGGGACTTTTTACCAGGAGTTGTAGTGACAGGACAAGGGGCAATGGTTTTAAACTGAAAGAGGGTAGATTTAGATAGAATATAAGGAAGAAAATGTTTACAGTGAGAGTGGAGAGACACTGGAACTGGTTGTCCAAAGAACTTGGGGATGCCTCATCCCTGGAATTGTTCAAGGCCAGGCTGGACAAGGCTCTGAGCAACCTGATCTAGTGAAAGTTGTCCTTGCCCACAGCAAGGTAAACAGAGGTAAAACCCAAATCATTCTATGATTAATCTTGGAAATGGGCTTTTGGCAGAAGCTGAGTAGCAGTGTGCTTTTTTTTTCTGGATTTCACATATTAAGGTATTTTTATGTGGGGTAGGACTATCTCCTGAAGCTTGATACCGTCCTGGGCACCCAAGGGTTTCAACAAGCCCATGTGTGGCCAGAGGGAGACCTCACAGTCTCCATACAGATCTTGCTGGCTGCCACGGTCCCTGCTGAGCATGGGCAGTGTCACGGTCCCTAGCCACCTGCCACCACGGTCATCCAGCAGCACACAGAGGAGCGCAGCACTGGCTGACCCCATGGGATCAGCATCCAAAGTGAAGTCTGAAGAGGCTGCTCCTCTTACACTCCTCTCTCTTTGCCCTGCAGGTTGTCATCATGGAGGTGCAGGGTCTGAAGTCACTGGCCCCCAACCGTATTGTGTACTGCACCATGGAAGTTGAAGGTGGGGAGAAACTGCAGACTGACCAGGCTGAAGCCTCAAAGCCAACGTAAGTCTTGCTTTGCCTTTTGCTCTCTCCTCCATACTCTTCTCTGATCCATCTCTGCACTGCAGGTAACTCTGGCTCCTGCATGATGAGGCCAGAGGTGACTCTGAGAAGCAGAGGAGAAAAGTGGCCTTCCACATATGCAGAGCATCGTCCCGCAACTAAGAATGGCACCTAAGCCCTGATTGAGGGGAAAAAAACTGTTAAGGACAGGCTTATGTCTCTTGTAGCCATAGAGACATACATTTGTGCCTATACGTAAGTACTTTGCTAAATAGGGATGGAGTTAAGCATGTGCTTAGATAAATACTTCTCTGAGTGTCCAGCTGGTGCCATCGGGTATAGGTACATAATCTCATCCTCCCTGTCAGGGTTTTGGTGGTCCTACAAGAAAGGGAAACAGCTGATGAGGATGTGCTTCATCAGCCACAGCCAGAGGTGGGAGAGGGGAGCTGGGGTGAGCTTCAAGTCACTCAGTGAACACTTCATCTGAGGCCAATCTGTCTTGTTCTGTCCTCTTTGACCTAGGCCCCAAATCTTCAGCCTTGGTCCCATACTTGGCTTTTTTTTGTCTTAAAGTCAAAGTGATTGATCTTTATTAATATGGAAGGAGAAAATGATGAATGGATTATTTCCTTTCTGATTTGTGGGATTAGTTAATTTGAAACACTCTCTGTATGGATTTGAGGCAGTTTTCCTCTGGTTCACCGGAGAGATTTCACACTTAAATTAAATGCACAGTGTGCATCCTCACAGTGGAGAATTGCCAAGGTGATAAGGAGCCTTCTCCAGCTGTGGGGAGCAGTGTATGGGAGTGCTGTTGGAATATTCCCTCTCTGTTGTGATATCCCATTCCCTCCAAGTTAGTGGTCCCCAGCAGCATTTTACCAGGAGGAAGGAAAGCCAAAGGCTGTGTTACATGCGAGCGTGCAAGCACCGCAGGCAAGCAGTTCAAGCCCAGCTGATGCAGGCAGGAGGAGAACAGAGCTGAAGGCAGGCTGCCTTCCCTTGCTGATTGTCCTCCTGCAGAGGTACGGAAACTGCTGATGCCTTGTGCCCTGCATTGTACCAGAGGAGCAGGAATCTGCAGTAAGCAGTTTAAAAACAATATTCCCAATCAGGGAAAGTGCTGCACCCTGGCTTACTTTTCAGAATGCCTTGAGATCTGTTTCAGAGGAGGAAGTAGGAGAGCTGCGCTTGGAAGAACATTTCCATAAGAACCTGCAGTTGTCAGTATTTTAGGTATTTTCATTGCTTCAGTGGAGAAAGTTGGGATCTATTTAGGGGAAATTACTACTACCCATAATGAAAAGCATGCTTCTGCTGGGTTACAGGTGCTTGTTTAGCTTGGTCTGTTCATCCCATTTTTGCTCAGAGGGTCTTACGCAACCCTTCTTGCTGTCAGCCGTAGGACCATTTGTACAAGTGTTGTTTTGAAAATAAGGGCTGCAGGAGCGAGCTCTTTAATTGAGTGGGTCTTTTTATCTTAATGAAATGTACAGTGCCTGGGCACAAAGCCATCAACCCTCAGGAAAATGCAGCCAGTGCTAAATGCTGCGGCGTGATACGAGTTATGCAAGTGCATCACACTCATCCTCTTCCTGCACTGGCTTCCTGTAGAGGTGCAAGTCAGGCTTGAAATCTTACAGGTTCTTCCAGCACTGGGGCTAATACCTAGAGAAATGCCTTAGATGGGGAGTAGGTTTGGCAGTTGCATTCCTTGAGGATCCTGGGACTTTTTACTTCCAAAACCTAAGACCACTGTCCTGGTTTCACGAGGACAAAACCATGGGCCGTGATCTGCAGGCCATTAGCAGATTAGCAGAGCAGCAGCCCAGAGTTAGCTACAGGTGTGTCCCAGACCAGAAACACCATGCTGAGTATAAAGGGGGACGTTCGATGAGAATGGAGAGCCTCCTGCTTGGGCTGCAGCTTTTGCCTTGGGCTTGGGCTCAAGCTTGGACTCCTCCTGCTCCCAAAGATTGCTTTCCTGTTTATTGTGACTACCATACACTCACTGGACTGAGTATAACTTTGTATACTTTATACTGGCATTGGCATTAGTTTTACTGCTTCATTAAATCCATTTTCATTTCAATCTGTGGGTCTTTTCTTTTTCCTGATTCCCTGTCTTTGCTGGTGAAGTGTTATCAGACGACAGAGCAACTGCTATAGTTTAGCCTCAGATACAAGTTAAACTTAAACAACCACCCAAGTGAAGACTCTAAAATAACCTTCTACAGAGACCACCACAGAAAGTTGTCCTTTTATCCTCTCTGCATTAGAAGTGCTTCTTTCACCTTGCTTCCCCTCCAAGACATAGCAGCCCAGACACGAAAAACCAAAGCCCTGTGGAAGCAATTTACTGCACTTAGATTCTCCTCTTCAGAAGAAAAGGAAAGAGAGAATGAACCAGATGTGACATGTTTGTCATGTTGCTTAATACAAGACTTGAAGGCCCTCAGGTACTCTGGTGGTAACGGCAGTGATAGAAACAGCGCAAAGAAGTCTTTGGTGCGTTTTTTGAGTTATCCTGCCTTGCAGACAAAGGATTTGTGGTCATTCAAAATGTCCCCTCTGGAGTGTCTCTTTATATGCTGATGTCATTGTCACCAACGGCAGTAAATACTGGTCTTCTGTTTCTTCTCAGGCTCCACGTTGGATTCCTGACATTTTAAGCCCAATCCTTTCATGGGAGGATTATCTATCTCAGCACGGGTACAAGGGATGGCACAGTTCTAGAGAAAGCCAGACCTGAAATAGCAAGGGTTATTTCAGATCAGCCGTGCAGTGTATTATTAGTAGGGCTTTTAATAAGTTGTGTAAGAAAAAGCCTTTGTATTATGCCATAACCTGCAGATGCCTCTACAAAATATCCCAAATCCCAGTGTGAGCAGGATTTTACTGCTTTTTTTTTGTGCTGAAACTATATTCTTGCAAATAGTTGAGGAATTTATACCTACTTCCCTTCATGTTGACCTGATGTCTGCCCTCTGCAAAGCACAGGGGGGTGAGGTGGCTCCACGTGTCTCAAACAGTGCCCTTCCAGGAGCTATGTCAGTAATGCTGCTCTTTGCACGGCCTGAGAACAGGGTTGCCAAGGGCTCTCCGAATAGCACAAAAGGTCCAGCCACAACACCCCTGTCCTACTGTCTCTAAAGACGCTGTGAAACAGGGACCTGTGCAGCAGTGCTTGTGGGCCATACCCCTGATTCATCTTATTGTATCACCTTTCTCTGATGTGAGCAGAACAAGAGGAAACAGAGACCCAAACAACAACGAGGTCCTACATGCCTTGTGAATAAATGCTATATATTTGCCTGGACATATTTCACCATGCAGATAAGTTTCATTCTCTCCTGGCTCACAGTAGTGAAAATCAGGTGTACCTGCCTTAAGCTCAGCTGAAACATTTGGGTTAAAAGCAGTAAATATCTGCTGGGGGAAGAATCTGGCCAACCTGCCTGGCATGCCCAAGAAGGGATGGAGGTGTGGGCTATTCCTCTGACTCTGGAAGTGGCTTCATTTTGAGGTTCTATATCCCCTCCTTGCAGGGCAGGCTCTTCAGTCCTAGAGCAAGGATTGTGCAGTGGCTCAGAGTATGACAAATGAGGATGGATCTTGCTATTTTTGAAGAAGAAAAGATCACTCTTTACTGCCTGATAATTTTTTACATGTAGTTTTCTTGAGCACGTGATGTAGGGCGGTGCTGGAGAGAGCGCACTCAACAGGTCTCATCTGACTCCATGTCACTTCTTATATTGTTTGTCATGGCCAAGAGCTTGGGCTTCTGGCCCTCTCCAGAAATTCACTCTTGATAAAATAATGTCTTTGCTAAACTCTTAAATCTCTCCATCTCTGTTTCCTTAGCCACCAGACAGAGGTGCCCTGGTTTATCTTTGTGCTCGCTCCTGATGCTGTCCCCTGATTTGCTTTCAAGGTGCTCTGAAAGCTCAGCTGCTTATCTCTGCTGCAGCAGGCTGCCCTTGCTTGGATCCCCACACCAAACCTCCAAGCTTATCACTTGACTAGAGTCTTCATTTCAGATTGGTGTGCTGCACCCATCAGAGCCCACTGCCTGTCTGTCTGTGAAGGGGGACAAGAATTCCACAGCATCCTTCCTCAGCGCATCGAGCAGCAAAGGGAAAAGCTCAGCAGGAAGGGAGGCTGGCAAGATGGGATGCCCTCTCTCTCTTTGCAGAAGGGGAAAATCTGGTCTTTTCCTTCAGGAATCCCCTGCCTCAGGCCCTGGAGTTTAAGTGGTGCTCAGTGGCTGGTTTTTTTTTCTCACAGAGTAGGTAGGAGTTCGATAAGAGTTTTGTTGCAGTCAGTGTTTTGCTGCTATTGTTAGTTGGGAGATACTGTGAACACTTCTCCATGGTAAAATGCAAAAGGCCCTTTTGACATATGAATTACAAATTAATATCCTCTATCCTGTAGAACTAATTCAACTCTACCAAACTAAAGAGATTTATACTGGTGTGAGAGCAGAGTTTACCCCCTAATTCATGTTGTGTATCCCCCAGTACAGTTGTTGGTGCCATGCCTAGTAGGATTCCTCCAGACATGCAGATCTGCAGTTCTGGATGGCTGCATTGTTTGAAGCAGTCATTCATATTTAGGTTTACATACCTAGCTAAGCCCTGTGTAAGCAAAATTCACGATGCTGGGTTAAAAAAAAAAAAAAAAAAAAAAAGCCAAAAGGAGATTTTAGGAGGTAGCTTTTTAATATTTTTTTCTGCTCTCTTCTACTTGGCTTCAGCATTAAATATAAGCTGCCTTAATTACCCAGACTAATTAGCTTGCCTTTCCAGTTGCGTGGTTTCATTTCACAGCTGTGCAGATGTTTACAGTTCTCTTTCCTCAGGAAACCTCCAAGTTTGGATATCAGGAAGCACTTCCTGACAGAGAGGGTGATCAGGCATTGGAATGGGCTGCCCAGGAAGGTGGTAGAGTCACTGTCCCTGGATGTGTTTAGAGAAAGGCTGGATGTGCCACTTAGTGCCATGGTGTGGTGGTATTGGGTCATAGACTGGACTTGATGATCTTAGAGGTCTTGTCCAGCCTCAGTAACTATGTGGTTCTGTGAAGTGCCTTATGAATGTGTCAAAGTAGGTGACTGAGCCTTGGGTACAGCTGGAGAAAGACACTGTCTCCTCTGAGATACAGCCCTCCTCCCTGGGATGAGGGTCAGTCTGCCCCAAGGCATCAACTGGGGAAATGTCTTCCAGGAGAGATCTTTACTCTCTGCGTGCACGGATGGTGCAGATGCTCTGAGAACATGACACTGCTGGGCTAAGGGGTGACAATTACAGGGACAGGAACTTCAAGGCAGTCAATTTTATGCCCGCTGCCTAGGGCTGAAGGGTATGAAGTGGTGTCCAAATTCCCTACAGAAGACTTCTTCACTTACAACTGTTTAGCATGTCTAGGAGACAGTTTTCTGATGAAACTGCATGGCTTTGAACCTGAAGTATTCTGCCATTAGCTTGGTCTGACCTGCTCTTCTAGCCCTGTTTTGTGCTTGCGATAGTATTTCCATAATGCTCCTGAGATTTATGCTGTGACGTTCCCATTTTTGAAAGTGGAGGCTGGGGACAAGTCATTAAGCATAGCAAAAACCACACTAAAAAGTTATTACCCAGGTGCAAGCATGTGATCTATTACGGAAAGTCTTCATGCAAGTGATTTAGTGGCCTTTTTCATTAGGAATTCAGGTCGTTTTCTGATGCTTCCTCACAGCTGCTCTTACAGGAGTGGTTCTTTCCCAAATCTGCTTTCAGGGAAGCAGATGAGTTTTTCCTCAGAACAAAGGCAAGGCCCCACAGAGATTCCCTTACCCCGTGTCACTCAGATGGCTGCACTGCCGTGGTGCTGCCTCCTGGGCAGCCATGCAGTAATCTGCTGGGACTGTGGATGGTGATCCCAGCTATGGGCTCACTCCCAAAGCTCCCGTGCAGTCAGTCCCTTCTCTTTCCTGTACAATCAGTGTTACACTGGAAACTGTAGAAGAACAATGAAGGCTTGTTTCTATAGACTTGTCTTTTGTAGCTGGGTTCTCTGGTATCAAGTACAAGCTCTTGCTGTGTTTTCCCTGACTGTCAGAGCATTCATAGCACTGCTTTCATGTTGATTCTCTGATGTCTAGTAAGGGTTGAGCTTATGCAACTTCTCTTTCACGGATGAATGTCTCTCTTTTCTCGCCAGCTGTCTAATTTCTTGAGTGTTCCTATGCGCTTGGGAATTATGTATTCCTGTGATAGCACATACATTCAAATTTAAGTATTCCAGAAGGTGTGATGATGCCCAAGGCAATTTTCATCGACACCCGTCTGCTTCATCGCTCCTATGCATACAACCTTAAGATGGGATAGTAAAGACCAAAAGGACATTGAAATGAGATCGAGATTCAGTGTTCTGAAATAGTGCTAAATTAAGAGGATGACTGCAAAACAGGAGTCCTGGGATACATTTAGTTGTCTTGTTTAACGGTGTTTCTAAAAAAAATAAGCCATGCCTTAGCACAAATTTTGCACGTCACTTGCCGAGGGAAAGGCGGGGGATGAGACATGTGAAAAGTGCCCAGTTGTTGGTTTATTTATTAAGTGCTGTGTACAAGTAGTGCACATGATTATTTAATGAGGGGTACTGCTATTGCTGGTTGCAAAGCAGCGCAGGGAGATGGAGAGCATGCTTTGAAGAACTGGTACTGTGCCTACTGCCGCCTGGACAGAGCTCTGGAAGAGGGAATGCTTTAGCGGGAATGCCAACCTTCAGAGGGATTTCTCAACATTTTAGTTGTCCTTTCCATGAAATGAAGGCAGAGAGACCTGTTGCCTTTGTGAATGTGCTAGGACTCCCAATGAACAGCAGCACTGTGTAAAAGTACTTAAAGGGAGCTGGATACTCTTGTCACTGCCCGGGCAAAGAGGATGAGGCATGCTTGTGGAGAAAAGAGCTTGCAAACATGCCAGAGTGCAAAGAGACACCGCAGCATTTTCTTGAACCCCTTCCAGAGCAACTCCAAGGTGCTTCAGATTGAAAAAGTCTGTGAAAAGCAGAACACAGCACACAGGAATGTCTTGCCCAGCCAAAAGGCCTTGTAGGCAAATAAAGCCGAGAACATCTGCAGCAACTCCCATTCCATTCCATGGCTTAGAGGAGGTGAGAAGGAGGATCCCACAACCTGCATTACAGCAGCTGCAGGATCCATCAGGATGTGGGAAGGGGGCTCACCAGCTGCTGACGGCAGTTGCTGAAGGAAAAATGAAGTCCTGTAAGTCAGGGATTGCTAAGCCCTGCGATCACTGTTGGGCCAGAGACACAAAATGCGCGTCTAGGGCCAGGCTGCCCGTGGAAATGAAGGACAAGGTGTTAGTGTATTTGCTCTAACTCTCCTCAGTGTCTGTGTGTTTCTGGGACAGTGGCTGGCTCATTCCTTAGAGTTTCCTATCCATGAAACTAGGGCAATGCTTCTATTTCACAGCAGAGAAAAGAGTCGTGACTGAGATGGCTGGGTGGGCATCATCTGCTGGAAGTGCCCACTCATCCCCAGTGACCCAGGAGATGCCAGGATGTTTTTGCTTCTAGCAACCAGAAGTTAGACAAGACAAATCCCAAGTGTCTGGCTGGATCTGGGTTGTCTTGGATCCTGGATTAGAACACAGGACAGCAAAAATGTGAGTGGTAGCATAACAAAAGATGGTTTCACAACTCTTGTTCCTCTCTTTAGCTGATTTTGGAAGGGTGCCTTGTGTCATTTTCTGCTCTGTTTACGTTTAGGAAATACTTCACTGTTCTCCCGTACTTAATTTTATAAAGGAGGGTGTGGACTATGTTGGCAGAAACCCAGTAACCTGTATTTTCAGACAGATGATTTCTATCTCCTTTTCCATGGTCTGTGCTTGTGATACACCGAGTTTCTGTAAAGATGGCAGATCAAGAGCAGACCTTCACAGGTAAAGATGGCAGTGCACGCCCCTAGTAAGTCTAAATCATAACCTGGCCTTAACTAGCTGCAATCCTTTGCAGTTGTGTTTTCTTACAGAGTGGTAAGATTTGATAGAAATGATAAACCATATCTGAATTAAATAAGTGTTCATTAAAATGTGCTGCTGTGTGGCTGGTTCAATGGAGCATCTTTGGCCAAAGAAAATTTTTATTAGCATGTGCGTGACATCGCAGTCTCGTTATGCAAGAAGTCGTAACAACCACAATTAATAAATACACACAGACCCATTTCATGAATGAAACTCTAACTCATGCTGGATCCAAAGCAGATATACTGATTAAGTGCATACAGTAGGCATCCCTTGTAAAAGCAATTATTCTTTCAGTTCCAGCCTCCCAGTAAAAGGTTTCTGGGCTTACGTTTCTATTTCCTCCTGCTGAGCTTTTCTCCTCCAATCATAATATCATAGTATTAAGCAAGAGCACAGGGCATTTGAAAAACAGTCGTCATTCAAATGACACTAAGTAATCACACTACTTATTTTCCCTGTTAATACCCTGAAGAGTGTGGTGAATAGCATTACTATAAATTCTCATCCAAACGAGCCGCAGGATTTCTGCGGTAAAGCACAACCTGGGGTGAAGCAGCCTGGGAGGAGTGTGGTCCTGGGCTGGGTACAGGCATGGCAGAAGGACAACTCTGGGGCAGGAATGCCATCTCGTGGCCATAAATAGCTATTATGTGATTAAATCCACCTCCCATCCCTTCTTACAAGTTCCCCATAACACTTCCCCTGTGTATCAGCTATGCTTAGGAAACATTTCATGCTGAAATCAAGCTCTGCATTTTCTGTATAGCAAAGATCATCCTTTTTTTGGGTTCCTAAATCTGTGCTGTTGGCCTCGGCAGCTTTCTCTTGGCTGCAGTGCCCTGGCAGCTGAGTGACACGGTGCTGGCACAGGAATGGGGTCTGCGGGGACTGTGTGTGAACCACAAGCAGATCAAGAGCAGACCTTCACAGGCTTTGCTTTGCTGCAGTCTCTGTCAGCTTTACCCTATTCCTTCTGCACCTTGCACACTCAGACACAGATGTGATGCTCTCCTAGACATATTTCTCTCTCAGCTGGCAGTCGTAGTGTTGCCATAGCCAGTCTGAGGATGTGGGAGTTGCAGCTCCTGGAGGGAGAGATGAAGCCTTTTATCAGCTGTCTGGTACTGCTGGCTGCATGATGTTAAGCAAGATGGTGTCTGCGTGCATGACACTTACACTGTGTCTCACAGTTGTAGGAACAAGAACTGGCCAGTCCATGAAATGCTGAAGGTTGGAAGACATCCTTAGCTGCTGTTAGGAGAAGATCAGTCCTTAGGGATGTGCTGTCTCTACTCAGCTTTTGGATAACACCATAGTGCTTTCTGGTTTTAGGTAAATGAACACCCTTTTTGTAAGCAAATGAATTACCAGTGGTGCTTAGCAGAGGGAGTGTTACGCTTGGCAGAAACTGGGATGTCATGGGAAACAATGGATTCACTCAGAGGGCCTCTGGGTTATCCCATCAGAGCAGATGTCAGTGCTCCCTGCAGAGACATGTTGTGTGGCTCCAGGGGCAGGCAGGTACAGCCACCGCTGCCAGCCAGTGCGTGCGAGGACGCTGTCTTGTCAGTCACCTGCACAGCAGCAGCATCCATGAAAGCAGGTTTTACCGTTGTTATAAAGTCCATGTAGGAACCTCTAGGAGGAACCAAATCTGTTTGTGCTGTCACTCCCACTTCAGCTCAGCATCTTCCAAGGGGATGGGACTGAAAGGCTGTTCTGTCAGCAGAAAGGGAGGAGAGGAAACTGTGAGCAAAAATAGGCTGTGTTGTCAATCTGTGTCTGACCACTTTGGTTATCCTGTTCTGAAGGTAAGCACATCAAACTTTTACTGAGTGAGGAACCCCAGAGGAGGCTTAGCAGCTCTTGGGACTCAAGCTGTGTTATAGATGCAAACTGTTCTCAATTCATTTCTACAAGCAGAGTGGAAAGGTACCTTTCTTAGCACCTGAATTGTATTTCCTAGCCCGGGATATTTTTGCACAAGCAGAAACATAGAGGGTTCTTTCCATCTATATATATTTTGAGATTCTCATCCCTCTTCAGCTGTGGAAAGACAGGGGTGCTTTTAGGACAGACTTCATCTTCTTGCTGCCTCTAAATTGTGGTGAAGCAAATTAAGTCCTAACTCCACTATTAATAAGATCTCTCCTTATTACAATGGCAGAAGCCCAAGGCAGGGAACACAGGCGCGTGTACGTGGTAGTACAGTCCCCTAAATTTGTGGTGTTCTGCAGTTGTGACCAGTCTTGCATCTCAGCATTCTCATCTGATAGATAAAGATCAAATCCCTTCCTTGGAGCCATAGTTCCACTTGAGGCCCACTGTGGCATGTGAAATCCAAACTCATTCCCACAAAACCCACCAAATGGTTTAAATTACTGTTTTGCCAGTGATGGCTGCTGCTGCTGGGAGGAACAGACATCTGCAGTACTTCATCCACAGCATATGATGCACTTGCAGAACACTACAGAGCAGGCAGCGTGCACTTTCTTCTTTGGTGTCTTTACGCAGCACCTTACGTTGTTTCTGAGTACACCATTTTTTATCTTTCAATAATCCACTCTCAGATGGTGTATTGCCCACTGGGTTGTGTTTCTTAGAAGAAGAACCAGGGCTGGATTAAAAGCATCACACCACACAAGGTGAAGCAGTGACCCAGCAAAAGGTGACTGCTGACATGTTTCCTCAAAAACCAGGCAGTGTCTAGCAGGCTGCTGGCTGTGCCACCCTACTGATGAACTTCCCTCCACCAGCCAGCTCGCTTTGGAGACTGAACTACAAATATACCAGGAGGGGCACAGACGTGCTGGTGTGGGTGCCAGGAGAGAAGAGGTGAGGGATGTGGATGAAGTACATGAAGCACAACCCTTTCCTGCCTACTCCAGCAGTACACGAGGAGAGCAGCAAGACCAGCCAGTTGTTCCATTCCCACCAGATCCCATTCTGGCAGCAGAGGACAGCAAGTGAGGTTAAGCTGGTCTTGTAGGTTTTCTCCCAGAAATGGCCACAGATATTAAAGGCCTTTCAGATGACTCTCCCTGCCTCTGTTTGCAACCAGCTGGCAGCTGCAGGAAGGTGGGTGGTGCTGGGTGCTGGTTTAGGGGGCTGTGCCCTGCAGGGATGGAGATAGCTGCACACCGCGTGCTGCGTTCCCAAGGGCATGCTTCTAGCTTGGGAGGGGACACTCATTGCTGCTGATTCAACTACATTTGAAAAACAGTACTGAGCAGGTAGCTCCATAGTGCAGGGATATTATTCTGCAAGATTTTTTTACTTAAGCAATAAACTTATGGGAGCAAGGCAGAAGGGCAGCATCTCCCGCAGAGGTGCCGTGTCCCGGGATGCTGCCACGAACATGGAGCGTAACGCACCCCTGGGCTGAACCCACTGAGGGGAGAGCTTAGCTCTCCTTTAATACACATTGTTACTTTTTATTTTCTGGTTTTTTTCATGTTTATTCTGTGCAAGCTGGCAAGCAAACCTGTTTCGATAAATATAGGTGAAGAGGGAGAAAATGTGTCCTCTGGCCGTTTTCAAGTCCATTAGAACCAGTCATAGATCATGTTTGAATGTCAACCCTGTCGAAAGCACATCACTCTCCAGCTGCTCCCATGTTAGCCTCCTGACAGGCCGAGCTGGTTATCAGGGCTGATTCATGGCCCAGCAATATAATTCAGTTGTGCTTGTTCATTATTTATAGAAATCACAGGCATCAATGTTCTGGCTAGATGAGTTACAAGAGCAATGATGGAAGAAGGGTTACTGCTTCGAACTAGGCAGTGGCTAAGCACACTTCCTAGAGGCCAAAGTATGTGAATGAAAGTATGTAATGCATTCTTCTGGGTATAAGCATGTACGTTTGCTTTTGGAAATGTCCTGGGTGCTAAAATTTCCTTTAGAGGAACTTACACACTAAAGGTGAATGGAAGTGACTTAGTTAACGTCTCTCAAGGACCTCTGGGAAAATTGTAGAATAGGCTACATCAGTGGGACACTGTGGAGAAAAGCACCTGGGTTCAGAGACCCTGCTGCCTGGTTTCATGTGATGTGTGAATGCAGTCAGGACAGAGCCCCTTGCAGGGTTTTGCTCTAGCCTTATTCCTATCCCAGAATGTTTTTTTAATCACTCACTGTAACATAGCAGTGCTGTGGTATTTGAATAATTTTATGGTTTTGTCTATGCAGTGATTTAACTTTTATAATTGTTCTGCCTGCGCCTTGGTAACACTCAGAGACTACAGCCAAAGTCTACAGTGATGATCTACTTATTCTGCTTGTAAAAGGTAAAACAAGGGCCAGCCTTTGTAAAGCTAGCGCCTGGGACATACCATCCTCAGTCTCTTTGCAGCCAGAAGACTTTATCTACTCAGCCTAAGTTTGATGCCTAACTAGAAGACCTGCAGGCAGAAGTAAATCCTAGTGATATAACTGGAACAACAGAGATGCCATAAATAGGACAATAATTCTAGCAGAGTCCCTATGCATGGCAGCAAGCCAGCTCAGGACTTTAGGATGCACTGGACAATAAGAAATGCTGGGCTTAGTGTTTCAGGTGGGATGCAAATAGATAATGTGGTCCTAACTGAGAAAGCACTGTCAGAATTTTGTCCAGAATTACATTATTTGTCTTTGTTTGGAGATGTAATATTGCTTTGAAGTGTCAGTATGAGCTCTGTGATAAGGGGACAAGATAGCGTAGCTGCGTGGTGAGAAGATTTGTCCAGAATGGGTCCCAAGGCACTTTCTCAACAAACAAACTCTTACAGTGATAACCTGCTTAATTATTAAATATTGAAATGAAACCATTACATTGTTAGTCCCTCAGAAGATCCAAATACCTATCTGAACAATAATTTAATACACAGCATAGATAAACCGCATACTTAGATTGAATACAAATGATGTCTTAGTGACATGAATTATGGCCTTATGCTGAGCATCACTATGGCAACTAATGACATCACTGCAGGCTTCAACCTGCACAAAACCCAACTTCTGAGGGTCTCTGTGGGCATGGATCTTTTCAGGGCTTTTGGGGGTATGAATATGTAAAGCACCACAGTGTTGTTAGGGGTTTGCTATGTATGTTTACTGTCATTTGAAACATTTATTCCCTTTGTGGTTGATGTTGTTCTCATGAAGGAAACCTAATGAAAATTACTGTTTGTATTTGGTTAGTAACATTTGTTGATAACATATGGTCTGGGAATGCTTCAACAAATAAGAGCTTTTTAATAGTAAACAGAGATATGAGTTCTATAAAGCAGATGCTGTAAAAATACACAGTGTAAGGTTGGATATTTACTTACTTTTGCCTCTTACTCAAAGCCAGATTATCTTCCTATTTTTCCTGCTGGTGACATCACAGAATTTTTTTAATAGAGAAAACCTAACCTGTAATCTGAAGCTGTAATTAGAAAATAAGGTTGTTTCTTGGTTCTTCTGATAAAAATGTTTATTAAGTAGCTGATGAAAAAGATACAATATTGAGGAGCTGACTGGACCTGTAGCACTGTAGATAATTTCTGCCAAACCTCTGCTTGCTGGCAGTGGTGGCAGTTTGATGCATTGTCATAAAAGATGAAACGTACAACAGAGCCACTGGGAGAGAAAACTTCGGAGCAAAGCTAACGGAGAAACTGAGTTTGCTAATCAGCTCTGTGCTGAACACACTCATCCACTGAGCTCAGTTGGACAAGATTCACTCAGTGGAGAGCAAAGCACAAACCCATACTCCTTGTGCATAGGAAGGAGTAAATTATTTTTCCCAGTAACTCTGCAAATGCAAAACCTGCTGTTTGGTATTTATGTTGGCAGAATATCTAGTTGCTGGACCACGTGTCATCTGAGCCTTTTCCCAGTCATTTCAAGGGACCTGCCTTTCTTCAGCAGAGGATCTAGTCTGAGGACAGTGTAAAATGAGGAAGTGTCATTAATAGTATGGGAGTGAATAGGAGTGGTCAGTGAGATCTGGTATAATCTCTTATCTGATTTGCAGCCTTTTAGGTTGCAGTGTGTGTTCCACCACATCACTTGGAGGTGTTGCTCACAGCACACTCTTTGTTTCTTCTTGTTTACAAAAAAGTACCTTGTCTGTGACTACTCTTCAAGCTTGCTTGTACATTTTGCATGAGTTTCGAAGTGTGATGAAACAGAAATCAACACAGAAATCTAGCTCACAACAAATTATTTAAAAAGAAAAAAAAAGAAAAAGAAAAAGAAAAAAGCAAAGAGAACAAAAAAAGGGCATTTTTTTATCTGCTAGTTTCACATCAGGCCTCTGCATGATCCAGTGTTCAGGAGCATCCTCCTTGCAATGGTGCACTCTTCCCCAGTTCTCTCTCTGGCCTTCATCTTTGGCTGATCTGTTCTCTGCTAACAAGGGCAAGTGCAGTTTTAGGAGTGCTTTGCTTAGCTGTCTTCTGTCTGTCTGGAAGTTTCTGTCTGGCTTTGTTTTAGTAAGTTTCTAACTTTCTAAGCTGTAGAAACAAAGCTTGAAACCCATGTGTGAAGTCTCAAGCATAAAAGAATCATGACTTTTTACCACTTAGTGTAGAAGGTATTCTTTGCTATTTTCAAAATTGTTTAAAGCTTACAAATAGGCATTAGTTCAAATTCCACTTAATTTTTGTTCCATGACCCTCTTCAGTTTGTGCCTGTTTTCTGAAGGGGAGCATTTTCCTGTATCTCAAAAACCTTAGCACAGGAGAGTAATCTGATGTGTTGGTGTGAGTGGCACCACTTGAGGAGGCTCTTCCTGAGCCTGTTTGGAAAGCTGGTGCCTTTAGGATGTTGAACAGACTTGGTGTTCTATGGGTTTCTTTTCCCTACAATCTTTCTAAATCAAAGCTGACTGCTGTAAGAGAACCCCACGAGGATGTTCACCAGCACAGCTCAGGTGAGCCCTCATGGGGTCACCAGGCAGCAGCTTCAATGGCAGCCAGCTGCTTGCTGGGATGGGAACAGGGCCAGGAGGTAAGTCTCCTTGTAAGACATAAAATGGCAAGTTTGGCCATAGGTGTCAGCAGACTGTGTCTGGGACCCTCTGCCTGCAGGGTGCCACAAGGAATGAGTTCATCTTCTCTGCACACTCAGGCAGTTTGTGGTTGCAGGAGCTTGGAGATGTCCTCCAGAAACATGCATGTCTGGAGGGGGTTTTTGCATACGATGGGTCATTCAGCCTCTATAGTGTTCCTTTCCAAGCCATGGGACCAGTCAGGGCGAACAAATAGTAGACAATGGTCTCAGTTCATTGTGCAGTTGGACAGGTGGCCACTTCTTGCCCACTGCCATCCCATTCGCAACGAGTTAGTGTCCTGCTCTGCAGTTCCAGCAAACTGGGATTACTCCAGATGTAATGGATTGAATTTAAACCTGGGCTGGAACTTGGAAAAGTACCTGGGTTAAATTGCAGTTTCTTCACAGAAAGCAAACCTCACTCTCAGCCTGGAAAGGAGAGGTTAATTAGCCAAGAGATGAGCAGAAGCATGAGTGATTACAGATGTCCTGGGTGCAGATGTCCTCAATCCTCCACTTCTGTTGTGACTACACAGGCTCTTGCTGCAGGAGACATTATTCCTTCTAAATAAAATTCCTCTTAAATTTGGTTTCATGATGCTCCTAAATACTCCCTTCTTTTCCCCAAAGAATCATCATGGGTTTTCCAGACATCTGTCCCACATTTCCCAAAGAAGATAATTAATGCCCTTGTCACTCAGACAGCCCAGCCATTCCAGCTTGTGCCAGACAGGACATTTCCAATTAACCATTGCACACCCAAGCAGTAGTGCTGTTGACCTGAATTCAGATTGAGCTGAACATCTCTGTCCTTATTTTCACAGCTGGGGCACCCAAGGAGATTTCACAACAACGCACGCGCTTCCTGCAGTGAAGGTGAAGCTGTTCACGGAGAGCACAGGAGTGCTGGCTCTGGAGGACAAAGAGCTTGGGAGGGTAAGGAGATTTTGAGTTTAATAATGTTTCCTTCTGGCCCTGCTTTTCTGGAGAAATCTCTCCTGTACGGAAATATCTTTGGAGCACAACATGCTCTGCTTTTTTGCCAAGCTTCAGGAGAGGGAGAGAAAGCAAGCTCTCCACTGCTGGAAAGGAGTGCATCTCGCATGCTGTCTTTGTTGTGAGTTTTTAATGGCAGCATTTCAGCTGGCTGTGCCTGCACTGAGCGATGGCAGAGGACTTGTGTGTGATATTGGCAGTCCGGAAAGCCTTAGAAGTTGCTTACGGAAATGGACATTCCTGAGGCAGAAAAGGGGATTATGCTGAATCAAAAAGAGGGGATTTAAGTTTGGCAAGAGAGTGTTAAGCTGCTCTCATATCTGCTGAGCAGCCGGTGCACGGTTTGAGCATTTGAAAGCATGGACTGCGGTACTCGCTGCAAAGGGCTTGAAATCCTGCCTTCCCCTGGGGATTGTGGCTGAACTGGTGGCTTCAGTTAGGGTAGACTAGGGAGTGAATGGGTGTTCATTGCTCCCATCAATTATGTTAATAGTGAAGAGCTGAGATTCCCAGGGTACTGGCCAAGAGCTGACCTCCCCACTCCATCTCTGCTCTTCACCTGTGGTCCCTAAACCAGGAGCCTCCATTGTTGCACAGCCCACAGCTCCAGAATATCTGTGGATGCCATTTTTCTGTGGCTTCAGGACACTTCAGTCAGTCTCCATGGATTTTTTGCAGCTCTGTTATTTTGTGTTGGCCCCAGGCATAAGTGGCAGCAAACTCCCTACCATGCCTACCTCAACTCTTCAGGGGTATGAGATCAGGATCGTGAAGACTCCATGAAAAATAAGTTCAGGGTAAGAGAGGCTGCATCTTGCACATGGGCTTGGCCCTCTTGTGTCACAGCTCAGTGTGGTCTGAGCCATCTCTAGGAGCAGCCTGGGCTCTGTCTGCCCAGCTCGGCAGCACCCTTTGCTCTCCACACTATCTGCGTGGTCATGGCCAAGAAAGCCACTGATCCTGTGGGCAAGCCCAAGTATGGTATTTCCATGTATGGACTAACCTTTTGGGATGTTTCTTGCTAATTCCATGGCTGCTTCTGCCTTGACACAGAAGAACCTGTGCCCGTACCTCAGTTTTTTCCAGTTAATATGGGCTTGTATTCTACCTATTCATACAAGTGCCAAACATTGTTTCATGTCCTATTGAGCTGTTAATTTAATTTATATCTTTATGTCAGAGAGTGCTGCATGTGATTTTTTGTCTCATATAATTCATATTCATTATTTGTGTTAACTGTTTGTGTTTTCATGTAACATCCTTTGCTCCTGCACTTGAGAGAGAGAGAGAAACAAAGCTACCCCCTCTCAATCTTCTCTTCAAAGAGAGTCACAGCCCTTTTGAACTTCGCTCATGCACACCTTGATCCTTCCTTTCTCCCTGTCCTCCTCCTTTTTTGACAAAAGGGACGACCCCACTAACCTTGGTCAGACAAAGACTTACAGTTGCTTTGATGCCCAGCATCATATTATTTTCAGGATTATTTTGAAAACCTCCTTCTTCAAACAGCCCGTCACTCCACTGCAGCATGCTGAGCAGAGCTCTTCACCAGCTGGACGCGATGCCATTCAGGGCTTTTCCCCCTGAGTGGTTACACTCGGTGTAGACCCACTTGCTTTGTAAGTCTTGTTTCCACTGGCAGCCGTGAGCGGTGCTGACTTTGCTGGTCTCGGGAAGCAATTAACTGTGCATGTTGTTCTGAGAAAGATGTCAAGCCCCAAAGCAACCCCTCTTGTCCTAAAATGCTGATGAGCTGGGCCCACCAATACGCTTTAATTCCCAGTCCAGCAGGAAGCCATCCCTTGGCTCTGAGCTTCTGCAGGCTGAAGGACATGGGCCAGCAGCAGCGAGTGTGGGGAGCCGGGTGGTGATTTCCCCTGGCCCGTGGCCATCAGTGCTTTCAGTCAGCCAAACTTCAAAGGGATGCTTGGTGTGCCCAGAGCGGCTGAGAGATGACGCGTGTCTTCTCAGGCTGCACCAGGAGTTTTTCTTTAATGAAATAACGAAACTGGGAGCATGTTAAGCCCTTGGTTTAGCTGTAGGAGTGGGCACAGACCTATCTGCACGGCAAGAGGAGGGAAGCAGGTTTTATACACAAAAACACCCGTGCTCGGCCGCCCTTTGAGGAGCGGCTTTGTGCTCTGCCAGGCGTGTACAATGCCCACTTTCTATTGCAAGTGTTAAATTGGCAACCGGCCGGCACTCCTCATTTCACTACTTTTATCGAAGGGATTGCTGGAAAATGCTCCCAAGCCCTAAACTGCTGGATGGGCATCTGAAGGCATGGGAATACATCCTGGACCTATTGAAGCTGGTGGCAAGGCTCCCATGAATTCTAGCCGTGCCAAAACTTCATCTACTGAGAGCAAAGAGGGGAAGAGCCATGCCTTACAACAACACTAAGCAAAGTTTATGTGCCTTTTGATGAAAAAGAGTTAGAGATCAAAGCAGAGAGCATCCTAAACACCCTGAGTGGCTGCTGCCTCGCTAAGGCATGCAGTTTAGTGCAAGACTATGTGCTTGCGTGACCTGCCTTGTGGTGGGGGTCCTTGGATACTGATCAGACTGTGGGTCCATCTGTGTTTGTAACAACACCCTGCATGGAGAACTCACTTCTCATCTTCACATTTTGCTTAAATGTGTTTTTTTTCCAAGAGTGATGCAGTAGAGACTGGTGTTGCTCAGTTGTCTCTGTAACTAATAACAGCTTCAGATTCCTGCCAGGGAAAGCATTAGTCTAATTCAATAAAAGTAGTGATAAATATTGTTGACGAATAAGGGTGAAGTTGAGAGTCTACTGATGTTAACCTCAGGCTTTGGAGGAGGCAATAAAAATGATTTTTAAAATCATTCATCAGAGGGTAATAGCGTCAAGCATATTTTGGTGGAAAACAGCCCCTAGGTTGTTGACTCAGCAGTAAAGTTGAAGAGTGGAGAAATACAAGATTACAGTCTGGGCTGGAGTTTGGCAGGAGCACAGAACAAGCACTAGCAAGGAATGAGTGATGGCAGCACATCAAATAATGAGGGGGAGTGCTGCCATTTGTAAAATAATTTGCTGGCTTAAAGGTTAATGGATTTAAAGGAGATAAATCTCACTACAGGACTGTGGAGCCTTGAATGAATTTGTGCCAGGCAGAGTCACTGCTGAGAGTGAAAGCATCTGAGGGAAAGGGTTAAGCCACCTCAGAGGACACATATGGAAACACCAGGAGAAAGTGGTGGATGTGTTGTAGTTCTGGGAAAATGCTCTGTGGCTCACTGTCTGGGGGAGCAGCTCTGCCTTGTTAGGGTAATATATGAGTGGGAGAAGCACAGCTATGATCGGGAGAGAGTGCTTGCCTCTTGGAGCCTCACAGTTTCTTTGGTGAGTCAAGACACTTCCATTGGTGTTCATCTGCAGAGCTCCACTGCTGTCATTAGTGTTGCACTGATTTACCCCAGCTGGAGACCATCCCATCATTTCCTCCCTGCATGAAATGGAAGCAGAGTCCTGAAGCCACTGATGTCATGGCATGGGATGCAGATTTTATCTGCTGTTGTAGTGCAGTCAGACACACCTACCCAGAATGTTGCCTACTGCATCCACTCTTAACAGTATGCAGAAAAGCAAGCCAACTTCCCGACAACCTGATAGCAGCAATAGATGAACCATTTTAGGTGGAGCTTTCTGAGCCCTCAAAACAGCACGCCTTGCATGGCAAATGTCAGGAAGGCTGGAGATTGACTGAGTTGTACAAGTGTGAAAGTGGGCAATTGCAGTGGGCACTCTCAACAAAAAACTTCCTGCTGGTTTGCTAATCACGTTACTCTACCGTCACTTCTAGACTGATGTACCTGGGCAGTCGCCAGCTTGTTTAGCACAATCTTTCCTTAAATGATGGGAACTGATAACGCGGTTCTGTTCTGCACAACCCCGTGAACAACAGCATGGTATATAGAGGAGCCAAAGGATATATGAACTAATCTGAAAATAATAAAAAGTCATCCTCACAGATGTGAATAAGCTTTTCCAGATTGACTTTTAGGGCAAAAGTAGCCCATCTGACGTGCTTTTGTTTCCCATCAAAACCCATTTTGTGAATAATTTTTCACTTTAACGTTATTGATTTTAATGCTCGCAGGTTGTTCTCCATCCTACTCCCAATAGCCCAAAGCAATCAGAGTGGCACAAAATGACTGTTTCCAAAAACTGCCCGGATCAAGACCTGAAGATCAAGCTTGCTGTGCGAATGGATAAGCCTCAAAACATGAAGCACTCTGGGTAAATGCTTGTCTTGATCTGAACTCCATTTGTTTTGAGTGTGCAGTTAGAAAATTTCTCTTTTTTAAGGTTCTGGAAGAGAAACACTTTTTCTGAAGTTCAGAGGAGGTCAAAAGAAAGATGAATATAAAAATGGCTTTTATTAAGTCATTTAAAATGCACCTTCCATACTCTTAGCATAGCCGTTTTAATACATGTCAGCCAAACAATTTTAATTGTAAACAGTATTCCTCAGGAAATTGCTAGGTTTTTTTTTTTTTTCTGTATGGAAATAACAGGTGAACTGCCTGACTCTCTTTCTGAGAATGGTATAATTTTCTAAGTTATTCTTTGTTTCCCTGTATTGCCTTCTCAGAACCAAAAGCACAGTGCACCTTCTGCTTGAGGTAACTCCAGTGTGATTGCTGTTATTTATTCGGGGATAAACAGCACAGTTAAATAACAGTTACCTGGAGTAGGCAACTGCAGTCCTGCCTTTTCTCAGGCTTTCTTTTTTGATTTACAAGATGCTGCTTAAAATGATGTGGTTTATAGTACTGGCTTGCTATCAGAACTTAGATTCTTTTTCTGGTGATGTTAGCAGCAGTAATTAAAAGGACAGTTATTACCCTGGTCTTGAACTAGCCAAGGACTTGGTGCCCACATTACATTGATTTGGAGTTTTGTGCCTTACACTTTCACCAAGAGTATGCTGGATCTCTTCTGGCATAAGGAACCATGAGCATAACCAAAAAGGAATTGTTTTTCTATTTATTGAGCCAGAACTAAAGTAATTATAATGATACATAAAACATATGAATGCTGAATAATGTCCTTGTGTTTAGTATTAGTCTGGTGCTGCCACTATTTTTTGCCAGTGTTTGTATTACAATGTCACAGTAGCTGCTTCATCACAGAGATTAAATGATAATTTTGACACTAATTTTAAAAATTAGTTTTTCCTTTGTAGAAAAACAGTAAATTCACTCCTCCTTAGAAATTATTCAGTTTGTTTGAATATATGTAGCCATGCAATTTCTTGGAATTCATCTTAAACTGTTAAGTGTCCTGGTTTAGTCAGTTCAGTGGATACTGGGATCCCAGTTACTGGTTTTGATGGAGTAGGTGTCCCTTCATTTGACAGCTCCCCTCAGCTGAATGGTTTTGTGAAGACTTCAACATTTGGGGTTTTGCTTCCTTAATTCTTCTGTTTCACATGTATTCTTCACCCATCCAACCATGTCATAGCTATTCAGTGGCATATTTAGGCTTCTGAATTCTGAGCAAGTTGTGAAAGACAAAGAGGAAGAGAGGATTAATACTGTGTAACATTAAGACTCTGGGAGCTTTTTATGTCACTTTCTTTACAGGTTATTTGTTAAGGCTAGAAATAAACATTCATGAATGCTGCTGAACTCAAGAGTCTTGTAATTGATCCTGCTTGTGCATTAACTTCAGTTTCTAGGTGTAAAGGAAACATATTGAAAAGCAAGAGACCAACACATAATCACTTGTGTACTGAATTCACTTTTTCTTTTCTCCTAGGTATTTATGGGCCATTGGTAAAAATGTTTGGAAGAGATGGAAAAAACGATTCTTTGTCCTGGTCCAGGTAATGGATTTAACCAGAAGTGATCTTAAATCACGACATGAAAGCCTTTCCTCTGGCCATTTTCAGTGCTGTGTAATTGGTGCTGAGCCATGGTTCTACATAGGGGCTCTGTTAAATTGTGGGTTTTTCTTTCTAAACATTTACATCTTCTCAAGGATATCCCAGTTGCCTGGCTCTAGCCATGACTTTCCTGATTCATATGAATGCTTGGTGAAATGGAGAACCAATTTTAGTGAGGAATTTAATGAAATGAAGAGAAAGCTTGGTCTGTCTTGGTGGGAGGTGCTTGGGTGCAAATGCTCCCTTTTGAGCCTCCAGATGAAATTTGAAAGCCATTGAAATCTACAGAAGTTTTGTCACTGGCTGCGTCAGAGTCATTATATCATTCTTGACGTTCATCTTGCCTTCACATTCATTAGTGCCTCTCATTGTCTACAGCTCTTCATTTATCATTTTGCAATTTCTTTCTTCCTTTTTCCCTTTTTTATTGTTTTTTCCACTTTCTGCCCTCCCAGTTTCAGTAGACCTGTATAGCTGACCATGGTTAAGAATATCAAGGAAAAGAAATTTTGTGAGATGTGCATGACCCATATATGTAGGAGACTATTTGGAGAGACCAGTTGAGTACCTAGTCCAATAACAAAGTAGGAGCAACAGCAACAGTTTGAGTGATTGTTTTGTACTCCAAATGGGGTCAAAATGGCCACAGAAGTAGGGCAGTTTGTGTAGAGCAGCACAGGAGTGCTGAGGCAGTCCAGGCGACCACCTAGAGCAACTAGTATTGCTTTTCCCTGAGAGATGATTCACACCTGTTGGACCAAGTGCTCAGTCCCTTTTTCACTGTGAACAGGGATTTCCCACAGCAGAGAATCCTCTTAACATAGCTTCTCCCATTAATAAATCTACATATACTCTTCTGTGCAAGGGTCTGCAGGTTTGAACATGGATTCCCATGTCTCTCTCGAGGAGCCTTTCTTCTGGCCATTCTATGTGATTGCAGTTACTTCTCAAGTTCTCAGTTGCCATATATTCTTCAGCTTGCTGTGGAATTGAAGCTCGCAGAGTTATTCCATGTTTTCTCAAGTTACTAGGTCTGTATTCGTCAGTTGGCATATAAGAGCAGAATTTGGCCAGAAAAGCAATTCATTTGAATAAGATGAGCAGACTTTTGCCCCCAGAGAGTCTCTGTAGCCCACCTCAGAAATTCCAGCTGCCACTGCAGCTTCTCTGTTATGTTACCGTTTGCTCAACATTTGGTGCAATGTAAAGTGTTCTGCCGTACATCAAATATAAACAAGAAACACTCTCTATGCAGTCCCTCAGATGTAGTTTGAGCATATTGAACATGTCAGCAGGCAATAAAGATGGAATAAAAATACTTTGCTGTCCGTATGTTTGTCATTTGCTTTTCATGCAATGCAAAGGATGGGTGCTGATACGAACAGGGATTGGCAGCAAAGGTGTTGATGTCCAGGATGCTCTGAACTCTGCTAAACCACAGACAGAAAATAACCCCTGCACAAAGGTGAGCTGGCTCCATTAGGTAAAGAATGGACAAGGAGCAGCCCCTGTTTCAGGAGCTTGCTCATCTGTACCAGCCTCCTACTTGCACCAGAGCTAAGAGATAGAGTCCAAAGCATAAAAGTCCTTTTGGGATATAGTGGTGTGGTCAGTCCGTGACACTGCCAAGAGGGCAAGGCTGTATGTTCGATGAATAAGTAAACATTTCCTTTCTGATCCCTTGTCTCTGTCCCTTACCTGTAGCATCTTCTATTGCAGCTCCTGCCTCTTCTCCCATCCCTTGCAGAGTAACCTCCTCCTGGGCCTGTGCCCTCTCCTGCCCCTCTTTCCCCATTTCAGATGGACACAGCCTCAGTTCCTTCAGCGCTATTGAGCGGTACCTCTCTGCCTTCTGGTACCAGCGATTAAGAAATTCATGGTAATAAACACTCAAACACTTCATAACCATCTAAACAAGGCATAAAGGTGCCAAACTGCATGGGCGGCACCAGGGAGGAAGGTGTTGATGGCAGTTTGTCTCCTTTGTGTCAGTGATGCCTCGCCGGTATGAACGGAGGCTCTGCGTCCGTATGTAGAAAAGGAGCTCTGCGGGGAGCATTTCCACTGCTGCTTGGCTTGTGTAAGCCCTGGAGAGAAGGAGAAAGGAGCAATAACTGCCTTGTAATTTGGGTGGAATAATCCCTCGCACCTTCTGTGTCTGTGTAGCTGCGAGGGTTGTACGGGAGTGGAGATGATTTGTTTGGGTGTAGTGGGTGAGAGCAGTTCCTTTGTGCCATTTCTAGAACTGGGCCTCACCTCTCCAGTGCATGCATTGCTGGGTGGACTTGGTTCAACCTCTTGGGGAAGGTTTACAGCGTGGTGTGGCTGGCAGAGCTGGTGCATACACTCCTCCAGCGTGCACCCATGCGTTAAGAGGGGATAGTTTTCCCTTCGGAATGAATCGCAGTCCTCCCTGCACGCTGCCCACCCTTCTCGTAGACACCCTTTGAGATGAGCAGCAGAAGAGCAGAATACTGATTAGATGTAAATTACATGGCAGAGACTCGTTACTTGCCTAATTTTAAATCCTGAGATATGCAGCGTGAAAGTGATGGCAGAATATGGCCCTGAGCTTGGATGGAAATGGTCCGCAGCATCACAAGTGAGGAAAATGCTTCGTAAAGGCAACAGTAATGCCAGTGGCAGTGGTAAGCAAAAGCAATGGAGCAATTTAGGGCAAAGTTCTCTGACTGGTTAGGAAAGAAATGTGCATCCATCACAGATGTTAGAAGTGTTTCCTAAGTTGCTGTATCAGCTGCCTGAGCGCAGCATACAAACTTCAGCCAGTTTGCCAATTAGACCCTTGATTGTGCAAAAGCTGGGATTTTTGATAGCTGACAGAGCTTGTATTAATTCCTTGCAAGGTCTAATGTGCTGTACTGGCAACAACACTATTGTTGGTTCTGGTGAGTTGGCTGGCTTTGTGATAGGAAATTTCTTATAATGATTCTTAAGGGCAAGTGAATTAATTACATTGAGATTTCAGACTGAATCTGTTCTTCTCTTGTCATAACCCCATTTCTGTGATCTGGCAGCATATGGGAAGTAACACTCCATGGTACCTGGATGACATGTCTGCTGAGTAGCTTGAAGCAGTTTTTGGCTGATTGTGTCTGATGGTGTTTGCAGAATGCTGTTGGAACCAGATCAACTCTCTGCAGATTAAAACCAGTTGCAGTGTCTACGCCTGGATCTATTGTTCTAGTGACAGACTCCCTGAACTCATTATAATTTAGACTAGCAGTGACAGTTCCTGCTTTTAGCAAAACTCAGCTGACTCGGAATAAAATGAAATGAAGTAAGTATTCAGTAACTCCAAATAACCAGCAGAATTTGAAAATAATTCAGCAGAGCTGCAGTGTACGACACCAGTGGTCCTAGACTGTGGTCCTCAAGTCAAGGTAAATGACCCAAGGCTGGTTCCTGTATAATCATATGAAACCATGCTTTCCGTTAGACCCTCACTGAGAGCTGAGCACAGGTGGTGATTCTTGAGAAACCTCAAGTGTTGATGATAAATACAAAATGCCTGGAAACCTCTGTTTGAACTGATGCCACAGCTTGTAGCACCTGGCTGTGGTAGGTCCTGTACCTACACAGGATGGCTCCCCATCTCACAGCCCTGCCCGAGGAGAACAAACACCTCCTGCTTGAGGGAAGAAGTTAGGACAACTGCTACGTGCAATTGCTTAGAGCCGAATGGATGTGCTGAGATGTGAAAACTGTTGTTTTCACTTTTTTTTTCTTTAAGCTAGATCATTTCCTCTGCTCATTTGTGTCAGGAAAGGGCTTGGGAGGCAACGTACAGCTGCAACTAGAGGACAAGAGTCTCCCATCAAAGTGGAAAGCTGTATTACAGCTGGCAGTATCTTAGCACAGTTTCTCTCCCTTGGGACAAAATGCGTGCTGTTAATCTAGGAAAGGTCCATTTAAGAATTTAACCCAAGTGGGGCGGTGTTATGTCAACAGTGGGAAAGGGGGAGGCGAATGACTGAGCTCCGAGTGCGAGGCACGACAATTAACAGGTTTGAGCAGGATCACTGCTCGCTAGAGCAGGAGTCTCTGGTGGAAAAACAAGGACAAAGTCAGGACTGGTTAATACATATCTACTGTATTTATTAATCAGCTGGATTATATAGCTGGTGACAGAATATGGTCAAGTGCCAGGAAAGTCAGATCTAATTTAGCAGTCTGGGAATAGTGAACTTTGGCATTTGTCTCCCGCTGTCTGCTTCCCCTTCCCTGAATTTCTTTGTCTTTTTTCTCTTTTTTTTTCCTACATGCTTTTCCTTTGGTTCTTTTGTCTTAAATTATTTCTCAAAGCATATTCCCTTTTCTTTGTAATGAACCAGCCAGGGCAGCCTTGGATTATTTCCCTTCTTTTAGTTTCACTCAGTTCAGCTTCCTTAGATGCTCCTTTCCTGGCCCTCATTGAGTCCCTGGACGAAGTCCCAGCTGCTTTGAGAGTTTGTCCCTCACTGGGCAGAGATTTTTCCTCTGTCTTCCTTCAGTTTCCTCTCTGTATCTGTGTTTTTTCCAATTACTCAAACCATTCATCTTGCCCATCCCATCTGCTCACTCGCTCTCATACTCAGCTACGGTTCGGTGTGAACTCAGCAGGCTGTAAGATTAATTTCTGCTATTAACTGTTTCACTTGTCTGGCCACTTCTAAGCTTCTACAGAAAACAGGCTCTGTAAAGCACAGTATTTTAGAGGACTGATGAAAGGCAAGCTGCAATCAATTGACCTTACAGTGCTGTTCAACAGTGAAGCATGATCGTGACATATCGAGCTTTCTAGAATCTCATTTTGTCAGGTTTTGCTCTACCACTGCTTGTAAATGGAAGGAAACACATTGCACTGGTAGCCAGGGCATCATCTTCTTTCTGACCTCAAGCAGTCAATGCTTTAGGCATCAGGATAGGTGTGGTGCAGGCATTCTGCATGGCACTGTTGGCTCCTTTTCCAGAGGACTTCGATAGCTGTCTCCTCCCTCCAGCCAGATCCTGGCTTGCTTCCTGCCAGCAGGCTCTTGGGCAGTCCTCAGCTTGGACTTTGCACTTGAGCTGAGTGAGTAGAGAAGTAGGATGTGAACCCAGGTGAGCTCTGGCCCATTATGCGTTGTAGACCTGCCTGTAGTTTCTTTTAGAGGTTTCTTCTAACAGTGATGTAGAGCAGCTTCTTCCAGGGAAATCATATGAATGCTAACGAGAGAGACCAGTTTCCTTTGCCTCCGTCCCCAGACGATTCCACCACAGCCTACTGTCAACATCTGTCTTTTACAACCTTTAACATGAGAAATATAAGCTCTGAAATGCCTCCCTGTGTTTCTGTACATTACTGTTGTGTTGGTATGGTTGGCTGGCTTATTGACAGGGATGAAGAATATTTTCTGGGTCCAAAGGTGAGAGGAGTTATTTGTACATTAAGAAGAGCCTGAAATTCAGACCTCGTGCTTAGGGTCAGAAAAGAAGAAACTGAACTACTGAATGAATTTTACCTGCTGCTATAGGGCATACAGGAGAACAAAAAAACATTAATTACACTGATGTTTTCAGATGTCAGAGTAAGTTAGCACTGACTCATTTCAGGAACTAAATTTATCACTCAGTCCCCGAAGTTCAGCCTGTCTAACACAGGGAAATCTAATCCTCAGATGAAATCTCCAGGATCTTACCATAAATAAAGCACATTCAAGAGTTCCTCCAGGAGATGGCAGCAATATACTGCAAGTGTAACTGAACGAACGCTGCAGGAGTCGTCTGAATGTTGTGCTGTGGGGCACTAGGTTATTTTTAGATTTCTTCGTGTTAATCTTTTGAATTTCTGTGTTGCCGGTACGATGGTATACATTCAAAGTTCATAGCAGAGAATATGCACTGGTGTGCTCCTGCTATTGGTCTGTTACTTGTCAATCTTTCGGCAGTACTGGTAGTTTTTAAGGAGGATGCAAGATGCTTAAAGCATCACTTTTAGTCTTACTCCCACAAATGTGTTAATGATAGGGTTTATTCTTAGGTGGCTTTTGGAGCTGTTCCTGGAGGAAGGCACGGTGCAGGCAGGGCTGCTGAGAGCAGCTCACAGAAGCCCGCAGAGGGCAGCAATAAACCGAGCGCCGTCAGGGAGACGCTATGCCAATAGATGGGTCCCCTGACTAAAATAAATGACATTTTATTAGTGATAGATGCCACCAAAATAGGTGCTGCATGTGTATATGTAGCTGAACAATTTGTCTGGAGTTTGAAGGCAAAATCCCCCAGCGTAGCCGCTCACCAGTCTTCGAGGAGAGCTCTCAACTTCTGTAAAATGACGAGCGTGATCCATTGCCACCCACCCGAGTTTTAAAGTTTCCTCAGAGGTCAAGAAAATGTCCAGACAAATAAAATTACGTCAGGCGTCCAGGATGTGACACAACCTTAACAAAGTCATTTGAAATCATTTGACAGTAAATTTCCCCGTGAGTTCCTAGCCTGAGGCCCGGAGAATCCTCTCCTCTGCTCCCTGGATGAGCTTCTGGCCGAGCGTCCAGACCGCGGCACGCCGAGTACGCGCGGGGCCTTGATGCGGCCTGATGGCCTCCTAAAGGCGATGCGGGAGCCGGCAGAGCCCCCGCAGCTGAGTCGGCTTCCGTCAAGAGCTTGACATTGAATGTATCGTGTCATGCAGATGGTACCTCAGAGGAGTGAGAGCTGCCATTTACAGCACTGATGACAACAACTGCCGAGATCAGTGGGATCTTAAGATTGCTTTAATATGACTGGCACCTAGCAATTTAGCTCACATTGTTTGTGACAGGGTGTCACTCTTGCACTTGTCTGGGGATGAATGATAGAGGGTTTTAAAGCATGGAGCTTCCTCCTTTGAAGGAAATTAAACCGCTGTATGTACTGATGCAGAGAATGAGACGCCTGCCGCAGCAGGGTGTGTTAGGAGAGAGCTTTGTAAAAGCCTGGTAAAAAGTTTAGACTGTCTTATATGGGCAATGGCTGTCAGAATAAACCCAGCACCCCCTGGGTCCCCATCAGCCCGCAGCGTTCGTAAGCACTTTGGTTTGCTTTGTCGTGACCACCCGGTGCCATCTTAGCTCTGTGATTTTCTTCAGGTTAGCCAATATACATTTGCTATGTGCAGCTACCGGGAGAAAAAAGCTGAACCTCAAGAGCTGCTGCAGCTCGACGGATACACTGTGGACTACACCGACCCACAGCCAGGTACGGGGTCCCCCCAGCTTGCTGCTGCTCCCGCAGCTACTCCTGCTCACCATGCTGCCTACAGCTCCCAAACGGGAGTCCTCTCTCTCTCCCTCTCCCTGCTTGCAGCTGAACTGTGATCAGCATTATTATAAATATGGTTGTGTTTATACTGAGCATTAGCTGTGCATGGCTTTACTATAAATAGATGTAAGAAATTGAGCTAGGAGTTGCACCAGAGGAGGGAAAGACTTGTCTCTTCTGGGGAGACAGAGTGAATTAGATGCTTAAATCCCCATGAAATTTGATTGTGAACTGAATGCTCAAATTGAATAAAGATCCTAACCTGTGCCTAAATAAAAGCTTAGTAGCTATATCTGTCTTTATTGTAGAAAATATTTATGGGACCAGACCAGCACTTTTGCCTGGCCTGTTTTCTCTCTGATAAATGAGAGTGGAAGGGGCAGGATTAAGGCTCCTGGTACCTGGAGGTACCTGTTGAGTAGTGAGACCCTTCTTCAAGCGGAGGAGCACTGCATTTCTTTTATTTCAGTGGGGCAACGTGCTGAGCATGGTGAATCCTTACCGTGCCCTGGATAATAGTATCACCAGAGGAGATGAAGAAAGACACAATAGATTGGTTGTCAAAACTTTGATTACAGGTTAATTCTCATGTTAGGGAGATGGGAAGATAGGTCCAGAATCAGGGCAAAGACAAAAATAAGAACATCACCCAAGAACCTTTTGTGGCCTGTGAGCACTGATGTGCTCAGTGTAATGGGAAACTTTCCACCACATCCTCTCAAAACCCATTTTTACTGGGGTTCCAGTAGTGTAACTCACATGGGACCTGCACAGACAGGGATGTAGGTGAAAGAAGCAATTAATCCAAGTGTGTTGGAGTATGTTTTGGTAATTGCAGTGCAGGGTGCTACCTGGTGACCTGGCAGGCTGTCTTGCAGGTGAGTTTGATGCAGGGAAAGGAACTGAGCATCAATGGGAGCTGGGCGCAGCACAGGGCTGGCTGGGGACACTCTGTGCAGCAGTGGGGTGGGAAGCTGGGGGAAATCCCTTCACTGGCCTCAAAGTCTGTGAAACTCCATTGTTGCTTCCTCTTCTGCCAGGTTTGGAGGGCGGCAGAGCATTCTTCAACGCAGTGAAGGAAGGAGACACGGTGATTTTTGCAAGTGATGATGAGCAGGACCGTATCCTGTGGGTCCAAGCCATGTACCGAGCCACTGGCCAGTCTCACAAACCTGTGCCGCCTACCCAAGTGCAAAAGCTAAATGCTAAAGGAGGAAATGTACCCCAGCTAGATGCCCCAATCTCTCAATTTTGTAAGTAAATAAGTTCTCCTAGAGAGCAGAAGTCTTTGATGGAAAGATTTTCTGCAGTGATGTAAATCAATAATCTCACACATGTTTCTGACTCCAAAATGAATTTTTTTTCATTATCATTAAGCTGCTTTTTACATCAGTGGATCCAGAAGCAGTTAACCTGTGTGTTTAGCACAACCAAACCCAAGAAACAAAATTCCTTGAGGAACTTGTCAGTGAGTGTTTTAAAGTGCAATACTTGATGGAGGAGAGGCCGGGATCCGAGAGCCTGAGCCCCAGCTTGCTTTCTGCAGACACACGTTTTACCCGCACACAATAAACTGCACACCCAGATCAGAGCGATTCATTAGCACCATTAGCTGTCTATCAAACGCCTCACGTGCTCAGAACTACAGGTGCAAATCTTGCAAGTACGAAATGCACACACAAAAAGAGGTCTCCTGTTGAATATTCAACTGTGGGAAAACATATGGTATTTTTAACAGGTTGCTTTGCAGGCCAGTTAGATGTGAATTTAAAGCAATCATCTTTTAAGTTGTAGCTGCGCTGCATGTCCTGTGCAGTTATACCCAGTTTGTTAATTTGAAATTTAGAGCAACGTCTTTTGTCTTGCAAATGTAATTTGATTATAAACCAGACAAATGCCTCCTCGCTCATTTTTCTTGAAGGTCTCAATCACACGTCTGGAGCCCCTTTGTTATGTAACATATAGCAATTCTTGCTCGTTTCAGCAAAATGGAAGAATTTGTATCATTAAATATAAGTAAAATAAGGGAAAGTGGTAAATATTATCAAACTCTTCTAATTAAAACAGATTTTAACATTTAAAATAGTCTCTGTAAATCTGTTAGAGTATTTTGTTATAAGAAACTCGGAAAATCTGCCCCTTGATTATGATTATCATTTGACCATGTTTTATATTGGTTTAAGTTCTTTGTGTCAGTACTTATAGAAAATACCAATGCAAGACATACATCTGTATGACCCGTGTTACAGCAGGAAACCTCAGCTTGCTGCTATTTTTTTTTTTTTTTTTTATCCTACTCATAGTCCTGCGTATTTTGGATCCCCTTCTGCCTTGCATTGCTGCTGCTGTCAGTGAGGATGTAGCATGATGCAGCATGGTAAACCCATAGTCAGTAGTTTCATTTCAGTGACCCTCATCCTCTTCCTTCCAGTCAGGTCATTGACTTTGTGGGTGCAAGGTATAAAGGATTGGGGTCAGGAAGGAAGGACACCTCTCAGAAAGCCAAAATGGGAGGTAGGAGTTGGGCTTTTGCAACTGGGAAGTTTCCTGGCTGTGATTTGCCTTCAGACCTGAGTCTCCCAGGCCTTGTATGTCTCTCTGCCCATGATCTTGGATGTAGCAGGCACAGGTCCTTCTACGGCAAAAGCCTTCAAATTGTAGCAAGGGAGAGTGGCAGATGGGTGCTGCTTGTGGCTCCCTCTCCTAGCAAGCAGTGATGATGGATGCTCTCAGCTGTGTGGTTGATGCAAAGAGGATGCACTCCTGTTCATCCCAGGCTGATCCCTGTGGATTAGGATGAGAGCAATGAGAGAACATCAAACTAGGGAAACACCTTTCCCTCCAGTCTTCTCCCATCCCTGCAGACATAGGACCTGCAGAATTTTTCTGCTGGGTAAATTCCTGATGTTTATGGAGTTTTCACTTTGCCAGACCAAGCACATGGTGTCAGATGAAGGGTTCCTTTCCTAGGCACATTGTAATGGCCTGGCAGAAGTGTAGCAATGTCTGCCAGCAGTCTGGGGGAGGGAAAGGGGATGCCCAGGGGATGTGGACCTTTGGGTGTGTTGTCCCCATGTGCAGCCAAGTGCTGTGTGTGTGGGAAGAGCTGAACCTCCTTGCTTAGGTTACCTGGGATGGAGAAGGGGCAACTGGTTTGTCGTCATCCTTGCCAGGGAGCAGAGAAGTTGGTGACCGAGCCTAGCAGTCCTCTCTGCATCAAACCACAGCCCAGCATGTCCACTGGAAATGTGCGTCTCATGGTCCTACAGACCTGTATGAGTCTGACTGTGCTCAGAGCTAGAGAAATGCCACAGGTTTGACCTTGGTTTTTCCATTTCACTCACCTGTCAGGAGGCAGAGATATCTCATCCTCGCTTCTAGGGAAAATGGCCATGATTTCACCCCCTGGTCCTTCCAGGGGATCTGAGGGCGCCAGGGTCTGAACTCAAGTTTCCCTCATACCAATACCAGCTCCAAATCCAGATCATTCAGCTCTTTTAATGCCACCACACTCTTTCCAACCACAGTGTGTTTTCCCCATAAACTGGGCTGCTTCAGGCTCCCGTTTTTTCCACAAGTACTGGGAAACCCTCTTGGTTGTGTTGTGCCAAAGCCTGGCACGGGATAACCAGTCAGCTCATCAGTGCGATGGTGACTTGCTATTTCAGCATCCTCTAAGCTAGTGTGTTTTGCCCATGGTCTTCCTTCCTCCTCCTTCCTTGTATCTAGATCCGTCTGACAGCTCTTTCTGCACAGGAAGGACCTCCATCCTACAAGAGGAGGAGGGCAGCATGCCATAGCACACCTTCATCTTGTCAGCAAAGGCTACTTGTTTTTCATATTTCAGCATTTGCACGTGGCAATTCTCATTGCAAAAGTCATTGGGCACAGCAGTTAAATAATCAGAAGCACAAGTGAGTCACGCATGTCACAGATGATGGCTTATCAGGAGTCTTAAATGCACAAATACATATCTCTGCTCCTCCAGTCTTGAAATTCAAACATATCAAGTATTGCATTTTTAACAGGGTCTTGGTTTATTACTGGGTTTTTTTGGCTTGGTTTGGGTTTTTTTCTGTTTGTTTCGGTTTCGTTTGGGTTTTTTTTTTCCCTACAGAAAGGTAAGGACTCATGCCAGACATTTTATTCTTGTGCATTTATCTTTATAACTGTCATATTTTTTGTGCTTATTAGAGGCTATGGTGAATGAGGATGTGCAAAGAAGTGAATGTTAAGCCATTTGATGAGTAACTGTTGTTACAGCTTTCATGTTGTAGCAGTCCGAGATGGCACGTGCGCATGCATGCACATGCAGAGAAAATCCAGCCCTCTGCTCCTGTGATGGAGCTGTCTGTGAAACAGAAACTTGACAAGGATATATATTGCTACTGGGGAAGCTTGGGAGAAATAGCAAATTCATTTGGTTCCCACCTCTTTTGATTTAAGTAAATACAAACTTGGAGCTGCATTCAAATTCTCATCCGCAGTTTGATAGCAGCACTTGACTTGGAAGTAAACAGACAGCTCTGAACCAGGATGGAGTTTATTTTATTTGCAGTTTAAGCACTGGGGAAAAAAAAAAAAATAGATCCTGCTATTCATTCATTTTTTTATGACTCTACAGTTCCTTTTATGTGGGTGAACAATACCTGCTAGAGTGAAAAGTTTTGCTTTTTTTTTGTTTTGCTACAATGTAGAAGAAGAACTCCATTCACGCAAAGCTGTGCTTTTCTCCAGTGTTCGCATTATAAAAGAAAAAACCCAAAACTGTTCTTGTTTACTGTTGAAATCGTGCACAGTATTATAGTCAATAATGCTGCCAATACATATTACACCTTTTGGCAATATTTAAGCTTCATAAAAGTGGTCACTTGTCTGAAAGCACCAATCTTCGTTCTGTGTTAGTGATGCATCAAACAGAATTCCCAAACGTGCTCAATGTTCTCTCTTTTTTTTTCTTTTTCCTTTTTTTTTTTTTAAACCCTCTTCTTTTTAACATGAAAGATTGGTCTGTACTTGTTTTACGTATCACTTGTGGCTATATTTTATTTTTTACTGTCTGTTTATATTTAATGATTGTTAATCACACCATATACAAAGAGTTTGTTGTTTTGAGAAACTGTAATGATTTGTTCCCCCATAATAAGTAGTGAGGCTTATTGAGCTGCTTAAGAAATGTTCAGCTGTAAGTGGTGGTTTTCTTTTGGTTGGTTTGATTTCTTTAAGTTTCTTTTTCATTCTTTGCTTGAACCCAAATATTTAGCTGCTAGGTTAGGGCTCCTGTCTGCTTTCCTGAGCCTTGTTGCTAGTCTTTATGTTATTCTGGTTTGTTCCTTCTTACCCTGCTAACTTCTAGCTGGACTCAAGGGTAAGTGCTTCCCTGTAGCTAGCACAGCTCAGATAATCAGACTAGATTATCTGACATATGCAATGTGCTTTTTTTTCTCTTAAATCTTTCTCATGTTTAGATTTTGTAGTACAAACTTTCCATGTTATTTTCCTGAATTGAGGTTTGAAATGTAAGTTTCCATACTGAAATTAGGATGCATGTGATGTTTGCATAATTGCCTTCTCTCCCTGGCTTTCACATTGGCATCAAGTGATCCTCTTAGTAAAGCCAATCATTAACATTTCTATTTTTCATTCCAAGATGTAAATATCAATTAACATCACAATAAAACTGTAAATAATACCTTCTTTTGTTTCATGGAATTTACATCTAGTTGACTGCTTCCTGCCTGAAAACAGATCATTTTGCACTCTGACAATATCCTTTCTCTCCGTGCTGATGATTAGCTTGGTGCAGTGCACCAGTGTGCACAGTGGGCTAACTGTGGACACCTCAAAGCATTAGAAAGGTAGGGCAGGAGACCCTGAGAGACCTAGGTGAGGTTCAGGGCTCCACAGGAACCCCCCAAAAAACCCCTTGTGAAAATAAGCCTGAATCATCGAGGTTTGGTAGTTGCCTCTTCTGTAAACTCAGCAGGGGATGATTTTGGCAGTAAACGGCAGCTCTCTGGGTCACCTCAGAGTTGGAGATGCTGACCTGCTCTGACTTAAATACATCAGTCGTAGAGGGGTGCTGCTGTTCCCCCAAATTATCATGAATTTATGTTTTACTGTGGGTCTCAATCACCAATCAAAGGTAAAGAGTAAACCAGGGGAATTATTATTTTACCTTCTCCCAATAGAATACCTACTTCGAAAAAGATAAAAAGCCCAAACTTGCGCTGTAAAAGAGCTTCTCCTTAGTCCCTGTTCAGTCTTAAATCCACCAGGTAAAAATCCTTTATTGGTGTTAAAAGCTGCTTCTCAAATACCTGGTGAGTGCCTGTTTTCCTTAGGAGGGAATAGCATCAGTGGGTCATGAGAGCTGGCAAATATGTATCCAGAGTATCTGAATGCAATTATGAGAAGGAACAGGCGGTGTCATCCCTCCTGGCCATCAAACAAGACTCCTTTTGTTTTTCTTCTTCCTCCTTTTGTTTCTTTTTTTTTTTTTCTTCTTTGGTTTTTTTTTTTTAAACTGTGTGTGAGTATGGGCGTGTGTGTACAAATATACCCCTGGGTAGCAGGCAGAATTCATTCTCAGCAGACACTTTCTTTTTTCTTTCTTTTTTTTTGTTTTCTAAATGTTTGAATTTCCAAAGAAGATTCTTATCAGACTTTATTTCAGAGGAAAAAAAAAAAACCAAAAAAAAATATTAATTTAATGGAAATACAGATTTTTGCCACTTCAAAAGAAAGAAAGAAAGAGTGAGTGAATGAATGAATGAACGAACTTGGGTCTGGCAACGTTACGTGTATTTGCACTACAATGCATTGCTATCCTATTAGATTATTAGTTTTGTGCTTTAATTGCTTTATTTTTTTTAGATAGTTAGAGATATCATGAGAACGCTGCTGTGTCTTCTGTATTGTCAACTTGCAGATGCTTCATTGCAGGAATGCAGAATTAAAACGTTAATTCAGTTCTCACGTAACTTGCATGAATTTCAAACTAGCCTGTAAATCACTTCTACGTGCTTTAAGAAGCATGTGACTCTAACTTATGAAATACAAATTCACAGGTTTCCACAGTCATCCAATTCAAAAATTTTTTACATAGTTATAAAAATGCTGTGAAACAATGTCTTATATTATAAATAGCTGTTCTTTTTAACTTGCCACACAAGGAATTATGTAAGTGCATGCTACAAATTCTTACTCCTTTAACTACCAAACATTCAATAACTTAGATTTCAATGGAGTGCCCAGTGTGTCTGGTGATTTACAGGAACATTCGTAATCATCTGTTAAAACTGTAACTCGAGCAGAAAAAAATTTGTTTGCAGCAGGGGAAAACCACAAGAATAAACAGCCAATTAAATTTAAAGCTATCTCCTAATGTGAAATAATACGAAGAAAAAAAAAAAGAGCTCTTAGATACCCAGCCGAGAGGAGAGTTCAGCTGCAGCGGCTGCAGCTCGGGGCGGGGAGGAGGGTTCCAGAGCCCCGGCCACACAAACACATCACATCACTTTTCAGAGGTGGCAGTGCCGTAGTGCACGGCGGGGAGGGGTCTTGGTAAGTCACCAGCCAGCGCTGCCAGCAGCCCGCCAACCATCGCCAGCCAGGCGTTTTAAGTCCCAGTACGGGCTTGGTTTGTTTTTTTCCTCTTCCAGGACACCGGTGTTTGCTAGTAAAGCCTCTCGCTCCACACAGCTGAACAAAACAAGGTTTCTAGGCACTTCGCCTGGGTATTTCTTTAAGGAGTTGCAGCCCAGGCGTGTCTGTTAGCTCGGCTTTAAGCGGCGGGAGCAGGAGGGGACGCGAGCGGGCGGTGGGTCGTGGTGGGCACACGGTCGCCTGCCTGCTGTGGTGCATTGCTGGTGAGCATCGCACAGGCTGGAAAACTTCTCCTGCTTGGCCAGGCCAGCAAAGAGTTTTCTAGAAATATCTGTAAATGAATAGCTGCCATCAATCATTGTCATTCCTTTATTTCATGTCTCCTGATGAGGTTGACTAGTGTCATTGTTTGTTACTGTCCAAACCACATCTTCATTCTTGTAATGTCAAGCAGATATGACAAGCACACATTTTCCAGATGAGTAAGATACAAAGTCACCTTTTAATTTACAGTTGTTCGGGTTTTTTTGTTTGTTGGGGTGGTGGCTTTTTTTGTTTTCTTCAATAAGCAAATGTGTTGTAAAATTTAGTGGATGTTCAGTTGCCTTTGGTACTAAAACAAAGTCACTCATTAATGAAAAGGAATAAATCCGGAGTAAGAAATTCTTACAATAAAATGGCTACCTAAAGCCTTTTATAACAAGAATTCTTTTATGGAGCTTGTCCCCCGCTATTAACTTCACCACTCTCGGAGCAAAATCTGCCAAAATTACTGCTGGAGCAAAAGAAATACAGAGGGCAGGGAAATAGATGTTTTGAAAAAGAACGAGAGATTTGACTGTTTGGTCTCTCCCTTTTTAAATAGCGTACAGATAAAGAGAAATACAGCCCTCAGATGACCAAATGGTGGGACAGTCCTTGGGTTTTCGTTGTTGTTGAAATCTTTGTGTTCCTGAGACTGACAGATTTTTCAGATTTTGAGCACTCGTAGGGAGTGCACCTGTGACCAGGATAGTTAATGGAGCCAGTATAAAATGCAAACTGGATAAAAATGAACAAAAAACCTCGCAGTATTAAAAAAAAAGACTGTAATGCAGGTGACTAAGTGTAATATAAAAGGCCAGAGTCTGCAGTTCTTCAGAAGAAAGGTTTGTGGAGTCTGTGCTGCACATGTCCCTCCTCTGGCAGTCTCCTGCCCGAGACCACCATCGAACACCTTTCAGCTGCAGTTGTGTGCCGCTTGTCTAAATATGTAAGATAACTTTTGTGGGCCTGCAGCAGCATTTTGGCTGGGGCCCCGAACAAAGAAGCACCAGTGAGCTTGGCATGGCACCTTGGGAAGGGATTGTAAATTACTGGAGCATCATATAACTTTCTTTCTTTGGTTTCTCCTTTCTTTTTAGCTGGAATAACAGAGCAGGGTCAAAAAAGCAACCATATTTGACTGAAACAATTTAAAGTACCTGCAAATTAGCAATACACTTTGGGTGTCAATATTAGCCATTCTCATTTTGTACCTTGTTTTAAATCTCATCTAAACTGTACAAGCCATTTTGAAAGAGGGTAGATTATACATAAAACGAGGTTTTATATATAATTTCATATGCAGATGTTTGCATTCTTTTAAATTGCAGATCAGCTGTCTGGAGTGGAGTAATAACATATTTAGGTCTATCCTTTTCTTTTTGTATTGTCTAGGAAGTGTAATGCTTTCAGTGTAATTTGATTCCTAAATTTCATTTTTTTAAAGTGAGTCCACTGGAAAAATCAAAATGCAAAAATAAATGGCAATTTGCAAGGGGTGTTCTTTTCCTATTTAAGGGAAAGTGAGTTTAGTGTAGGATTGTCCTTTTTAACCAGCTCCTAGTTATTCTTAAAAGTTTTAAGCATCTGTCCCAGAGCAGATACTCAATTTAAGAGAAATACATGTGCATATTACCATTCTCCAAAGACATCTCCAGTTCACACCCATGCCAGCTTTATCCCCTGGGAGGGAAAGGTGCCCCCACATAGCCCCTCAGCTTTGCCAATGCAAAATGGTTTGGCCATACCAGAGCTACAGTGCTGGGCCTGCAGGGAGAGCTGTGGCTGCTCTCCTTCCTTCCCATGGCAGAAAAACACATTTTAAACCACTGGCTGAGCAGAAGTCATGCAGCTCATACTTTTCTGGTCACTTGAGCTTATGCATTGCCATGGCTGATACCTCTCTCTTCAGGAAGTTGTTCTTCAGCGGGGAGATTTGGGGCAATGGGCTTTTAAGCAGGCACTTTAATGGGATGTTCAGTAAGGCATGGTTTCAAAGTGATGAATGGAAGTAAAATTGCCCCGTTTATGGACAGTCATGAAGGCCATTTAATCACTGTCTATTCTCATGCTTGGCAGGGAACTGTCTGTACCTCTGCCTTAGGCAGGGAGATCTTAAAAAAAAGCCCAGGACAGACCCTCTGCTATGTGGAAGCCAGCAAAGCTGTAGTTGGTTTACACCACCGAAGGTCTGCTCTGTGCCCACCTTGATCAGAACATAAAGCAGGGAAAAGCATTTTAGTCTGAAGTAAAAATTAGTCATTTCAAACATGCTCGCTAGCACACATGCTCGCTAGCACATATGCTCAAAAAAGTTCACCAGCTAAAGGGCTAGAGGACTCTTCAAATTTCCAGCTGATTTACTCGGCTCTCGGAGCCTCGTTGGCTGAGCAGGAGGATTGACAGTGTATCAGGACTCCTAATTGAAAAATAATAAAATCTCTGAGCAAAGCTGGCAAATGAAGGCCTCCAGCCAATTTGTCAGCTTGCAGTCAACTCTGAGGAGCTGGGCAGAGCAGCAAGCCATTAAAAATAGTCTGATAATATCTGTTAAAACATTTTGCGGACACTAGGGATGGAATCAAAAACAGCATAGACAAACTCTTTGGGAGTAAACGCAGTCAAATCGATCTTGGCCCAGAGGGACAGAGATGACGGGGCAGAAATCTGCCAAAACAGACAGGAGCTGGCCCATGCCATGAGCCCCAGGGCTGGGTGGACTTTGCATCCCATGCCCAAGGATGCTGGAGAGGTTCTGCGGAGGTGATGCACTCATCAGGGAGGTTGTCCCCATCCCCTGAGCCAGCCCTTGCTGCCACATCGATAGCTTCTCCTGCACCCATGCTGAATGCACAGAGCTGGTGGAGGGAGGATTTGAGACCAGGGATTTGAGGAGGCAGCAGGACCCAGCACACGGAACAAAACAGAGGGGCAGACCCTCAAAAATTAACCAGCTGTATTAAAAAAAAAAAAAAATCAGTGTTTGTTCAGCAGGGTTTTAATGAGGAAAATTGCCAGCTACTGCTGCATTAAGTATTGCTAACAGCTAATTGAAATGTTACGTTTTAATTTGTCTGATTTCTTTCCAGTGGGTGATGTTATTTATATAGTTTGTATATAGCTAACGACAGACTATACAGAAAATGTAAAGATTGCTTCCAACAGTCAGTAATATCTGAGAGCACAGGCTTGAACAAGGTATTTAGGAAGACATGCCATCCTTCACAGCTTAATATTAAATAGTAAAACATATATCAAAGAACACCATCTCATTATCACTTAAAGTTCTCTTTATTTTATTATTTTTAAATTAAGGAATTTTGGTTTGTTTTTTTTTTTTCTGGTAAAGAGGGATTTTGTTTTAAAACAAATATAGTTACCATACAGTACTATTGCGGAAAACTGCATTTTTGTGTCCTTTCAGCCACATTGTTTCAAGGCCACCCAGTTCCCCTAGGAGGCTATAAACAGGGGAAGGATTTAAATCCTGTTTTCTTTGTCAAGGATTTGGCAAGAACCCGTATAGTAGGAAGCTGAGCGCGGACAAAACCGAGTGAAAGATGTCCTTTAATTCCCTGGCCGCTGGTAGAACAAAGCAGGCTCCCAGCGGGGTCCCGGCTGGCCGCACCCAGGCCGGCTCGGCGGCTTCATTTCAACTGCTGAATTCGGTGTATTTTTAGTTAACCATGTTGAGATTAATTAATTAGCCCCTAGGAGTTAGTGCCCGTAAACGTCACCCAAAGCAGAGAAGTGTGAATATGTTGAGGCTGTTAATTCACCAAAAAAAATGGCAGCTCGTAATCCAGGCAGAGGAAATTCAGTTCCTCCGTCGGGATGACTGGCAGCTCTGCCGCACTAGCGGGTTACTGCCTCGGTGACAACAAACTACATAGCAATTTAACTTCTTAGCGATGATTAAAAGAGCAGCTCTTTATTCCGGCGAGGTAGCGTTTAAAGTTGCCGTTAGGAAAAAAAGTGCCGTGGGGAGACAAACATTGGCATTTGGATAAAGAATCACGTTAACTGGTCTGATACCTAGAAAACCTAGTCAATGTAGAGAGAAATGCTACGGCTGTAACTTCGTTAGAATGGCAGAATCTATTATAATTAACTGCAACTATCTAAATAGGAGCTAATCTACTTACTTGAGCCAAAATTCTGGTAACTCATAGTGTATTGTAAACTACGGAATAAGTTCTTGGGTTTGTGTTCTGGTTTCAAGTACAGAATAAATGCACTATAATGAGCAGTTGACAAGATGTTAATTCTAAAATCTTTTGCCTATATGCAATAAGATAGTCCATGACTGATGCAAGTTGACAATGGGAGGTGAAAAGTGTACTGTAATAGCCTGCAAAGAGAAAAGTTAATGGCAATGTAGGGAAGAGGAGATACTTCGCTTTCATGCTTCATACTGTATATTTTTTTTCTGTTGTATTTGTCAACTAAAATGTCTTATATCTCTCTAAATGGTGTCTTTCTCTATATGTATAAATGAACAGATGCAGATAGAGCTCAAAAGCATGGCATGGATGAATTTATCTCTTCCAATCCCTGTAACTTTGACCACGCTTCACTCTTTGAGATGGTTCAGCGCCTCACTTTGGACCACAGACTTAATGATTCCTATTCTTGTCTGGCAAGTATATTCTTTGGTCTCTAGTGATATAAACATCAAGCAGCAAAGTCAAAGCTAGTGCGAATGGGGGCTAATCCCCCTGTTGCTGGAAGATTGACTTCTGTTTATACCAGGTTTGAATTTGGCCTAGAGGTTTGGGTTTTTTTGAGAGGCTACCTGCAGTGAACTGACTGCTGTTCTTCTCCAGTTGCACTGTCTTTATCGTTTCTGTTTGCAATGCTTAAAATGTTTCTTCCTGCAAAGACACACTCCAGTGTGGGGATGTGAGAAGTAGAGAGCAGTGTTTTGCAGCCTCCCACACTGCCTTCCAGAGTCTTCTGGATGAAAGAACAGGGAAAAGATGACAGTCTAGTACCACCTCCCATGTCAATGGAGTCCCACCAGGAATAATTGTAGCCTAGCTTTGTGTCTCTTCATGAGCAGGGATCCCAAACAGGTAACAGATGGGACTAGATGGATAACTGCAGTGGTGCTGCAGTCTGTCCATGCTCAGGTAGTCACATGCCTATCCTGATTATTCTCATGAGCACAGGTTGCAGCTCTCAGCCCACTGCTGTGTAACATGGTCTATGGAACAGTGGCACTGAGATGCTCAGGAGAGCTTGTAGCCTTTTGACTGGGATGCAGTGCCTGGGGGCTCTTAGGTACTGTGAGGGTTTAAATAGCCTTTAACAATACAACTTGAACCATTAATTTTTAGTGGTTTCAGGGAGGAGGGTGAAGAGCAGTTCGTTTTCAAGAAAAAGACAGGATGTAGCCTTTCTAGAGGGGCCTGAAATGGAGGCCCTGTACTGAACATGGCTTGGGAGAGATCCTGACCAGCTGCCCTCCTAGTCTTGCACAGAAACCTGCACACTGGGGTGTCATCATGGGCTTCTTCAGCAGAAGGACTACCCCATGCTGATAGCCTTCATCATTTGCCAGCCGTGCAGTACCTGGAGCTGGGGCTCTTCAGTGACTTGCTGTTAAAAGCAGCAACCCCGGAGCAGTTGGCAGTGAGCTTGTCAGTCTCAAATCCTGTCCTCCACGTCCCCCTCCACCATGGTACTCCTCTCACCTGCTCTGCTCCTTGCACCGCATGCAAGGGCTGATCTCAGAAAGGCTAAGATCCAGTAAATGCCATTAGCAGTAGTGAGTTGCCACCTTTCTGATGAGAGTCAGGGCTAGAAGGAACAGTTGTGGACGTACCCTGAGGTAAGGATGGGGTTGGGGAAGGCTGCAGTGTGCACTTCACTCGCAGATACCCAAGTGGTACAAGTAGGCTTGGTGGGAGCATTGTCAGACCTGCAGCAGGTTTCTCACCGGTTCCATCGAGGTCTTTGCTCCGGCAGGCAGTGAATTTGGCATGCAGCTTTTGCTCCCCACGCATGGCTGATCCTAGGAAGACCATCCCCATCCATGCATGTCTGACAGGTTGGCTTGCAGCTGGTTTGTCTCTGTGCAGTTTCAGGCCTGGTGAGAGAGCTGTGGCCGTTGAATTAAATCCATGGAGAGGTGCAAGGCTATCACTGAAAATTATTAACAATGTTTCTCTTCAAGAAACCCACCAGCCACTCTTCTGCTTGTTATTGAGATGTTTAAGCCCTTGCTAGAAGCTACTGGAGTGGTGGAGCTCCCCTCAGCACCAAGACTTGTGCCTCATCGGAGCAGAGCATCACCAATTAACCATCTTCTCTCAAATCACCCATTGCAGAGTGTTATAAAGAAGAGAATAATGGGCTGTCTTCACCTATGCTTGGATTTCACATGCTTCTTTACTTATTTAATATGGTTTTGTCCTGATTATGGTGTAAAAAAAAAACAGACTGACCTCAAAATTTGGGTTCAACTGCAAAGATCTAACATTGCTCTTGATATGTCTGTGGGACGTTGGTGATACCACTGCACTGGCTTGCCTGGAGGAGCTGTGAGCCCATGGTAAGCCTGCTCTGTCCACTCTGTGTGCCACGGGGCAGTTGTTATTCTCCCTACAGGACATTCCCATGCAAGGTCCCGCAGGGTTTTGCCTTGTCACACCTCTTCTCATTTTCAAGCCTGGACGTGGAGATGCCAGAGAAGACTTGTTAGACTCAGTGGCTTATCCTGACAACAGAGGATAACTCAGCATTGCCTCCTTTCCGTGGAACCAGGTTAAACAGCGTTATTACTGCGAGCCCACTCGCTGCCTGAGCCAGGCATCCCTATGAAAACAAACAGGCTGGCTGACTAATCTCGGCTACGGCAGAAGTGATGTTTGCTGGCAGAGAGCACCGTGCTGGGGAAGGGGAAGAGCGTTGTCTGCAGAGCTTGCTGAGGGCTTTTGCCCATCATCCACAAACTGGTAGCACAGTCTCATTCGCAGTTTTCCTGGATTTTTGGGAAGGGTATGTAGCTCTTCCAGCTTAGTATGGAACCCCCATACACGTGGGTCTTCATTCCTTTTACTTGGACACATGCGATATTTCTGAGACAGCCCTTCAACTCTTCCCAAGACTTTTCCCAACCCACTTCTGGCATTCAGCTCATGCAGCTGGGTCACAGCTGGAGCTGTATTTCCCATGATCATAGAATCACAGAATCATAGAATAGTTTCATCTGGAAGAGACCTTCAAGATCATCAAGTGCAACCTTATTCCTAGCTTTATGAAAAACCACTAAACCATGTCCCTAAGCACAACATCTAATTGGTTTTTAAACACCTCCAGGGATGGTGACTCCACCACCTCCCTGGGCAGCCCATTCCAATGCCTGACAACCCTTTCTGTAAATGCTTCCTTACATCCATCCTGAACCTCTCTGGTTCAACTTCAGGCCATTTCCTCTTGTTCTGTCACTTGTCACCAGGGAGAACAGACCAACTCCCACCTCGCTGCAACTTCCCTTCAGGTAGGTATAGAGGGCAATAAGGTCTCCCCTCAGCCTTCTTTTCTCAAGGCTAAACAGCCCCAGATCCTTTGGCCTTTCGCTGTGTCAGCATTTGTGGGATTCTCACAATGCAGTGTGGCATGTACTGAGGAAAGGTAGTCTTCCAGAGTGCCCAGCCTAGCTGAGATGATGTGGGGTAATCAGGCTAAAAGGTCCATAAAGCAGGTCACCAAAATGAAATTATTTTGGTTTTCCTATGGTAAATTAGAAAATGCAGCTACTGAAAAGTGCAAGTTTTCCATCAAAAAATCTGTTTTTCGTAAAAGCTGCATTTGCCAGTACAAAAAATTGCCAGTGTTTCACCAACCCCGACCAAGCCCTGCTTTACCCAGCTCCAAAGCTCCCATTACACTCCCTGCTGGTGCTTGGGGCACATGGCCCCTTCTTGGTGCAGTTCATCTTGTTGAACACAGTCAGTTGAGCTCCCTGTGCTCTGGGGTCTTCCTCCATTGTCCCCTCCAAGCTTCCTCAAGCCATAGAAGACCATCTGGGAGACTACACTGAGTACACCTAGCTGCACTGGGAAGAGATGCCTAGTGTGTCATCACTGTCAGCTGCATTTGCCAGACTGGCTGGTTGTCAGCTGGTTGTGCCAGGCAAATCTTAATCAGGAGTCAGAATCTGCCTGAAGATGTTGGGGATTTGTCTGAACACCACCTCTCATCAAACCTTAGATTTTATTTTTTTGTGGGGCTGTGGAGACCAGCATTTACTGCTCCTGTGGAGCCCCATTCAGCAGCAGGCTTTTTATTTCCTACCTCTGCCATGCAAAAGATGACCACCTGGTTCTTCTGGATCTCTCCACCCATTATCTGCTTGCCCGTGCTCTCATGGGGTATGAGGATCATCGGTGAACCTCTGAGCTTCTGCTCGCTCTTCCCTTCTTTGAGCCATGACAGCAACCTTGAGTGTTTGCCCCCATCCCTTCTGTCCACCTGAGGACCAGCGCTTCTGAGACCCCACTGCAGGGGAGCAGCGTGGGGTGCTTCACATCACTTGAGTTCAGCCTCCTGCTTCCTTCACCCCAAACTCAGGGCTTGATACTTGGTTCCAGTGAAATTAGTGCCAGCCTTCCTGCTTATGTCAGTAGTCTCTCCATAGGGAGGACTGAGTCCTTTGTATGTTGTAGGTGGATATAAGAATTTCAACTGCATTTCTACCCCGGTAACCACATGCACACATCTCCCTGTCGCAGAGCATCGGGGCATTTCTATATTTTTTACCATGCCTGACCACCAAAGACTTGTGTGAAGAGAGGCAAGGTAAAGAGACAGTCCAAGGATGTAACAAACAGGCGACGTAAAGAAATCCAGAATTGAGCATAATACCACCATCCAAAAAGCAAATAAAAATACCGTTAAAAGCAGCAAAGACAAATATACCCTTCCCAAAAAATAGCCTTCCAGAGTGCCGTCCCATCTGCATTGTTCTGCATCTTCATTTTGAAATGTGCACTTCTAGTGATCCCAGCACTGTAGCTACTCCCTATATCTATCATTTTCCCCTCATTATTTTAATTCTTTTCTCAATCTGTTTTGGAGTTGGCCCAATAAGGATGAGCAAATCCTTCTCTATGTCTTTGAGCTCTTAATTGATATTTCTTCAACTCTTTTCAAAGCAGCTATTTTGGCATCTAGAAAAGATTTGGTGTCATCTGAGTGGTAGAAAATATATTTTAATCTTTCACAGCAGTGTTGTTTCTAAGATGTAGCATTTGGGGTAACAGATGGGGTGGCAAAGAAGTTGCCTATAGGGGCAGTGCTCTGCCTCAACTACTCTCCCGCCCGCTGCAGGAACTTTTCAATTAAATGATGAAAGATTTTGCAGCTTGATGCATTCCAGAGCTGCGTCTTAGCAATTGTTTAGCACCCAAATTTCCATGTAAATATTGATGGTTTTGCAGCATTTTGAAAAGCAGTCTACAAGAATATTCTTGTTCCCGCGAGCGCCTTTCCCGAAGGTAGAAGCGCGCTCTGCTTCAGCCGTCCCAGGACGTTCACCGGAGCCGTCCCCTTGCAGGGAACGGCCTCCTCTTCAGGAGCCCAGACGTTGCCTCACAAGCCATGCGTCACCAGGCCCTCAGGACTGACAGACAGAAATAGTCTGAGGTTTCTGGATGTGTAAAGAAACCTTGCTCGTGAGCAGAGCTTCCCTTTGCTTGGATGCCGAGGAGGTGGGAGATGGCAGAGCGTGTCGCCGGTGGTATGCAATAAGGACAGTGGAAAACGTCCCTTTCTGATGCTGCAGAGCTGCCTTCCTCTGTCTGCAGAACGTTCCTACCTGCCAGATGCAAGAGAAGTCATTATTCAGTGTAATCCTTCATGCTCACCCCAAGACCAGTCTTCTTGATCCTGGCCAAATGTACAATCCCATCCCAAAAATGAGTTTACTGGTTTATGCTGATTAAATAACCAAACCTTTGTAATCTCTTAAAGGTGTCTTTTTATCTTTTTTTTTTCTTCTTTTTTTTTTTTTTTCACTAGGTACTGACATGAATTAGCCTAACTTTTCAGCATTTTAAATGACATTTCCTTTTAATGCTAGCATAACATGTTTTTGTTAACAGTTGCACTGAGCGTATGCTGTGTTGGGGTGATGATATACAGACTGTATTGTCTAAGAGTGACCTCTCTCCTTTTTCCTTAATGTAGCCTTAGGTTTGTATTTCTTTTATTAGAACAGTTGACCACTACACCTCCAAAGCTGATAGCCTTTGTATTTAATAACTTATATTTAAAATCAAGTCTCTTTATTTCTAAACAGGGCTGGTTTAGTCCTGGCCAGGTCTTTGTGCTAGATGAGTATTGTGCACGTAATGGAGTGAGAGGCTGTCACAGACATCTCTGCTACCTCAGAGATTTGCTAGAGCGCGCAGAAAACGGAGCTATGATTGACCCCACCTTACTTCACTACAGTTTTGCCTTTTGTGCATCACATGTTCATGGCAACAGGTAAGGAATTCTTCTTGGCTAGCAGCTACCTGCCGGCAAGGGATGACTTTGTCAAATATAGGTTTCCTTGGATAATGCACAACAGTCCCCAATTTGTTTTCACAGTGGATGTTTGGCAGCAGCGCTTCTAGTGGCATAGTCTGTTTGTTTGTTTGTTTCATTGCTTGTTTAATGTAAGCAATAAAAATGCATGTAGAGGATCCAGGAAAGAGGGGTTTTAACTTTCTTACCCAGGCACCTGCTAGATGGAGTTCTGGACAAGGTAGAGTTGAAGTACGTGTGGCTGTCGTGGGTTGAATAAATAGAAGTAAGCAATATACTGTGCTGATTTAATTGCTGTGCGAGAGGATCTGACAGGTTGCAGCAGTGAAATTTTCAGCAGTATCAAACTTCAGTTTTCAGAAGGGCTTTAAGCCCTCAGGCTCCCATGTCTCGTTTAAAGTCTGTGTGACGTCAGTTTGGAAATTGCCTAGACGTAACTGAAAATTTTGTCTTGCTGCTCTTGCAAAGCCATTTCAGTCTCAGAAGTAGCTCATTCCTTCCTCTCAAACATGGCAAACCTGCGATGGGAAGAAGTGGAGCTGTGCTTTTTCCCCTTCTGTATATTTTGCTGACAGATGTAGCATCTACTGCAGCTTCTTTTTCTGCTTTTTTTCTGTTAAGTTGCATTATATATGTTGAGATATTGTTCTCTGTCCTGCATATGAAGGAATGTTGTAAAATAATTGCGTGTTTTCAAAAACCCTCTGGTAAATACCATCCTGAATTACGACACACATTGCTCAGGTTTCACGTTGCAAGGCTGCCACTTGCTTTTGCTGTTACTTTCATACATCTTGTCATGGAAACTGAGTTTTTGCTGCCTTAGTTTCTTTTTTAGTTCTGACTTTCTTTTGCTTATTCGTTTCTACTTTGGCAATTGTTGTTTGATTTCAGTTGTTTCATTTCAGTTTAGCTTCCTTTTGTTTTATTTTGAGTTTTTTCATACTTTCTTCTTGTTTCTTTCACGTTTGCTGCTGGCCTTGCCCCCCATATTTCAATCACTCCCCAAAGCCAACTCATGGCAGAATTACTTGGTGGGTCACAACCAAGTGCAGAAGGCGACGGGGGCAAAGTCTCTCATGCCCCTGCCGCTGAAGCGGAGACAAAAAAGGATTCCAAAAAGGAGTCCAAAAAAAGGAAAGATTCCAAGCCCCAGCCGAATCCAGAGCCGAAAAGGTAAGCGAAAGCGCGCAGTGCACAGAAGTGTGTTGTAGAGGGCACCGGGCTTCTCGGTCACTGAGCACACTGGGCAGTTTGCACCCACTGCTGCATGAGGAGAGCTGCTGTGGCACCGGCATTCCGATCTGACACTCTCCTGGGACCTGGATGGCATTTGGGCACTCAAGTCCTGGAAGGGGTCAGGGCCTTGAGATTTTTAGGCATGTGTTTAGGAGATGGCTCACACAGTGTGTGAGAGGATGGGATGGGGCAGGTGAAACTGGCTACCCCCATCACCTCTCTTCCACAGGCAGGGCTCATCCTGTCAAGATGCTGCTGTGGTGACAGGACCTGCTTCAGAGCCTGTTGGCCCATAACAGAGGAGGTCGGATGCCAGTCACAGCTACCCCATGTATCTTTTTACAAGGTCCAGCATAGCCCGAGCTGGAGCCTCTTTTCACCAGGGTCAGTGGCAGAAGGTATCTGACAGTGCTAGCCGAGCTGACACCCTGCCGTTCTCTCCACATAGGGCTGGAGAGTTGTGGGATCAGGAAGATGTCTTGCTTTAAAACCCATGTGGTGTGTAGACCCCAGTCCTGTGCCTGTTCAGCTGCCTGGGGCTGCGTGTGGCTGCTGTGCCATGCTGGGAGACTGCTGGGCACTGCCAAAGGGGCAGCTTGGCCACGGATGGGCTATTTGAGTAATCCATTTAGCATACTCCCAAGAAAGGAATGAGATGTTTTGCTCTTTCTTAACTGTCTTTAGCTGATGGTTGACTTCACAAGGCTGAAGGTTCTTACTCCTTCTTGGATGCTGCCATCTCTGTTGTGTGGGGATTATGGGAGGCTGTGGCGTTGCGCTTGCTCACGGAGGGCAGAGTTTGGTACAGAGACTGTTGGGTGCAGGTTCTGGCTTCTGCTACCGGGAGGTCACAAAAAAAGACCTCAGGGGATCTGAGAGAAAACTCAACTCCCTGTCTTTTGTGTCTACTATCAGACATGTGAATATCTGAGCAGAAGAGTCGTGATTTCTTTTCAGAAAACTGTTTAGACCACATGCATCATGCAGTTGCGAGCTGGCTGGCGGAGAGGGACGAAGAGCCAGTATTTACTCATGCAGTCCTTACTGGCAGTTGCGATGTGTGTAAAGCTGGGTTTGCTTTAGCTACGTCCCTTCCTCCCACCTGCTGCATCCATACGTTGCTTGTTGCCTTAGGGCTGGCCACGATCTCCCCAGGAAACCTATAGCATGTGGCGGAGCTGAAAACTTTCCACGTAAAATTTGTTGAGGCAGGAGCACCCCTGCCCCAGGACCCGGCACAGTGTGCGACCAAGCATTTTGGAACAGCTATACATTGTGGTGTTATTCCTATGCATGGTGGTCTGGGAAGGATTCAAGTGACAAGACATTTGTTCTGTTTAACAAAGGCTTCATTTTCTGTCAAAACTGAGAAAGTGTTGATTTTCTTTACAAAAGGAAGTTCCTTCACTTTTAGACAGTAAAAAAACACAAACGGGTGGTTTAGCTTTCCCCGGAATGAGGTTGGCTGTCAGTCAGAATATGCCACCCAGTAATGAAGGTTGAGCAGGGAGATAATTTCATGTGGCTATCAATCTCCTGTATTAGCGGGCGACAGTGATGGAGCTGAGGTGGGCTGTCTGTTTGTATCGTGTTTGCGTAAGGTCAGGCAGCGAGACAACAGTCGCTCGCAGTCAGCGGGGAAGTGCAGGCAGGCTGTGGTGCGGATGCTGAGGACAGCCTGAAGGTCAAGGCTGACAGGATGACAGGCATCAGCACGGGGACGATGCCTCCTCGCCTGTCCGGCTCCCGCCTCAGCGGCACGGCCACCGGACCGCAGCCGGGACAGGAGCAGGGCGGCTGCTGGTGGAAATGCACCTCCAGCTTGGAGGTGACCCCGTGGCCGCAGCAAGTGAAATGGTCAAAATGGGATCTGGGGACATTTTGGAGCCCTGTTGCTTTATATGTCAGGGTTTGGTCTCCTCCCTTCCGTTGGGCTCGTGTAGCTTATTCAGACCTCTGAAAGCCTGAGACAATCTCTCCAAATGCTATGAATCACTACCATTTGCATGACAGTCCCCTTAATTTTTCTGTTAAGTTCATCCTTTTCCTAGTAAAAATGGAGTTAAATGTAAATTCCCTGTCCTAAATTTCACCTCCTGCAGATACCTGAATACATAATGTGCAGGCTGTCAGGAAATCAGGGACCAGCCAAAGACTGCTGAATATCCTCATGGTTTTCTGCTGCCTGGGTACTGGCTCTTCACTACAACTGAGAAACCCAAGGCCTTTTCACTGTTGTCCTCACCAGGGAGTTGATAACAGGGTTTTGTCCACAAGGTATCACTGGATACCTTTTGTAAATTCTTGCTGTTACGAAGGTGGTTGTGATTTCTGGTGTGCTTGCCAATGTGACAGGTAAGAAAGGCACATAGCATTATTCAGGCATCCAACAACACATTCTGTGTGTTTCCTGATGTCTGTGTGCATTTGGTACCACCACCACAGTACTGAGGCTGTTGCTTTCCTTTATCAATAGTCCTCCCAAAACAGTGAAGTCAAGAAGCAGGAATGGTTTTAAGAGGACATCACAATTTTGGGTAAAATTACGAAAGGTTTTACATCATCTCCCAGGTCTTTTCCCTGCCTTCTGTTTCCACGTTTGTCATTGTCCTCACATTGGAAGGCTATGACAGCACTGCCGGTGTCGGTCGATGTGCAGAGAAGTGGTGTGTTAGAGCAGCCTCGCTGCTTCCCTGGCTCTGCACGGGAGAGGCATTGCCGAGCGAGCTCAGCTTTCCCAGGCCCAAAGTTGGCACCTAAGCCTTGAGCAGGAGTTCCTGCCACTCTCAAAGGAACGGCTTTCGGCAGTGGCCTTGGTTTTTCATGTGCCTTTCTCGGATTTAGACATAGAACAGCTTCATTTTTAAACTTTTAAAACAACCCAAGAGAACAACTCTTTCTGTGCTTGCTAATCCCAAACTTTTAAAAATAAGACTAAAATATTGATAGTGTGCATGATAAGTATTAGCAGTCAGTGAGCTTGTCAAAACCAGAATGCCAGACTGAATCCCCTCCAGTCTAATAACAACTGAACAGCGTCATTCTCAGCGAGTGGTTAGATGACTGTTTACCCAAGGTCCAGGCAAGTAACAAGTCTCTTTATTAATTAATTTGGTATATGGCTTGCCCTTTCCTCTATACGCTGTATTTTACAGCATCAGACTTGTTTTCAAGAAGTAGGTCTTTCATTAGCAATGGGTGCAGAAGGGCAGAGCTCCCAAACCATCCGGTCGAGCCGCGGGACGTCAGGGGTGCGGATCGCCCGTGAGGAGCGATGAGCTGTGACTTGGCTCGGCGCTGCGGCGCGGAGGGGAGCCCGAGCCCAACGAAGGCGGGAGTTGGGAGGGTGAAACGGCTCCCATGTTCTGCGGCATCTCGAGGAGAGCGGGCGGAGGGCTGACCAAAGGGCTTTCGACCCGCGTTTCGCACGCGGTGTGAATTCCCAGAAGAAAGGGGAGTTGGAGAAAATCGATGGTTGCTGAATAAGCTTTTTTTTCGAGGGGTCTGAACAGGTGGGCTCTTTCAGGTCAGGTTTGCTGGGAGAGAGGTAGGAGGCAGCAGGCGGGCAGCTGTGGTCCTGCTCACCTCCCCAGAGCCAGTCCCCGTGCAACTGGTGGGAGTTCAGACGGGCAAGTCTTCCTGCGAGGGATCCTTTGAAAGTCTATCCTGACACATGCCGTCCAAGGCACTAATCATCGATGTTTACTGTATAGCTCATATGTGCTGCACCTGGCAACCGGCAAGGGAGCTGAAGGCAGCACGTGTTTTATATTTGAGTTGTTACTTAAAAAATCAAATTATTTGCATCAGTTTTTGACATTGTTTTTTTTGCCTTGGCTCTGTATGCCAGGGCTCACAGTGCGTGCAAAGATCTGTTTGCTACATGTAAGCAATATTTTCCCCAGTAAAAAAAAAAGTGTAGACAAGTTAAACATAAAAGGTGTAAAAGATGGTATGTCTTTTCATTTATGAGCCGACATGGTATTTCGTACAGGCTTATGTCAAAGAGATTAACCCACTGGAGCTATACTGTATGTTTATAATTGCATACAAATGCATGCTATTGCTTCATATATTAGTCTTTGTTAAAAAAATCATTTTGATATATTTGTTTTAGCAGCATAACTAGCCCTGGGGGCACTGGGTATAATTAGAAAAGGGCATGGGGGGGAGGCGGGGCTTGTAGAATAAAGCAGTGGCCTTAGGATCACAGGTCCTAATTATACTTTATAATTAACCCTGGAATTTGCACAAACCATCTAAGCTAAACAAGGACTATAATTTTTGCTGTTTAAATTGCAACCTTTTTTTTTTAATTTCACCACCTGCTTTGTTGATGTTGTTGTTTTTATGGCTTAAAACTTAAAAACAAGGGGGGATTAGGAAAGTGGCATTTAAAACTTTCCACATGAAATATTTACAGTGGGAATTTACTAGTTTAGAGCCAACATAGTGAATCTGCAGCAGAAGGAGCGATCTGAAACTTGTTTACTTATAATTAAAATTTTCCTTATTTATTTTTCTTGCCTTTTTTGCCCTTCTGCTTCCCTCTCTGCCCACAACTTCTGCCATACACCTCAAGTGTCCATGAGCAGGGGCTGGAGAGAATGGGATGAAATTGCATCTTCACGCACATGGACACGTTTCTGTTGTTTGCTGACCCAAACTCATAGCCCCAAACCCATTTTGTCCCTCGTGCATCTGTATACACCATGTACATGCAGAACTTTTTTTCACCCTTTTGCTCTCCTCTCCTTCCCCATCACTGCTTCAGTGTAACAGCGATTGCGTGTGAGAACACCCATCTCCTCCAGCTGCATTTCAGCCAGCCTTGCCGCAGCAGTGCTGCTCGCTGGAGGAGTCCGTGCTTCTGTCCATGAGATCAAATAGCAAATACCAAAGTTAAGCTGGGCACCTTTGCTGAAAACAAAGTTGACAGTAAGGATCAGAACGAGCTGGTGCGATTCGAGCTTCTCCTGGGGATTTTTTTCAGCCCCATCAGCCTCGTACTGGAATTGTCTCGAGCACAGAAGTGAATCTTAAATTATAGCGATGCTATATACCCTTTGTGTTCTTGCAAAAGGGAAAATAAATATGTTCCCTCAAAAAAATTACATTTTCAAAGTGTATTTGACTTGAATATTTAATTAGGTTTCAAAATTATCAAGCTAATAAGTGCAGGGCTTTGGGTAGTGTTTTTTCCAGTTCTATGTATATCCTGCATTTGTCACTAATTAATGAGTTCCTAATGCTTCAGCTTCTGGGAAGATGAGCAACAAAGATTAACATAGCTAGTGAATCCGAAGATGTGCAGCTGGGTTATAGTATTTGAAATTTGACAAAAACATTGGAAGTATTATTATTTGTGACATGGCTCAAGATGGGGGATTGTGAGGAAAGCAAAGATGACAGAACTGGTGCTAACCACTGTGACAACAACTTGAAAAGCAGCCGACATGACATCTTTCCTATCATGCTGCCGAAAATGTCAACTTTGTGAAGGACAGTGAGAAAATGGTTTGCCGAAAATTTGAAAGGTAGATTCAAGAGATGCTCATCATGTCAGATGCAATATAGTCCACAGCTGGGTGAGAAAGGGAGTCCTTGCCGTGGTGATGGCTCTCGCTTGGCAGTCCCTTCCAGACATCCATGCTGCTCCAAAAATGGCTACAGCTGACCTGTAGATTGTCTCAAGTTTGCAGTAGCATGATACACGAGAGTGGTGTGAATTTACACTGCGTGGCAGGCCCTGCGTGGAGAAAGCAGTGGCCAGAGCCTCCAGGTTTGATGTCCTCCTGGCTTGCAAAGACCCCAGGAAAGGTGAAGACTGGGGTTTTAAGCCTACATGGTCTACATGTGCCTTAGTGGTTGAGTTGGCATCCCTTTTGGTGTTGTGACTTGGGTGAGAGCTGTGTTGGCCAGAGGTTCCCTCTCCAGAGCCCACTCTTCATCTTCATGTGGGTCATTGTTTTCAAAACAATGCTTCCAGAGCTACCACTGCCCGGCTGGGACATGACTGATGTTGTCACATCGGCCTGTTTTGGGTGCCCACCATGAATCATTATATGGTGAGCGCTAAATAATCAGTTCTGGCAAAACCGAAGCCCTTCATATACAGTGAGAAACTGCAGTACGTGTGAAGGAGCTGCAGCCCAACCTAAGCTGTCAGATCCTGCCATTAAATCTCACCAGTTGAGGTTATTGACCCAGCAAAGGGTAACATAACTTTCAGACCTTTTCCAGCCCATCAGCAAATCACTGCTAGTGCAGACAGCTTTTCCTATCTCGTTTGTCAGTGCTGATACAATTAACCTAGTGACACTCTGTGAGCTGTTATGGGTACAGGGGGAGAACTGAATGCCAAAAGTCAAATGAGGTCTTCAACCTTGCCCCTTAATGTATGGCATTTATTGCAATCTGCCTTGAATTATTTGTTCTGCTTAGGAGCAAACCAGGCGCTGTGAGGTGCACAGCATCACAAAAGGCATTAACATCTCTCTCTGAATATTAAATATTTTATGGAACTTTGGAATAAAAATACATTAAGCATGTTCAGACATTAATTTTTTGCTCGGTGTCTAATTTGGTTTTTTTGTGGCTTGCTCATTTCTTCAAAATAACTAGTCCTAATTAGGTACTAATGAGACCAGATCCATACTTCCAAAATTGTTTATGAAATGTGTTCCCTGGCTGAGACATTTTATCCAAGTTTCAGCCTAAATCTTTTTTTTCTTTTTTTTTTTTCCCCTTAATACACAACTGAATTTGGCAAATAATCAAGTAAAGATTTCTGATTAAATGCTGTTTAAATTTAAATACATCCCCTGGTATTCGAGTCTTTTTCTGTGTCCATGTTGCAAGTTTTATTTAACATATATTTAGCTTTAAAATTTTGCAGTAAATATCATGTACGGTTTGCAAGTTCCTCTTCCAAACTGTTTTAATGGTTGGTTCACCTGTGCTGGAATATCAGAGTTCACATTTATGATACTAAGAGCTTCCTAAACGCAGGGTCAAGGAGAAGTGATAGTTCTGATTTTATAGCTTTTAATTTTTTATAGCTTTTTTTTTTTTCCCCCAAGTTTAGGGCCTTTGATTCTTTAAGAGGAAAATAAAGCCAACCAATTAACCCCTGACAGGAGGTTCATTAGAAGCTTTGTAATCCCTTGCCAAGTCTTTTGTATAGCCAAACCAGTCTAGTACTGCGGATTTACGCAGCTTAAGCTGAACACTGGAGGAGGCCTTTAGGTAAGAACATTTGTTCAATTTTAAGACTCCTTACATTACCTACGGAGCGCCGGTGCCAGCAGAGTTGCCCAGGAGTACGCAAATCCGTAGACTTTTCTCGTCGGCGAGGGGAAGCGGAGCCGTCGATTGCCTGCCCGGCCGATGCCTTTGGCGATGGATTAGACTCGCGCTCTCCTCCTGCCCGGGGTTCTGCCGCATGGCGTGTTTAGCCTGGTGGCTGGGGGGGAGAAGGAGGGGACTGCGGCTTTCGGCTCTCGGGTGGGTCGGCGTCGGCAGAGGTGCGGGGTGGGAGAGCGCAGGGATCACCGCATCATCCACGCCTGGGAGAGAGAGCTTCAGCAGGGTTTGCCTGCACACTGTGCTCTGTGAAAGATGAGAAATAGCCCCAAGGCAGCAGGACCTGGGTGTCTTGCAACGCACTCCTGTGCACTCCTGAAATACAAGAGTGTTGTAAACGGTCTGAGAGAATCTGGGATAAATTGCATCGGGGTGTTAATTTTTATAAATTAAAATTAGATGACCGAAACGGCATTGCATTTTCAAACACAAAATGCATGTCACTCCCCAAGCGTATTTCGGCAGAACATATTGAAGATGGTTCCCTTCAAGAAATCACTCCAGTGGAGTGATTCAGCGGTTACGAAGGAGTACAGAACTTTAAATTCTGTTTGTATAGATGCCTGTTGTTGATATTCTTTTATACTGTGACTTGTGATAAATTAGCAGCTGAATTTTTTCTGCAGAAATTCAGTCCCTATTTTGTCAGCAGTGGGCCCGATTCTGCGGTGAGAGCTGGCATTGCACTCCCTGTCATATACCTGTGTTTAAAAAGGAGTTCTGCTTTTTCCAACTGGTCTATCACGGAAAAAAAAAATAAAGGGGAGAGGGATCCAAATCCTGATTATCCCTCTGAGATATCCCTCTGCTTCTTTCTTTATTTTTGACACCTTGGCAGTGGTGCCACGACCACCTGTGTCTCGGTGTGGCACATCCTCTGTCCCAGGTCTCACAGCTGGTGATGCCCCTCTCCGAAGGGCAGCGTGCTGCGTGCCGTGGGGATGAGTTGCCAGGGTGGCGAGGTGGAGTCGGAGTCATTCACGGTATTTCTCCTCCAGGCCTGACGGGATAGGAACTGTGACCGTAGACGAGAAAGAGCGTTTTGAAGAGATCAAGGAGCGGCTTCGTTTGCTTCTGGAGAATCAGATCACGCATTTTAGGTAAAGGCAGAGAGCCCAGGCTGAATGCGAGAGGACTGATTTCCTCCCAGCTCCCTCCTATAAGCCGCAAAGCCAAAAGGCAGGTTTTGAATGCATGCAGGAATTTTGCATAAGTGGCTCAGACCTACACAGCACAGCGAAGCTTTCGCTGTAGCATATTTGTAGCTGAAGAGTGGTTTTAAATACGTAACCTTTAAAGGATATTTCAAACCATCTTGCTCCCATAGGCATGGTAATACTGTGGATTTTTTCTAAAATTTTACAACAACAACAAAAAACCCTATATCATCTCATTTCTCTTTTCCCCTCTGCTCAGTTACTACCCATTTATTTTCCCTTCTCGCTTGTATACCAACAGGCAGGACTTTCTGCAAGGATGTCACTGTACAGAAAGGCTGGGTACTGCCTGCACAAGAGGGGATGCATTGCCCCCAGCACACACCAGCTGGGTCCTGGGCGAGTTGTGCACGTTTGCCTGCGGATGGGTGATGCCCATTCACACGCAGGGTCCCAGTGGGAGCCCCTTGGAGCTGCCACTTGCCAGGGATGGTGGCTGGTTCTGCCAGTTACCTACAGCCTGGTACATTGCTGGATCCTCCAGCTGGAAGTAAATGTACCTTCCAGAGGGACTTTTTTTTTTTTCATTTTTAGAAGAAGATGATATTTAACTCCCTCCTAGGAGATCTAAAATTTTTCCTGGTGACACCCAGATTTAGTAAGCTGCTAAAGCTATAATCTTGTTACTCCCCCATATTCTCTTTTGCTGCTTTAGTACCCACACCATCAAACCCTTTTGGAATGTTACCCTGGAGAAGGACTGCTCATTCTGGGCAGAGGGACTAGGGAATTGCTTGGGCATATTTAGGAAAGTGTCTTTAGAGCTGTGGAAAGGCTTGTTCACATACACCTGGTCTGATGCTAACATGGTATGGTTTTTCTAGGTACTGCTTTCCATTTGGCCGTCCAGAAGGTGCACTAAAAGCTACTCTATCGCTGCTGGAAAGGGTAAGCATCAGAGTAACAGAAAGTAGTTACAATTACCTGTGTTCATGTATCTTTCCATCCAGATGAGATTGAGTAACTGTTGTTTTTTCATAGGATGTGTAACTGATCACAGGTAATAGTGCAACGTGGGGGTTTAGGTGGGGTTGTTATCTCTGGTGCTTCAGTCTGGAGGCTGGTGTGTAACCTGGCCACTAAAGGCAGCACAGCCTGTGTCTGTGTTGATAACTAGGGGTGGACGATCTCTCTGGCCATCACCTACACTGCAGACCCTTGTAAGCAATGCCTGGCTGCTGTCTGGTGAAATCCCATCTCAAGGCAGGCTCATTCCCCTTAGGCATAGGAAACCTGCTCACCATCATCCTCCCCATATGCATTTCAGCCTTCCTGCTATACCAACATCCTTCTCACCTCTGCTAACACACAGTGTGGCCAAGCCCAGACCTAAACCCAAGTCAATCAGCAGAGCCTGGGAACGGCATAACATTGCCTGGCACTGGGCAAGCTGTGATAGCTCTTAATGTCACGCCCTAAAAAAATCAGAAACACAAATTTTGGGGCATGCCATAGGGTATAGATACATAGGGAAATAATACAGCAGAAGTAGGTCCCATGTCTCAGGCTGGCTAAGGTGACCTTGTAGTGGATCCTGCATATTGTACGCATACTCTCAGAGCCACGCAGCATTGGTGTAGGAATGGCTGTATGTGCTGGGCTTGGAGAAAGCAGTTCTGTGTGCCTGATGCCACAACAAATCAGATTTTCTTGTGTCAAGGTTCTGATGAAAGACATAGTTACTCCGGTCCCGCAAGAGGAGGTAAAAACAGTCATCCGTAAATGCTTGGAGCAAGCAGCTCTAGTCAATTATACTCGACTATCAGAGTATGCCAAAATTGAAGGTAAGGCTCTTTCTTTGTGAAATTACAATTTTGTTGTGTTTCTAGGCGGCAACTGTGGCTGGGAGCTATTTAAAAGAAGCTCATTTGCTATTTGTTCACTTGTCAATAAAACTGATGTGATTCTGAATCATTTTTATGGTGTTGGCTTCGGAAGCAGTTGAGAATGGAAACTATGCAAAACAATTCTTTTTCTGGAAAAGAGGGAGGAAACAGTTAAAAGAACTGTAGCTTTTTTTTTTTCTTTTCTTTTCTTTTTTTTTTTTTTTGGTGGTTAGTGCATTTGGCCAGTGGTGTATTATTCAGACTCATGTTGTGGTTTTAAAAAACGAATTGAGAAATACTTGGGATGTCATCTTTGCAGCTGAAGGTATAGTGGAGCTAATTGCTTGTGACAGTGGAGTTCAGGAAACAAATGAAAAATAAGAAGCCGAAAACCTGTTTAATCTATGCTTGATCATTCGTAGCCAATTTAAAATGTCTTTTTTCTGGGAGTGTTTCATTGTCTTTGCAGTTTGCATAGCAGTCATTGATCAGTGATCCCACACTTGCATCAGATTTCTTTCTTGTCACTCTAAATCTGGCATAGCTGATATTATTGACCTTTTACGTTATGGGAGCATAATAACCAGTGACCAGAGACACATGTAGCCATCAAAAAGACATTTTAAAGCTTGCTGGAGGATACATGTTAGCTGAAGCTTTAGAATCCAGTCGTTCTTTACGTGTTAGTCAGTTTACTTTGGTACCTTGTTGGCTGCTATTCTCAACTTGAAACTCCTACCCAACTTTCTCTGAGTTCACAATTGCTTAAACCTGTATGTTCCAGATGAATGGTATGTTCTGCTCCAGACTTTGGGTTTCTGTCGTGTGTGATGTGAAGCTTTCCCACAGCTGAGATTATCATTGTGTGCCTCTAGGACAATATTGAGAGGAGAAAAAAACACCCCCAAACTTCCTCTGATTTGTTCTTAGTTCTTGTTTACATGAAAAATTGGGTTATTATATGACAAATTGTCCAGGTTCTGTACATGACATGTCCTCTCTTTTTCCATTTTTTTTCTGTCTAACGATGCAAATTGTGTACCAGTGGTAATGAATTCATTGTTATGCATCCAGTGAGAAACACTTAAGAATTGGGCACTAAAAGGATGTTTATCAACTCTTGACTTGGTAATGAGTGACAAAAATAGAGAAGGAACTAAGGTTTCATAAGCACTGTATTATCAGGCAATTTATCAAAGTACTCAACTTCACAGGATATTTTAATTGGTGTATTCTGTAAAATGCAATGTTTAAATATACTTGATGAGGATGGAGAGGGACTGAGAGTCAAAAGCAGCTTCTCTGTTGATGGATGCTTCTACCCAGGGCTGGCTCCCTTAGGTTCTCTGTGTAAATATCACTAACTCGTTGGTAAGATTTGCTCTCTTCTTTCAGATAAATCTATGCAAAAACAAACTTTATGATCTGTAAGTAAAAATGCATTCATTTCCAAAGTAGAACAGTTAGTGTGTACTTTTCCTTTTGTGCCTCAATTCTTCTTGATTGTGTTAATTATCTGCCCTCTTTTTTGCACTGTGACTTTTAGGTCTGGGAATACTTTGAAGCAACAAACCTATTTTTTTCCAGCTACCTTTTCAGAGAAATAGTTCATTCCACACTACCTGCTCTCTTCTGCTTTTCTCCTCTTTTATCTGTGATTGGCCACAGCCACTTTTTGATACTATCTCTATAAAAGTGGTTGTAACACCAATATCCAAGCATGCTGGGATTGTTAATTTGAACAACCCAACATCCGCCAGCTGCATGCATCAGGTTTTCTCTCATGAGCATAGTCCACTACACGTTCACATACTTCCTTAGAAGAGCAAATAACAAATTTATCTCGGTGAGATGCGTTCCTGCGCGCCGTACATGGCTTTGAAATGTTTCTTTTGAAAGCTGACATTTGAATAGCCACACATATGAGAGGGTTTTGTCAGTGATGCAGAACCAGATCAGTGGCAGCAGTGCTTGAGGCTATGCTTATGAAGAAATACCTGTGAAAGCCTTAGATACTAAAGGCTGAAATCCTTAGTATCTCGGAGCCTTAAACCAATGAAATTCTATTTCCCTCTGTTCATGACGTTTTGATCATTATATCTTGCAAACAGTTCAGAGCAAACCTCTAGAGTCATGGTCACAGCCTCTCTTGTGACTCATGGGCATGCTGAATGGTTAATCCAGTAGATCTCCAATTTTAACCCTCCTTTTTTTTTTCATTTTCCTTTTTTTTTTTTTCTTCCTTTAATCCTGTGTGTATCCCAAAATACTCTACGGCTACTTTCCTTTTAACCTAATATAAAGTTTTCCTCTGACCTATAGCCTATAACCTCTTTACCTCTGACCTAAGCCTCTTGCATGCCCAAATCCTCTTTTATAGGGAAAAAGAGAGAAATGTATGAGCATCCTGTCTTCTGCTTGGCCTCTCAAGTGATGGATTTAACCATTCGTGAGTACCTACCACCCTCCTCTCCATGCTGTCCTCACTCTTTCTGTTTTCATTACCTCAAGAAAGTCCAGATCCAAACCAACTCACTCTCCTTGCTTCAAGTCTTTTAGCATTGGCTTGTCTGTTGCTTCTGTCTGTGAAACCCAGTGTGAGAAGTCCAGTCACTTTTTATCAGCCCAAACCAGGTTAGACAATGAACCCATCTGTTTGTGATAAACTCAGATCGTCTGTAAGTTTTTTCAGTTCTTCTTTATGTCCGTGACCTGAATGCATTTTTACTTTGCTTCTGTGTAACCCCAATTTGTAAAATGCTTGTCACTGGTACACAATCAAAAGGTAGCAGCTACATCGGGGAGAAGTGAGCTAGAGATCAGATAAAGGACACTTGGAAAAAGCCATCCCTTTGCCTGCGTATAAGATCTTTACCCAATCCTGTGTATAAGATCGTATAAGGCTGTCCTTTCTCTGTACATCAGATCTTACATGTCTGCTGTCTGTTAGCTCTCGAGCGGAAGGATGCGCTTTACTTGCTCTCCACCTTGATATTTTTTACTGACTTCTTTACACCGAGCTCTGGAGGGGACACCCCAGCCCTGCTGTCTCTTGGAGATCCCCTCTGTGTCCTCAGAGCTCACCCTCTCTGGTTTTCTAATTGTGCAGCGTTTTCTTTCACCTTTGTGAAAGGAGCTTCTTTTGGTAACCCCATGCTTTGAGGGGAGGGTGGGGGGTGAGATGGGGAGACTTTTCTTCTTTTCAAATGTCATATATCACGCATAACTGGGGGGCTGTGTGGTCCACTTGCTCATTAATCCTGCATATCTGTTCTTGTTTCTCTCTTTTCTCTCCCTGTTGCTTTCTCTCTTTCATATAGAGAATCAAAAGGATGCAGGTGAACAATTGTATATGCATTATAAATTGCTAGGACTGTTGAGTTATATTTATTTTGTTTTCTTTTTTCATAGCTCCTTAAGATATGTACTCCTTCAGGCTGAAAATGGAGATGCATTGATACTTAAGGAGTTAATTTGTGCTGTCTACATAATCTCCTCTTCCTCCTTCTTAGAATAGAGTGTAGATTAGAAATACCTTATAGAAATACAGTATCTTCTTAGAAGACAGTTCTAGAGGAGAATCTAGCCTTTGTGAAGAGTAAGTTTCTTGTTTTCCGAAAGAACTGCAGCTCATTTTGGGTGGAAAAAATGTTGGTGATTTGGCCATTAATTTAACACACCTAACAAGCACATTTATAACTAAACTAACGTTCATCTTTGGTTTTCATATCTTCTGTTTTATGCCCTGATGGGAGGACTGGGTTTTTAATTTTTTTGTATTTTTTTTTTTTTCTATCTTTCTGTTAATGTGTAACAAACAATCCGGTGGGAAAGAAGTCGGTGTTTGTCTCTTGTTTATACCCTGTGGTGACATGTAACCAGGCAAAGGCTCAGCTCAAGTGCCCGTCTCTTCCGAAGGGATGGTGGAGCTCTGCAGCCCCTGTTCTCGTTTCTGTGGTATCCCAGAGTCCTAGTTCGAAAGTCGTTGAAACCTGAACTGTTCATTCCTTTTTGTGAGTAGATTGTTCTGTTCTGTGGAAAAACAAAGAGAAACAACTAAAAAAGCAAAATAAAACCAACCAAACAAGAGAAAGACAACAACAACAACAACAAATTGATCGGGTCGATTTCAACTCAATTTGTAAAGGGAAATTGCTTTTCAAAACCAGTGCAAGAGAACCCAGGTTCTGCCCTGGCTTTCCCAGGCCCCTGCAGCTCAAATTTGGCCCATGATCTAGAGCCATTGCATGACATTAAAATTAATTCTCAATGGCAATAAATATTTAGAAAGTGGAGAATAATTTTTCCTTACGGCCGTGACAGGTGCAAATAAAGAAATAGCAAATAGCAGAATCCCAGCTATTGCCATGAGCTGCAGCAGGTGACAGTGAGTGCAGGCTGCTGTGCATAGAGCACAGTAAATGCACTGAGCATCGCACTGGCTGGCAATGGCTTGTCACGTGCTTACAGCTTAGAAATTCAGAAGGACATCTTTATGGCTCAGCTCATTTAAAAATAAAACGGCTTCTTCTCAATATTTGGAGCAAATGAAAGGACACGGAGAGTTGTGACTCCTCTGCTTCATGCCCACAAATCTCCCATTATCTTAAATGAAAAATTTTCGGGCAAGGTCAGGAGGACTCAACTTGAAACCAGTTCCTCAGCTTAAGTGAAGTCAAAAGTGACTGGGTTTTGGCCTGACTTTTTTTTTATTTATTTTGCCAGAAGCAAGGATAAAAATAAGATACTGAAAACAATTCCTTAAACACGCAAATGTCACCCTTTGATGTCCTTTCTCCTGAAAAGTCTAGTCTCTTGCCTTGCTTTAAAAATATTGATTTGAAATAGAACATTAAACAGAACATTATGCAAAAACAATTAAAGATGAATGACTTGTTTTAATTATTAATCAGACAAAAACTACTAACACTCAGATTAATAAGTGCAACCTTTTCATAAGTGTTCGTCTGCTTATTTATATAAGTTGGGAATCCATCATTCCTTTGGAAAATAATAACTTCTCCATTCCTAAGCACAGAATTAGTGAAATGTTCTGCACTGTGTTGGAGTGCCGTGGCACTGAGGGGTCCCATGAACACAAACGCCGCTTTGCAGTGCTGGAGTTGGCTACAGGCAGCTTCAGAGATGCTGCCAGCCGAGGCAATAGTTGTCAGTTAGACAATTGATTGTGCTTAGTACAGGACTTTTTCCTTTTTTTTTTTTTTTTCCAGTTTTCAGACCGGGTATTTGTCATAATGTGATTTGGTTTTGGTCTCTGTAAAGAGAGGCTTCTTGTGGCACTGCTGAGTTGATGCGCATAGGTGAGAAGTAAAGGAGACGTGGGGATGGAGGCAGCTCTCGACTTGCTGCTTGGTGTCAGGGCGGCAGAGCAGTGGGGCACATGCTGCAAGCAGAAAGTAACTGGAGAGTGGATGGGCCCGCCAAAGTCCTATTGCTCTGTCACCGAGGGAAACCAGCTGCTCTTGGGTTAGCCAAAAGTGGCAGATTTTTGCTTGTCCCACAGCCTCCTCAGCCCCTGTGCAGGGAAGCGGAGGCACAGCATCTCACCATGCTGCATTGCTGCCACGCACCATCCTCCCCAGATCCGTCCCTCCTGCCCAAGCTGGTGGGGAAGCCCAACTTCCCCCCAAAACACACCCAGTAATGGTGCCAGGGTGGGTGCAGAGCTGAAACCTGGTCAGTGCAGGAGCCGGCGCTGCCCACAGAGCAGGTTGGAAAAAAGCAGAGGCATTTTTCAAGGCGTTCATAGTGGCCCTTGTCACAGCCCCCATGCTCACTTTACGTCACTCGCCTTCCCTGCGTCTGGATCTCAGCCTGCACAGCTCCGTGCACATACCCGTAAACTCTTAGCGAGCCTCCTAAAGGGTTAGGGGCTGGGCTGCCTCTTCATTCACCTGGTCCAAGTCAAGGAGAGGTCCTGTGTGAGTTGTCAGCCCAGCTGCCCCTGGGCAGTCACTCCCAGCATTTCTGGTAAACCACAAAGCTTAAAAAATATATATATACATATATCATTACATTCCCCCAAATAAATATGGGTGCAAAATGCATGAAAACATCAGTCTTCGTATGTGGGAGTGGAGACTGAAGTCATTAATAAATCATGCACTTAAATTAGGCATAGCTGCAACCTGTACTTGTGTACCTCTGAACTGCTGCTTCATTTATTTCATCCTTGAAGTGGCATTCTGTTGTGTTTAACAAGGAGTCGTTACGCGGCTTTCGAGATTTCCTCTTGCGCTTTCAAAGGCAGTGTTTAAAGCAGTATGGAAGTTATTACAAGAGCTTTGGAAATCACAAAGATCTGCATTGTGCCGTTATCTTTCGACAAGTCTCTTACCAGCTGCAGAGCAACTTGCTGCCTGGGGCATGAGCTGTAATTCAGATACATAAAAATCCCTCACTAGGCAGAATAATCATGGGAAAGTCAGGAGATCGGTTCTTTTCTCAGGATGTTGGGTTTTGAGAGCTGAATTAGAGTCCTTTTCTGAGTTAAAAAAAAATTCTATGGAACTTTCTTAATTTTAAGACAACACATCTAATTGTGAAAGAAAAAAATTGTATCACTGCAGTTCCTTTCAGATACACACAAATTAATTTCACAATTGTAATAAAAGGCTGCTTTGCCTCATCCTCAGGCTACATCCATTATTCTTTATACTTATCTTGAGGACAGCAGCTCCTTTTTTTTTTTCATTTTCACGATTGGCTCGCAAATGAACACACGCTCACGTACAAAAGCCTTTGGCAGGGGTCATATGCTTCTAATTATTGCAAGAAAATCATTGAGCCAATTGGTACACTTTTGAAAAATACAACAAGTCGACAATAGTCTTCTGTGGCAAGTGTAATTCTCACCGTTGCTGATGTGTTAGTAGCCCATTGAGCAGGAATCACGATGCCGAGCGAGAAATACGTAGTTTGAAAATGTTACAGTCTGTAAAGAGTTGTACAGAATGAATTGTATGCGATATACGTACCCAGAGAAGCCCAGATTTTCTAATAGACCTGTTATACTCCTTGCAGGCTGAAGCTTGCTGCAAACACAACCCCAGAATTTGCCAAGTAATTTGGTTTCTGCGAGTATTTTATTTGCAAGGATCGTGCAGGAGCGGGAAAACCTTCCCAGAACTTTGTCCAGGAAAGCACTTTGTCAGGTTGATAGCAAGGCAGAAACGGCTCCTGCCTCCGATTGCGGGGTTGGAGGTGTTTAAATCTTACCCATTCGTCACATGTGAGCAACAAATACAAGAGCATTTCTGATGGTGGTGAGGGATTAGAGAGGGAAGAAAGAAAAGCCAAAGTGAAGCGAAACCTGCCACACGCTGCAGCTGTTCGCTGGCAAGTGCCGTAAAACCCACCCAGCCTCACGCGTCTTCCTTGCTCCGAGCAGGAGCCAAGACACCCTGTGAAAGGGACCTGACATACCATTTCTGAGACCTGGACCCAGACAAACATGTGAACTCCAGTGCCATCTGGGTCACTGCAGTCATGGCCCCATTTCTATTTACATTTAAAGAAGAAATTTATAATTTTCCATAGCCAAAGCTTAATCTTTTAAATTTTCTTGCAATAAAGAGGCAACAAAGAAAAACATGGATCAGGGCTCATGAGGTGTTCAGTGCCCCCAGGAAGGAAGAGAACTCTTCCTCTCCTCTCCTTCAGCTCCAGGTGGTTTTGCAGCCATCACACAAAAGCCCTGGATTTGAGTCTGAAAAATGTAAAAGAACAAAAGAGCTGAATATTTGTGCAGATTGGGTGAGAACAGAATTACATCTAGAGTTTGTTGCTTAACCTGCTGTAATCCCTTGTGGAAGCTGGTTCTCAAGAGCCAGTAGCTATGCCAGGAGCAGGGCTGAGGCACTGAGGGTGGACCTCTTGCAGGGTCCCAGAGAAGCGAGAGCTGCCCCAGGGCACTGTACTGACAACTGCGCAGCAGGAGCCTCCTCCAAGCTGTTTTGTACGCACTGCCGTAGCTATTTGTGAAGTCCTGGTGCTGCTTCATCTCTTGCCTTTTTCTCCTGATCCTTCTCTGTTAATGATTTTTCCCTAGAACAGAAAACACTTGCACAAGTTGAGCCCGTTCAGCACTGTGGGGTCTGGACGTCTGTGAAGTCTGAGATCTATTTTCCCATGGTTAGCTGTTGGGGATGCAGGGGCTGGGCTCACGTTTAAGGGTGCTTGAGGGTCAAGCTGAGAAGTGCAGCTCTGGGATGCAATTTTCCCCTGGCTTTGACGCTCTTAGGAGGAGTCCAGTCTCTTCAATACTCGTGACTTTGGAGCTGGATGAACTCCCCTGGGTGGGAAGGGGTTCCCACCATGCTGTTGCCAGATGCAAGTGGGAGGAAATGTGCAGTCCCCTCTCCCCATGATCCCTTCCTCTCCAGGGATCTCTCATAAACTGCTCTCCAGGGTGATGGGCAGTAAAATACTTTTCCTATGTCTACATGTTGAGCTCAGGAGCCATCATCAAGTAGCCAAGTTGAGTTCTTGCTTATGTTTTAAATTAGAGTGAAAGTCATTAGGCCAATGCCCAAAAAGCAGTTATTCTGTCACTTGAGGCTGAGAGGTTTGTTTCTGGGGACAAAGCCACCCTTGATAAACATTGAACAAGGATCAGAACAACTCCAGAGATGAACAAATAGATTTGCTTTTACTGTTATCAGAAAACAAAACAAAACAAAACAAAAAAAAGCCAGAAACCAGTAGCTTGAATCTGAGAGTCTGAATTAAATCATCACACAGTTTAAAAGACTAAAAAATATGTGCGCGCATGTGCGCATTGTATGTCTGTTTATGTACATATGTATATCTATCTCTGTATGGAGAGGGGAACCAACCTAACTCATCTCTTCAACAGTTTATTCGAATATTCTTTATTATACTTTGATAAGTGTTATAATTCTGTGAGAATTAAAAGCAATCAGAAATCTACTCTGCACAAGCCAACTGATTTTTTTTTTTTTCCTCCACTGGAAAATGCAAGCAAAATGGCAAGGACTTTTGGCAATAGAATGTCCAGATAAATATGCCAGATTCCTTGCAAATGGCATTATTAAAAATAGTCACAATGCTGCTAAAAACTGTTATTAAATGGAATAGAAACCATTGTGTTAATATATTCACAGTATATAATTTATTCTCTAAGTAAAAGGAAAGGCTATTTTCTTTGAATTTTTCCTATGCTGATATTGTAAACTATATGACAGATGGGTCAAGTCCTGATTGCAGTATTCTAACATTTGGAATAGCAAGTAACATATTTGATAGAGCTGGCAAGTTTTTATATATGATTCAACCCAGAATATAAAAGCCACTAGAATTCCAAGTTGAAAATAATTAAATGAGCTGGAAACGATCAGGAACCACACATTTTTAAGTGACAGATTTTTTTACATGTTTAAATTGCACAAGAATATTTTATAGCTCCCTTTAACCAACAGTGACGTTTAATTCTAAGATGTGTAATTGATATTTGCAAAGCAATTAATTCCTGTGGCTCATTATTCTATTGCTAAACATACCTAAGCATTGGGGCACTGACTTAAAGTCATCTTTTTTAGTTCACCTTTTCTGAATTCCAGAATTTTAACTGAATTAACCTTTGTGAGTTTCCTCACTTGGCTGCATGAAGTGCAGTTTCATACTTACATTGAATTTTTAGCTTTCTGATTGCACAGTACCATAGGATGTTTGAATCTGCTGACTTCTAGAATATGTGTTGTCAAATGGTGTCATTACTGTGTAATATTTCAAGTACTGATAAGCAAAAACCCAGCAGCTTATTCCATTTGTATTCGATCATTTCTGCTTATGTTCCTTTCAAAGTTTCCATGTTTTTGTCACTGTTTATGAAGTCATTTGTCTCTTTACTTTTGGCGTCTCTCTCCGTCATGCACAAGCAGCCCGTCCGTCCAAACCCAAGCCACCGGCTGGGCCACCATCATCTCCTCAAACGCAGACTAACATGATAAATCATATGCTTAAAGGCATGGCCAAACAGCCGCCAAGTACTGTAATAGTCTTCCTTCCTTTTATTCAGTAGTTTTCTAGTCTAGCAGTTGCTTGCGTAGCAGTAGAAAGCTAGTCCTCATGTGCAGCTTTATACAAAATACCTAGCGCGATGTAGTAGGTTTTAGAGATTTAGAGGTAGCATTTATTTCAAAATGTCCACATTTTTTTGTCTAGCAATGTCTGACATATGCAACATTTTCAAATATCAACGTCAGCACAAAATAACATTGTTGTTGCATAACATTTTGCATGAAAACTATAAATATGTATGAGCTTTACATGATGTTGGATGAAATGTTTGATAAGTATATCGTATATGTTTCATGTAACTGTCAGTGCTCCAGCTATCTTAGCAGAATATTCTGATGTATAGTAACTTAACCAGGGAAATATTTAAAATAAGAAGAAAAAAAATTAAGATTGACATCTGCTGGCTGCCAAAGTTGTATAAGCATCAATATTTTCTTTAAAGACAGCATCTCTGAGCAGTTGTTCTTATTAACACTTTTGTCTTTTAGTTGTATTTGCGAGCAGATAAGTGTTGCAAATGAGAATGGGCCTGATGCTGCTCTGATCAATGGAAAAGCTTCCCCTTGGCTTCATAGGTGCAGAAGCAACCAGAGTTTACTAAGGAATGTGTCTTTGGACTCCTTTTGAAAAAGGAAGAGGTTTCTACTTCTTGTAGCCAGTGGGCTGATGGATTGAACAGGAGAAACAATGAGGAGTTAACCAGACGTTCTTCAGCATTTGCCCAGTAAATTGTATGAAGAGGAAGCTGGATTTTTTTTGTTTCCAGTGATACCAGAAACAAAAGGAAAACTGGAGGAGAAACCCCAAAGGCCCCTATTTGTGGCATAAATCAGCAAAAATGTAGAGTTCATTTGCATGGTGCTTTACTGCGTTGTGTATCTCAACTAATCCAAGCACCTTCAGTGCCAGACTTCAGCTGACCAGCAGGCTGAGCTCCTCTGTAAACCAGCCCATGTACCCCTTGCTCAACCACCCAAATATGACCATTCTGAAAATAAGGCTTTCCTTTTTATGGGAAAGCTGTTTCCTGTAAACAGGTGTTCAGGGAAAACTAGGAGCAGGCAAGATTCTGAGGTGGAGAATGAAGTCCTCGAAGCCCTCTGAGCCTTCAGCAAGGGAGGGACTTCTCTCCAGGTGACCCAGTAGAGCAGAATGGTTCCACCCGTGTCCAGCCACAACTTTCTGTCCCATTAGCAAAGAAGCCCTAAATGCTAGCTAAAAACTAGTGTGTGCAGAAAGCTCGAGCGAGATGCCTCGCCAGCACCTTTGGTACTTCACCCATTTACCAATTCTCCAGCTTTGAGATCATGGAGAGGTCAAAATATATGTCAGTGCAGAGGTGTGAACAGGCTGGTGTAGCTACCAAAGTGCAATGCTGTTCTTTGCCCTCGCTGCACTGGAGAGCTGGGATTGGCACCCAGTTGTTAACCTGAGGGACACATCTGTAGCTAACGTGGTGACGTGCTGCAGCAGAGGATCCCTGGGGAGCGGGTCTCCAACTCCGCTTCTCCCCCATCACAAGAGAGATTTTGCAGACCCCAGGGATACGAGTCGCAGTGCCAGCTCACAGAAACCTCCTCGAGTGCACTCGGCCAGCTCTGCAGAAGCTGTCATTCAATGAAAATGTGGCTATTTTCTTTTTCTCTGTATTATTTCTAGCGAAATACTTCAAATGCTTCCAGATTGTTAGCACGTCGGGTGTTTAATGTGTTACTAGTAATATAAATTACCTACAAGTTGAGAATCTGACTTTTTTTTTAAAGTCTTCAGAAAATACTGCAAAATAGCTCAACGTAGCTAAACGCCAAGCTCCAGGATTTAAACTCCGGTTTGTTTGCGGGGTTTTTGCTGTAAAGTTGCATCCCTTTTCCCATATAAATCTTACCTACGAGCGCCTAGTGTGGGATTTACCACTTTCCACTCCCTCCAGCATGCGTAACTCCTTGACCTTTGTGGAGTTAAATCCTGGAGCAAGGCAGACCTGCGATTTTTGCTTTTAGTAGCAGGTGACATTTAAATTGCTCGAGTCTGACAATTTATTAAAAGTACAGACAGATTTGTTTGAATTGATCTTCTTAAAAGAATTTTAAAAGAATATAGACATGATTTCTATAATAGTACTATCTACTTTGAAGGATACATTTTGTTCATATATTAGTGGCCAGATGCTGTCTTTAGGGAATGCAATGTTCTTATTTGAGCTAATAAAGTGCCACCATCTCACCATAAAGCAAAACAATTCTGACAGTATTGTGAAATTTGGAGCTGGAGCACTGTATTTTCATAGTATAATAACGAATGTGGCTTTCTGGTTTGCTCAGTACTAATTATATAAGCATTTAACATATGCATGAAAAGATCTTTAAAGCTGTAGAATATTATGGGATTTCTTCTTTTTTTTTTTTTTTTTTTTTTTTTTTTTCCCCCTAAACCTCTAAAATAACTTACTGTACGTCTAGCTTTTCATTCTGCCTCCCTTTTAACTCGAGTTCTTGTACTACAGAAAATGTAGGCCGGTTAGTCACACCAGCTAAAAAGTTAGAAGATACAATACGTCTGGCAGAGTTGGTAATTGAAGTCCTGCAGCAGAACGAGGAACACCATGCCGAGGTGAGCTGCGCTGCCCTGCGAGGTCGTGGCCCCCAGGTCCTCGGCAGGCTCCGGGGGCTTGCCGTGTGCTTTGCATACTTGTGCGATGTCTTCCCAACTGCCGTTGGGTTCTCTTCTTCTAAAGCCAAAAGTATTCCAAACTAACGGTGCTCCAGTGCGATGGAGGCAAAGTTCAGTCCAGGAAGATTGCTTTGGCAGAGGGGAGGGGAGGGCTAAAGGAGGAATTAATTAAGTTCTGCTCTCCTCTACGTCAGTCTGCAGCCTTTCGTGTACAGCGCCAGCAGGAGTCGAATCTGGCCAAATATATTCACCACCACCTACATACGAGAGCAAGTCTGTCCACTTTTCAGAAAGGTCGTATTTCCAAAGAATGTCATGTGTTTGTGTCTCCAGACAGCATTGGTGCGGTCCTTGCAGCAGCTTAGCCGCTCTTGCCATCCAGAGCTGGTGCAAGGAAAACCACCACGAAACAAAACAATTCTTTTTTTGTCCCTTTCTGAGCGTTCAGGTTGTTTCCAGGGGTTTCCCTGGGCCCCTGCAGTACATGATTAACTCACCTGGTTTCCTGTTGGCCTCTTCTGCCTTGCCTTATTGGGAATACCTCAATTACTGGTCATGGAGGTTAGGATTAATTATTCTCTGTTACTCATTATTTGGATTATCAAAGGCCTAATACAACTCCTCTTAACTCTTCGAAGCACTTTAACGCAAAGATTCATGTTTTAAAACCACTGAAACTATGTCATAGACAAACATAGACCAGAAAATCATGAGGCTTGATCCTGGAAACACTTAACCCCCACAGGCAGCTGACATTGCTGGCTGTAGTCCCGCTCTCAGCACGTCGGGACATTTCTGCCCAAGCAAGTGACGTTGCATACCCGTGTAAGTATTTGCAGGATTGAGCCCTCTGTTCTCTATAAATCTGGTGCTCTTGGATACGTATTGAAAAGTTAATCGTTTTGAAATTCAGAGTGAACAGTTATTGTTTATGACTGTTGGTAATGTAACACTCATTCACTATTTTCTCTTTTCCTTCCCATTGATATACATAAATATATATATATACTCACTATATTTTGCATTAAGAGCATTTGATAAATAATTTCACAATCACCTAAAAATCATTCCAGTGTATATTAAATTTGCAGTATAATTTAACTTCTGATAATACACAACAATCCACAACACCCAACTAATGCCTGATTGCGTATTTAAATTTCCTCCCTGTTTTTCTACTGTTCATTCAATCTTGGATGATCCTGGCAGGGGAAAGAGGTATGTGACTAAACCGAATGAAACGAGTCACTCCTGTCATATTTCGTGCATGCCCTCTCAGTGCCATGTTTCCTACTGGATTTTACCCGGGTTGCCCTCGCTTCCGTAACTTTGACCGAGGAATGTAACAGCAACTTCGAGTCGGCTGCTTGCGGAGCTGGTAGCCTGACACAGGAGGGTAAATGTGGCATAGCAGTCTGGTCCATGCATGTAGCAATGGGTATATTTTACGAGCGCTGCAGTTACATCCCAACACAACCCTACCTGCCTGGACTCTCTCCTCAGCCTGTTGTTACCTCTGTCGTTTCGCATTCACCCGACTTCTAGTACACTGTGGTGGAGGTGGACTCAGTACTACACGAGTGCCTAGAATGGTAGTGGTCTTCCTCTGGTTTTGTCTGTATGTGCCTTGTACTGGATATACAGTATTTATATGTAGAGAGAGAATATACGGGGTGAAGAGTGAAATAAACTCCATCTTTACAAAAGCGAGGGGATGCTCGAGTCACTGCACTTGCACATGAACTGCGATAACCTGTCTGAGGATAACGAGTGTTTTATTCCACTCATCACCAGCACAGGCTGGATGTACAACCAGATGGAAAGGAGCTGTTTTTAAAAAGCAGGTTATTTTGAAAATAGTAGAATTCTGAAGGAAGCGTTTCCAGGGCTGGTTGCATTCAGCCAGCCACGCTGCTGAGATCCTCACCAGGAGGAATATTCAAAACTGTTCTCCAGCATCTTTTGTGTCACAAGGCTTTGATTAGAGACAGAAGGTTAATGCCAGCATGGATAGGAGGCATCCTGGTCCCTTGTTCTGAATGCTGACCTGGAAGGGTGAAAACTCATCTCTCTCCAGAAGCCCAGCACACTGTCGGTATGTTATTGAATCCCTGTCCTGAGGGTGGCTGTGGCATTTCAGCAGTGTACAGGCAGTTGGCCAGCTCTCTGCACACTTTGAATTTCACCCAAAGGAAGAGAGAGAAGAGACGGGGTGGTTTACTACTGATTTTTATTATGCATTGTAGCCACATTATGCTCTCGCTGTACAGTGAGAATTGCTGAGGTGTTGCACTTTTTTTTCCCAAATTATTCTGGGTGCTGGTTTTTTGACATGTTGTCCGTTCACCTGGAGAAGGTTCAACCTACGAGGTGTGACTTTGTCCTACTTCGGATATTCAGCAGAAAATTAAATTGCACCACTTACTGAAGAAATGACTCAATTTATGGAAAATCACAGTTTTCGCAATTAAAACATGCCCCTTTTTTTCCCCCCACATGGACATCCAGGCAGACTCACTAATGAGGACCCAGAAAATAATACTCAGAGCATGGAAAATATTCAGAAAACATTAGAACAGAAGTATCGTGACTATAGTCAGTTGGGTTTGTCTTACCCCTAAGAGAGAAACAAACCAGCGCAGGCAGAAATACAGCAGAAACCGTGTGCCTACGTCTGTAAGCTGTGAGAGCGGGAGGTCTCTGTCATTGTGTCATCTTTCCCATCAGATGTCTTCTAGCTCCCTTTCTGTTCCCCTGGATGACGGATGGCAAATGCCAGAGACAATGGCATTCACCTATTTTTAAACTTGTGTTTTCTCTCTCTATGTATACGTATGTGTATATGTATATATGTATTTTTAACTCCTTGAGGTCATACATATATACATGTGTATCCATGTGTAAAATATACAATAATAGGTGTGTTTGACTAGAAGGCACACTTTTTTTTTTTCCCCGTTGCATTGTGTTTTGAGCAAAGCAGGTAAGTAGATGGTACATAAATGAAATGTTACCATCTTGAAGGAGATTTTCAAAGTATGGTGTTACCGCTCCCGCTGCAGGAAGGTCCTGCTCACTGAGACTAGGGAGGAGGGGGTTGAGGATCCTGACATAAGTTAGAGACTTATGGAGCTGAAGTTTTACTTTTCCAGCAAGAGGGAAACTGTTAACTCGTTTGAGCATATCTTTTTTTCCACAAATATCACATGCTTTTCTTCATTATTTCCCTGAAAACTAGCACTTTTTTTTTTTTTCCCTTTTTCATGGAAGCAGGTTTTTATTGCAGGACTCGGAGGTCTTTATGTTCAGATTTGTTGCAGAAGGTATTCTTTAGCCTCCACTCTTTTCCCTCAAAACACTGGCTGCTGTTGGTGCTTCGTAGCAATCGCCCTTTGCCCGCAGACCTGTGGACAGTGTCTGATGGCGAGGCAGCGTGGCAGGCTCTTGGCAGGCAGAGGCACAGCCAGAGAAACCACATCAGTGCAAGGACAGCCCCAGCCATCCTCCTTGAAAACCACAGAGGAGCATTAGTAATTTTAGGAGGACCCTCTGCAGCCCCGTGGCTCAACTTTGGCTCGTTTCCCACCTGTGCTTTGGGGAGAAGGTTTGAGCAGACATCAGAAGCAGACCTGGATCTTGATGTTTTTGGTCCCTGTGCGGTTTCGCAGCGGCTGGACGCCTCCTGATGCGGCACTCCCAGGCATTCTGACGTGTGCTCGGGTGGACACCAGCAGCAGATGTGGGAAGAAGAGCTGAAGAGCATTGCCATGCGTGCTCAGCCCTCCAGGCTCCCTCACCTCAGTTTCAACTTTTCTAGAGTAACAACTCTGCAAATGCCCAGGGCCACCATCACCACTGCCCCAGAGCTTTCCCAGCACCCTAGGGCAGATCTTGCTGCGTTAGCATCAAATGGCTTCCTGCGTGTGCATGGGGCTAAGGACAGTTTGCAGATGAAGGAGCCCAGTGTAGCCACCTTCTCCCCATATCATGTCCACAGGGACACTGTAACCTGCTGGCGTTGTCACGCTGGGCACAGTGTTTGCCCAGCGTACTCCTTCACAGCACAGCCCCCCTCATCCACATCTTCACCTCCATGACAGGGTGGACCCACTGCTAAGATTAGCTGGGAGCTGTTTGATTCTTTTGGTTATTTTACCTCATGGGTGTGCTTTGGGCACAAAACACCCAGTGCCACATCCAACCTATACACGTCTGCACTCCGGTTTTATATCAACTCATGGAATAGCAGGGCAATGTCAGTTAGATTTGTATTTTGGGCCAATAAAGGAGTGGAAATAGTCCCAAAGACCTCCCGCCAATATCACTGGTGGCTGGTAAGTCAGGCTGCTGGAGATGTGCTCTGCACGTCAGTGCAGTTCTGCATCAGTGAATCAAAACACAACCCTGAGAAAGTGAAAGTCCGTTCTGCATATTCATGTCTGCTAAAATCTGCCCAAAAATACCCCTCCCTGACTGGCAATTCCTCTTCAAACTGATTTGTCTATTCCCAGCCCTTCCTATTTCATCTCCAGTCTTGTGCTTATGCTAGAGGTTTCTTTTCCTTCCTGTCCTGGGTTCAGCTGCATAGTGCTTAGTCGCTGCTGGGGTTAAACCACAACATTTGCAAAGTGCTGGAAAGCTGTTTCTTCGATCTTTCAAGTCCCTGAGTAATTTCCTATCACTTCGAAATGACAGCACATGGTCCTAACGACAGCACTTCTCATATTGCATGTTCCCAGCCAGAAGTGATTACTAAACACGCATGCATGCGTCTGCAGCATTCACATCTGAGCCATGTATGATGTGAATGTCACGTCAGAGAGCCCGTACAGTGAACTTGAAGGACCCATGTGCATGAGAATTATTTCACTGATATTTTTTTGGCTTTCAAGTTTAGATACATTTTTTTCCTGCCTCTGTGAAAATATAGGCTTGCCGTAGATACTTTTTTATTTTTCTTTTTTAATCTTGGCATGTCAATAATAGAGCTTTGTAATCCGTTTCCTGAGCAGTAGCGTTACAAAGGTGGTAGCGTATATAGCTAACCATGTAAAATGAACAGTGCTGTAATAACTTTTACTGGTGATGTTTGAAATATCTCTAAAGGAGAGTGGGAATTATCCAGGACAGATTTTCATGTCTTAGGCTTCTAGTTTTTCAAGGCAAATAGAAGTAGTGAATCCAAATAAAATTTAAACTGATGAAAAACACAGCAGAAAACCCACAAGCAGTGAAGAACTCCCAAATTTCTGTACTTTAGAGTAAGAATTAGTTTGTTTGGGTTTTGGGTTTTTTTCTGATAATTAGCATAATTAAAGATGAATGAAGTCATTTATTGTAAATTGAACAGACAAAACATTCTCTGTCACGTTACAGCCGTGTGCCTTTACAGTGGAGCTCTGAATAGATCCTCTACAGGAAAACTTTGTGTTAAAATAGCAGTGCCTAATTCTTGTGATCAGCACTGTCTATGCAGGCTAGCACTCGAAAGCACTGTTCTCTTTACAATAAAGGTAGTTTTCCATGGGATGCACTTTTTTTCTTTTTTCTTTTTTGTTTTTTTTTTTCTGAGATATGTGGCCTAACATCTTTCCCTGTGCTTTATTAGAACTAATATACTTCTTTTATTATCTCTTTCTACCAACTCTGAAGGCCTTTGCTTGGTGGTCAGACTTAATGGTTGAGCACGCGGAGACTTTCCTGTCACTGTTTGCAGTGGATATGGATGCTGCGTTAGAGGTGCAACCCCCAGACACCTGGGACAGCTTTCCGCTCTTTCAGCTTCTAAACGATTCCCTCCGTAGTGACTGTATGTATTGTATTTTCATCGTTTCTTTTTCAGTGGGCAGCTCAGGTTACTGATAATGCTTTCAGCCTCTCTACATTGCACAGAGAACCGAGATGGGTAGAGATTTACACTACCTACTCTTTTAGCATCAGCTTGATTTCATTCCATTTCCCCTAGAAGAAAGCACACAGACACCCCTTGAATCAAATGCCTCAGTTGAAAGGTGAGAAGTTGAACTTTTAATTTGCTTCATCTTCTCATGTCTCTTGGCAATGCCTACCTGATCCGCAGGGAATTAGATACTCTATCTCACTGTCATTAAATGTGTGTATTGTTGTATATGTGTGTACTATATTTATTTAACATGGAGTAAAACAGCCCCTCCTTTAAAAGATTTTACTGAAGGGAGGAAAATATTGAAGTAAATGGAAGAAGGAGTAGTTCAGAAGAATAGCGCTTTGTGAAATAAGGCTCTTGTGCAAAGCACGTGAGCCCATGCCTTCAAAACCCGTGAGAACTTGGCACTCTCCAGGGTGGTCCAACCGCTCCCTGGGGAGCTGGTGGCAAAATTGTCACTGCCCTCAGTGAGGTCCTAGGCCAGGGCCCCAGTTAGATTTCTAAGACCACGTGAAAAAGACAGGGACTCATCCTCCGAGAACAATTTCCAGCATCATGGTAGTGAGTAACCAAAGAAGAAATTCTTCTACCTGCTAAAGCCATGTTTGCCATGCTGTATTTCTTACACCCATTTTATTTGCAGGAAGTAATAATGTACTCGTAAGTGTTACGTTAATGGAAAAGAATATTCTTTGTCTGTTTTATGTTTGGAGTAAGAAGCCATTCTTGCTGTCTTTGTTGTGAACACTGGTGCTTGACGCCAGCTCCTGTTATGTTCTTGAAGCTTCTTCCTGTTCACTGACAAATTCATTGTGTAATTGAGTGCCACACTGTGGTTTGTTAAAGAGGTTTTAGTAACAGTAGTATCTTACTATACTTTTATTTATCTATTCTAGATAATTTGTGCAATGGAAAATTCCACAAACACCTCCAAGACCTGTTTGCTCCACTTGTTGTTAGATATGTCGATCTGATGGAGTCCTCAATTGCACAGTCAATTCACAGGGGCTTTGAGCGGGAGTCATGGGAGCCAGTAAAGTAAGGAAACCTCCTTTGATACAATCGCAATGTGGGTGCAAATGGATGGAGATTCATACAGAGATGAATTAGCAAACGTTAGACTGGACATGCAGAAAGCGCTTTAGATTTTCTAATGCTAAAAATAGAAGGCCTGATCTCTTCAGGGTTTTCAGGTTAATGAGGGAAATGGTATTTGTTTTTTGACATGCATTGCTGCCTCAGTTTGAGCTGTGTACCTTTGGACATGGAATCATGAAAATGTGAAAGCCTTCCTAACTGGCATGGCGTTTTTGGATCCCATTCTAAAAGACCTATTCCAGTGCTGCTTTTGAACTCAAATAGCTTCTTTTCAGAACTAAAACCCTCGCTTCACTGTGTTCAGTCCAGCCTTACAACCTGTGTGAGTCTTTGCTGTACTTACTCTTCCCAGCTCTCATTTTCCACCCCCCGTCCCATGGAGGGGTAGTGCAGCATTGTGCTCCTTGCGTCAGCCCTGTGGCTGATGGCTGCACGTGTTGCCACGTCCCAAAGCAACTCTGATGGGTCCCAGCTTCCTTGCCTGTAGGATTAGGCGTGAAACACGGTTTCACAAGCAGAATCAGTACATTTGGAGAACTAGGTGTTTACCAGCAAGAAATAAGTAGCATGAGAGAAACCCAAACTGAGCTCAAGAGCTGGTGAATGATAAAAACGTGGCATGTGCTTTAGACTACCATTGTTGTTTCGCAGGTTTTGAAGCGTTGCTGAACCCTGACATGCTTCCTCTAAAAAGCCAAGTCAGATCCTACAAAGGAAAAGAACTGACTTTTCCTTCTAATAAAAAATATTATAAGAGAAAGATCAACCCTTTGCAAACAGCACGAGTCTGACAGTGCCTCAGACAGGGGACTGGGACCAGGTGACCTCTGGAGAGGCTATTTTCCCTGCTTTTTTGTGATTCTCTAGGTAAAGTTGAGTGGCACTGCACTCTTGGAGGTTGCTGTATAAAAGAACGTGTGGTCTTTCAGGGCTTTTCGCACCAAATATGTTCCATTTACAAGGCAAAGAGATTTTGTTCGGCAGCCAGCCTCCCATATGCAACCTGGAGTCTGAGTACCCAGGTTTTTTTCCTTTCTTTCTTGTGCATCCTCAGCATCCGTAAGGATTTTGCCTGCCAAATCTCAGGCCTTTTCTTGACACCTGATCATCCCCTCTGTTTTGAGTGGGGTTAAGTGGCTGGCATTCAGGAGCCTCTCTCACTTTCCATTTGCTGTCTTTGGTCTGCAGGCTAACAGGATTAAAAATCCTAAAAAATCTTGTTTCAAATAAGCAGATGTGACCCAGAAAACATAGAAGAAATAGATCTTTCGAGTAGGAGAATGCCATTTTTACAGCCACTCCTTCAAGCAGAATTGCACTTCGAAGTTAACATTAACTTTCGTTTCAGAGCTCTGCTTTAGTAATGAATCTGTTTGTATTTCCTGCTCTGTTATGAAACAGAGGCAGTTAACTCTGTGTACTTGTCCACCTCAGCCAAGCAGCCAGTCCATAGACAAGTTGTTCTGCTTTTTTCTTCTGACAGAAGCTGACATCATTTTGGCTTTTAATTACTTTAGTGGCTTAACTATAGATGTCCATAAATACTTGGCTGTGGCACTTGCCTGTCAAAATGCTTTGTCCCTGGATATGCCTATCTATCGTTTTCAAGTTTTCTTTGATAGTTACAAAAGATTTGGTCTTTTGTAATGGTTATTTCCTTTTAGAGCTCCAGTTAGAGAGTACTTTGAGCATTGCAGTTTCAAGCAAAAGCCCAAGATGGACTGTCTTACAGGCTTGGGTATTTAAAAGATTTCTTCCAGCAGGAAAGTGGGTGCTTTTCACAAGAAATTTGTGTCCATCTGGTGAAAAGATGCACTTCGGGGTTTTTTTCACTAGTTGGTATTTTTTTCTTGTGTCTCACACACAAAAGAGCGAGTTGCAAATACTGGCTTAATACGATGCGACCTGTTGACAGAAGGCACCAGCAAATGCACAGAGAGTGACACACACAGTGTAAGGAAAAAGAGGGGTGTCATTCCTAGGATCTTATGACACTTTTGATGTGCTTTTCAGAACTAAGTATTAAGGCATCTTCATCTTTCGCCTCCTGGGCAGACCACCCGCTGCTCTTTGGTCGACAGTGAACTTTCAGAAAACCCCAGGTCAGAGACTTGTTTTGATTTGCCCTCCTGTATCTACTGCCTTCTCTCCCACACGTCCACCTTGCAGCACAGGTGAATTTTTGGCCAGCGATTCTCAAATAGTTTGGACCAGCCAATTCCCATCAGCCATTGCCACCTCTACGGCAGAGCTTTCTGGAAGCTGGGAGCACTGCAGTACGTTTTTCCATGGCTTTCCTCTCTGTTGAAGAAAGGCCTTCAGGTTGGCCAGAAAAGGTAGATCATCATGGCTGTCCATTCCACTGAGCTTACTGTTGTTCTCCTTTGGATCACTACAGTGAATTGTGAGAAGGAAATCTCACTGCCTCCTGTTAACCAAGAAATTATTCCACAATATAGAGTCTTTTGAAAGGGTTTCTCTATACTTGTGCTTGCAATCAAGGCTGAAATATGTAGCCCTCCGTAACCTGACCAGATGGCAGTTTGCAAGCATGTATTTCTTCTATTTTCATTGCTGAATACTCTGCACCTTATGCTATGAGGAGTTAGGTATAGAAATCACAAACAGTGAAAGAGATACTGTTAAGTATTGAAAACATGGGGGGGGAAAGCATCGATGTAATGTGCTCATGAGGGCTATGTAATCTGCCTCTGCAGAGCTGCTGAATTTGCAGGGGGTCCGTGCCCTATAGCTAGAGCAGCTGGTGTGCTTGTATGAATCCACGCAGAGAAATGTGGAACACTTGTCCTTCGCACAGTCATCCAAATACGGAGGATACAGAGTAGGTCTGTTCTCTGGTGAGTTGAGAGGTCTTGGAAAAGTAGGGTTTGCAATGGGTATTTTTTTTCATGCTAGCTTCTTGGAGAACGCTGATTTCTCTTGCAGCCAGCAGACACGTATGTGTGTGTGTGTCTCTGTGTGTGTGTGTGTGTCTGTGTTGAAATATCTTTTTAAGCAAATGCTAAAGCCGGTGCAATGACAACCAATTTCAATCGCTTGACTAGGACATTATTCACTGACCTATGGCTGTCTCTACCACACTGTAGTCCTGGCTTTAGCATCTATTAATTGCTCACTAACCCTCTGCAAACTATTTAGAAATGTATCATTAATATCAATGTAAGAACTTAAACAGTATGATTATATTAATTATTTGATGAGGTTGTACTACTACAAAACGCTAGTGAAAAATGTTTCCTCTTAAAAGAAGCACTGTTGTAATGAAAATTAGTATTTTTGTTACTATTCTGGGTGTCAGTCAGCGGAAGAGCACAGATTTGACTGCCTACTTCACTATCAAGCTCTTTGCCTCACATCAAGGCTTTTGTGAAAAGATTTGCTCTTGAACATTTGCTCAGCTTAGGCAGTAAGGTAGCAAGTGTTTATAGTGATGGAAGAGACAGCCGTTTGTATCTTCCATCACTAAATCATTTCAGGCATCCCGTAGCACCTGAGCGTTTAAGTACAGACAAGGGTTTAGCTCTGTTCTGAAGCCAGTTTACAACTCAGTAAAAATACTGTGATTTTTTTCTGCCCTCCTTTCAGTACCAGAGCAGCCCTACAGCAGCAGCCCCCGTGCAACTGGACTGTTAACTGTGTTCAGTGCTCCAGTATAGTGTGAGCATTGGGATGTTGTCCAGGGGTATGTTGCCAATCTGTTTGCACTGAGGATTTCCCAGCAGACAGTACAGGTGAAAGCCATTTACACGGCTCTCAGGCACAAACAAGGGTCAATCAGAAGAAGCCAAGGAAACAAGCCGTACAGCTCCAGAGTGTACATCTTTTATCAGACGTATCAGGATCCAGTCCTGAAGCTGAGTCGTCTTAAATCAGACAGCCCTCATCTTGTTGATGCAAATGCCCACATTCCCTGCCTGATGGCTGAGGTTATATTTAGCCATCTATATTAAATAGGCATGGCTGGCTTCTAGAAACAATTTCTCATCTTGGACCTCTAGTTTTATGGTCTGAGCAACTTCAGGCTGGAACATTTGTTGGTAATATTAATCATTTTTTTACAGGTCTCACTGCAACTGTTAGTCAGATAATTAGATCAGTTGAACCTACAAAACTGTGCATGTCAATTCAGGAGAATATTTTTTAAATTAGTTACTGCTGTATGTTAACAGAATATACCCCATTATTTTGCTGTTTTGTTTTGTTTTAAGAGTACTAACTTATTCTTGCAACATATCCTTGCATCAGCAAAATAATGTGTTGTATAAAAGAAATATGTTTCTGTGTGAATATAGTATACTGTTTACTCTAGAAGTCATATTTTATTAATACAGTGTTTTTATTAATATAACACTGTCACTTCTTGAATTTTAATATTAAAACCAAAGGTCCTCTGATTTATGTATTTACCATCTGGCTAAGTTATTTAAGTTGCTTTTCCTTATACATTTATATGTTGTCCACCTCTTGCTATTTCTTTATTTATTCCGTATCAGTATCTAACCACATGCACTGCCATTTCTGAAGATTTAACACTCTCTCAATCACTGTGGAGTCTGTGTCTCATTCAATAATCATATCATCTTAATAGCAGATACAGTATGAATGGAAACAATGGAGAGCTTTGTTACGTTCGTAAATTCCCATAGCTACTTACTGCCTAACAAGGAGAACAAGCAGATAGCATGAAGTCAAATCTTCTAAGAACCAAAGAGACAAAAGAAAACAAAATACTTTTTTTTTTTTTTCTTCCCCACTAGAAAAAGACTTTGGATTGTGGTTTTCCTCTCCAACAAGGGATTTTATTCACAAAGGGAAAATGAGGATAAAGTCCGTAAGAATTGTCACCAATGACAAGCTGAGCTCTTGCAAAGATGTGGCTCAAATCTTTTGTTGCCTTAGGAAACATTTTTTCAGTATAGCTAGATCAGTTCCATTACATTGGGTTTTGATATATAAAATTTGCAGTAAGAAATGGAGTTCTGACTCAAGGAAGTTGCTAAGATTTTATTGAAAAACATAGTGTATAATTCAAAAGTTTTCCAAGAGTCCAGATAATGCTGCCTGTACAGTAACTAATTGAACCCAGGGGAACAGGAGTGAACTCCTAAGGTGGCATGTCCTGGAGAGGTCACTGAGAGCTGGGAAGTTTGGATGCTGAAACTCTGCCTCTGCACATCAATAGAAAAGCCTTCAGGAGCTTCGGCAGGGCAGAGTGAAGCTGAAATCCTAAAGTCCTGATTCCATTTTCACTGAGCCCAAATCATGATCCAGTGAAAATGCTGTTGAAGCACCTGGGTTTTGTTTCTCAAGTAGGGAAGTAAAACTATGTATGGATTGTCTCCCAGTGTGCCGTACAGAATTACTAAATTAAGGCAGAAACAAGATACACTAAGGAAAGTGGCGTCTGATTCCCAAATCCCATGACTTTTTTATTTTGCCTAAAATAAAACTGTATTGAGATGCTTATTAAAACAGATTTAGACCAACTACAACATCTAGAGACCCAGCACACTAAAGTAAGTCAGCGTTTTGCAAACTTTGGGCACGCGGTGCTGTGACACCGCACATTGTTTCAGGACAGTATGTTGCCTTAAATTAATACACCGGCCCACTTTGCAAAGATCTCTATTTGCATAACAGTTGCATGTCTGAAAATATTTATGGGAGACATGATGCCCAAGTACGCACGCTTGATAAATTAACCTTTGAATGTCCTAAATCACCCCATGACCCATTTCCAGACAGGAGATGTTCATATACCAGTACTGGATTTATTAGAGTCATCATAGAATCATCGCAAAATGGCTAGGGGTGGAAGGGACCTCTGAAGGTTATCTGGTCCAGCCCCCTCCAGTGAGCAGGGATACCCTCAACTAGACCAGGCTGCTCAGAGCCTTGTCCAACCTCACCCTGAATATGGCCTGTTAAGTGCAATTCGTGCAAGTGCACATGTAGAGCTGGGCAACCTGTGAGACCCAGTTTCTCTGCTTTCAGGAACCGAAGGGCAGGATCAGGGCATGAATCTTCACTGAGGAAGAACCTTGTGCTTCACCATTTCATTGCTCCAGATTAGCCCATCTTTGTTATTTATTATAGAGCACAAAATAAACAGAAAGGTTTGGGAGTGGTCCCGACTCCTCAGTTTGGTGGCAAGAAAAACTCTTATGGACTTCTTAAAGGCTGGAATGACAAACTCCCTGTTTATTCTTTTGAATCCCAATTCTGTAGTAGATCTCTTAGTTTAGCTCTTTCATCCAACCTAACCAGTGTAAGAAATCTACACCCTGAGAACTGAGGCTCACTTCCTTACGAGAGACATTTTTCCAAGGAAAGGCTGATCTCTTTGAAATGATGTAAGGACCTGAAGGCAGCATTATTTTCTGTGGGTGTTTGACTACTCAGTTTGCTACTTTGTGATTCTTTTTCTTTTCTTTATGTTGTTTTTGGTTTGGTTTTGTTTTGGTTTTTTTTAAGTAACTTGCTTTTTATTGCAGACTGCAAACCCAGTACACTTAAACTTCCATACTCATGCTTCTTTCTGAGATGTTTTGCTTTAGTTTTTTAACTGTCCTCGTGCTGTGAACTTTGCAGATTTGTTTATGAGTGTCACGTGCTTCTGCTACATCTGCATTGTCACTGTTATGGTATTTTTTCTTTCTGTCTGTTTCTTCCACAGGAGTTTAACAAGTAATCTGCCCAATGTGAATCTACCAAATGTGAATCTCCCTAAAGTACCAAATCTACCAGTTAACATCCCACTAGGCATCCCACAAATGCCTAGCTTTTCTGCACCGTCATGGATGGCTGCTATTTATGATTCTGAGTGTGTATTCAGTTCAAATTAGATCTCATTTAAATTTAAAGTAATCTTGGCATGGATATGTATTGTTTGTTTCTGTGCATTATATAAAACTTTAAAGAGTGATACGGTTAATTAGACATTTTTTGAATGAGACACTAGTGAATTTCTGGCATGTGTATTTTGAGGATTTTTTTTTGTATAAATCTTGAAAATTTGTCTTACTCCCACTGAGAGTTTGAGCAAGTATCTTGCTTTACAAAATAGCTGTCAACAATGGGACATGGTCTGAACAACATATGAACCACAGAACTTACAATGCAACATTATGTGTCTCAGCAAAGAGTTTTGTCCAAAAGAGAAGATGAACCAATTTCAGTGCCAGTCAAACAATTTCTGTGGACCAGATGTAGATCTAAAAGTGAATTTTATATAATGCAAGCTCTGCATTTCCCAGATAATAGTTTTTGTCTCGATTTTGATGAAACAGTTTAACAAAGAGGAATACCCTGCAACAGTTTTTATTCATGTTGGAGGAGGCCCCAGCGAGCAATTAAAGCTCCATAGCCATCATTACAGCCTGAAAAATGCTGTGGACAACCAAAGAAAGAGATTTTCAATGTGAGCTTTAGATTATGGCCTGGCAAGTCAGGCACAGTGTCAAAGCAGTTGATCTGTAGGAACCTCATGCTCTGTGCTCCCAGCTCCCTGTCCAAGCATCCCAGAGCACATGGGTGGAGCTCAGGGGGAACATACCACAAATCCAGAGCACAGATTAGGCAAGTTCTCTTCTTATAGCAGATTTCTCTTAAAAGTCCCAACCACAAAGCAGTATGGAGGATGGTACACCGTGGGCTTTAACCCGAATCTCATCATTTGAGTGATGAGATTCAATCTCCCAGGATGTCCTAGCACAAGAACTGAGATCTTGACAGTTCTCCTTCTAAATTCCTAGAGGGTTATTTAGGGTTGATATGGGTTGGTCTCAGCCAACACTGCAAAGTTGTGTTGCTTTTTCCCCACCTTCTCACTTAAAAGACAAAACTAAAGAAACCCCCGAAAACTACCTCCTTGACTGTTACTGAAACACACTCAATTACATCTACACCTGGAGTCCACCAAAATGCCTCTGCCATTTGCCTCACTCAGGCTGTGTTGCAGAGCAGTGGTAACAAACCAAAGTAAAGCAAACACTGATGTTTGATTTTTTTTTTTTAATAGATTTTTTAAATATCAGCACGGTCATTTATGTTTCAAAGCTGTACAACCCATATTCATGCTAAGATAGCTATATTAAAGGATAGCTTAGGCAGTTGTCTGTAAAGAGTACTTGAAAGTTTTAATCTTTCTCTGTGCATGCTTTGTTGTATTGCCTGTGAAAAGATAAGAATCATGTCATGACAGAAAATTGGATCATCCCTCTGAAAACACTTGAGCACCAATGGTATATTGTAAGCTGCCTGCCTGATTAGAGTAATTGCGGTGCTCGCAAGCAAAATATTAACGGAGCATCTTGGAAATGGATGTACTATATTGTTTATTTGTATGAGGCCCTCATCAAAAAGTGAGAACAATACCAAGAATAATACCTCTAAAATTTTGCTACCAAACGGGTGTCATGATGTTGCTGTAGTAAATACCAATTCTTGTATTTGCACGTTAATTAATCATTTGAAACATGAACTCATGCATTTTCCAAACTGGGTTTAGACTGTTAAAGCTTATTTATACCCAAGCACAGGTTTGAACCAGGCGCAACCAAAAACTGTTGGTAGACAAGCACTTGAGACTGCTGTACAAACCAGTCTCCTGGTTAAAGGAAATGCCTGATTCTTTATCTTTTCATCTCCCTGGTTTCCTTTTACTCACCCTTCCCCTTCATCAAGGACATGTTACCTGTTGCCTAGTGTCAGATATGTTTCTCCTACAACCGAGACGATTCATTCTTTATCTCGTTAACTCTGTTAGCACAGGACCCCACAGGACCCCTCTAGCATGTTGGGACCACGGTTCTCACCTTGCAGTAGCCGTGTTTGCATTAGCTCCGATCTCCTCTAGCATTAACTCAATGCAGCTGGCATCTGTCACAATAGAAACACCCTCCCTCATCTGTTTCTATAGATGATGTCAGCACAAGTGGTAATGCATGGTGTGTTAAATATCTTATAAATTACCGTGTTAGCATTAGTGGTATGCGAGGAGGGGGTTGAAACTCTTGAAGCTCCCTTGGTAAATGTTCTGATAAAAAAAGTGAGGGAGAAGGAGCGAGAGAGAGAAAAGGGTTATGGATGCATAAATTTCCTTGCACAAACAGAGTGCAATCCAGTTCTGTATTTTCATTCTCTAAGTGGAGGTTTGAGATATAATTATACTGTGAAAAGAGCCGGTGTAAGCTACGCACTGCAGGACCAAAGACTTCCATCTGGGCAGGGGTGTGGGTACAAGAATATATGCTTGGGAGAGAAATTGAGAGTTTTGTGACAGACCAAAGATGTTGCAAAATAATATTATTCTTTTTTGAATGGAAATTTGTTGTCCTGTAGATGCCTTTGCAAGAGGCAGATCTGTGAAAAGGTGCAACGGTCAATCCTGACAAAACTCCTGGATATGAGATGTCTAGTGCCCTTAGCTCAATTGATTTACCCTGATTTTTTTTCAGCTGTTCAAGAGATAAAGCGTGTCCTCGCTCACCACTTGTTAGCACTGTCCCTTACCTGGACATGGGGCCTCACTGGGGGGGACAAGGCAAACTCAAGGTATAATTTGGAGGGGGGAGAATTGCATGAAACCCTAAATCTTAATAACTGCATACAGTCCAGTATGGCAGTTATTATTGATCAAGGATTTTCTGCCACAATTTCTAGCCTTAATTCTTAATAATCACCTGTGTTAATGTGGTTATTAACTAAGGCTGATTTTTACCATACACACATTCTTCCTGTTAATACGTGTGACTCATAATGTTGTCTTACTCATCTGGTCTGGAAAGTTTTGTGGGTTATGACAGCAAGGTAGATTAGGCAACTGTATGGTAAAACTCAAAATCCTGATGGTGGAGATTGCCAGCATTGTCCTGCCTATGAAACTACTGTCTGCTCTACACTTGTTGCAGGAATGGTCTCCACATCAGGTTAAAAATGCCCAGTGCCACTTACGACTTTTGTTCTCATTTTGCCCTGCCAGCAATGGATCAGGCACCTCAGAAGATCTGTTCTGGAAACTTGATGCCCTACAGACCTTCATTCGGGATTTGCACTGGCCTGAGGAGGAGTTTGGAAAACACTTAGAGCAACGCTTGAAGCTTATGGCGAGTGACATGATCGAGTCCTGCGTGAAAAGGTACCTCCCATGAGTGAACTAGTCATTGTTCTCAGAGAACCTCACAGGATGCAATGGCCTTTTCTGTCTTATTATGACTGAAGCTTCACTTCAACCACCATTTATTGGTGACACCATCTCCCTTCTGCCCAGTATAGATGTGGTGGAAAGCCGCCCTGTTGCTCTGAATAGTGGACTCTTCCAAGCAAGCACTTCTTTATTGAGATCTGGAGAATGCATATTCAAAATGAGGCAATTAATCACCCATTCTTTCAAGCTTTATAGGCAGTTACTTATTTTCGGTGCTGCATGTGAGGTCAGGTCTCTGTAAATGCAGTTTGGTGTTGGTGGGGTTGAGTACGAAAGGCACAGCCCTAAGATCCATCACCCACCTAAAACACACAGATCCATGAAAAAAAAAAAAAAAAACGAGCAAAAAAGTGATCCCAAAAAGAGGATAGTGTGTATCTTGGCACACATATTTCACATCTGCTGCCGATTGAGAAAAGCAGTCGTATCACCAGCCACATTATGGGATATTCACCTGCAGATCTTCCAAAGCACAGAGATTTCTGTAAAAAACTTTTAAACATACAGTCAGCTGTCATTTTGAAAGTAAAATCTTGAGATTAAACTACCAACCTTTCCACAGCAATTTATGTCCATTTGGCATCAGAGGTGAGGAGGAGAAAGAAATGAACTTTGCATTCCATAGTGCAGAAATTAATAGACAAAGAGACAAACCAAAGGAAAAATGGGTGCCAAATACAGCTGGTACATGCTAATATTAGCTGCAAAGTGTGATGTGGCTGTTCTGTACCACAATTGCCTGGCCACTCTGAAAGTGTGAGCATGGCATTTATTGTTCACACGTTCCGCACAGTCTGGATGTGCAACGTCACCATAGGAGCAGGCACATTCGGTCCCTGAGATGTAGGCAGGAGACTCACCCACTGGAAGGCAGGCAGCTCAAGGCTTGCTCTCTCGCCATTCTGAAATAAACCCCAATGTATTTTAAGTGCAATGGGATGGCCATGATGTCTTTGGCGTCGGGCAAGTCCCCCTGTATTGCAGCAGTTTACCTTTAGTCCTTTGGCTGACACAAACACTGAGCTTCAGTTGTCCTCTGGCTGTCAGACCACCCTTTAGGAGCAGACCCGGTGCTGGGGCTCTGCTCTCTGCTCTGCCCCCAGCACTAGCAGCAAAATGCTTATCTTCTCTCTCTCTCTCTTTTCTTTTTTTTTTGTCATTGAAACCAGTGTACCATAGCTGCAGTGCAGTTCTAGCTGCGATGACCTATAGAAATCAGGTCAGGTTAGCTCATCACTGGGAAAAATAAGCAAGTTTCCAGGTACATCAGAAGAAGGGCTTGTGTGCTTGAAAGCAGGGTTTTTTCCCAACTGCTTCAGCCTTTCTACAAATATGTTGCCCCTCTGTAAAAACCTGGCCTAGCTTGTAATGGTATGACTATATATAATGGTTCTGAGCATAAGTAAGTAGGAACATGCTCATCTCTGCGTGGAGATGGAAAATCCCAGTCACTTTGGGTCCTTTCAGTAATTATCAAGATTCTAGTCCCCGAGTCCAGGCTAAATCTGGCACTGGTAATTAAATCAGTTCAAATGCCACTGCTGATGTAAACCAATATGCTGCCTTCCCTATTTATATCACCTGCAAACAGGGCCTGGCTAAGGTTTCTTTAGCAATTTCAGTTTGACACAACATTTTTCTTCGCGTCTGTCTCTGAACTGTTGAATACCATGGAGGAGCCACCCCGCCTTCCGCACTTAGTTGTATTTTGGTGCTGTCAGGAAAGCAGCCCTTGCAAGGAAGGCCTATTTCACTAATAAATCCGGGCAGGAGGACCTATGTACCAGCTCGGCTCTGATCCCAAGAACAGGAGTTTCGCATTTGTAAATGAGTTTTCATTTGCATAACCCTTGGGGGGATCATTCAAGATCAGAGTTATTCCTGAGCTGCAGCTGATATTATTTGTTATTTCTAAATTGAAGCCCCTATGTTAATTTGTTGGCAGATTCTGTTTGATGTGATAATTGTTCTGCGTTAGGTTAGATTAGTGAAGTACCTCTGGAATCTACAGAGATGCTCCAAAGAAAGGCAAGGCAATGCCCACCGTGCAGCAGAGTGTTCCCCATGTTAGAGTCATAACTGCCTTGGTATTTTAAAATATGACATGGGATCAAATTCTGTAGTCCTTGGCCCAGCGAGGGCCCTGTAACTGGCAGGGTTGTCAGATCTAAGCTCAGTGAAACCTCAGGAGAGCAGGGAGGTGCGGGGTCTTGCGGTGCTTGTGTGTGTTCCTAGGTGCACGGCTGCGCCCGTGCGCATTTTCCAGGTGCGGCTCAGGGAAACCACTTCTATGAACTTTTGAGACAAGTGGGAGCTTTCAGCAAGCAAACACAATCATGGAGACCTAAAAATGCAGTGATCTGGCAGTGTCCTTTCTGTCAGGTGACGAACGGGTTTCTCTTATTTGATATCAAGAGCAATAGGAGCCTCCTTTAATACATCAGGCTTGCTATTTGACTGTGATTATAAATCAGCTCAAGCAACCAAATTATAGGTGTACATTGACACTGCTGTTTGTAACATCATCACACTGTTTATCAAGCATGAGAAAGTCAGTTTCCCTGCAACCATTGCACCCTTTATAAATAGTGTGGATTCTGGAAAGTAGGTTTCTTTTTAAACTGGAAAATCATTTTTAGAAAAAGCACGTTTGTAAGAATTGTACTATAACACTCCCAGCAGCGTGTGCCTTGCTGGTTTCTCAAACTCTTCTCGTTATTGTTTCGCTATTATTATTGCTATAGCTTCAGTATGTTTAAAAGCAACTGAAATGTCTTTTTCTACTTTCCTTAACAGAACCAGGATTGCATTTGAAGTAAAGCTGCAGAAAACCAGCCGATCAACAGATTTCCGAGTCCCTCAGTCAATATGCACCATGTTTAATGTCATGGTGGATGCCAAAGCTCAGTCAACAAAGCTTTGCAGTATGGAAATGGGCCAAGAGGTAAAAATGCAGGTTCTTCCCTTCACAGCTTTTAAAGGCAATGTCATGAAACTTCCTATCTCCTTCTGTGCTAGTTTCAGAGACATTATATCAGTTGTGGATTTAGCCTTCCATATAGAGTGCGCAAATGAATATGCAGAGGGTTGCTCTCAAATGATTCTAATGAATATAAACATTTGGAATCCCTGTCACTTAGGAGTGGCTTTTTGCAAGGACTGTGGTATGCATAAGGTATCTCTTAAGCTTGATTGATGCATGATGACCATTTATATTGAGTCATTAACTGCACCTTGGAGCCAGGTATCGGCAACATGCTTCATATATATGACTATTTTCTGTAGACAAATATAAGGAAAACAGAAGTGCCAAGTTGTTGCTATTACGCTTGTAAGAAAAAAAACAAAAACAACCCACCCTCCAAAATAGATAACTTTCAAAAGAAGACTGAAATTCCAGCTGCTCTGACTTCCTTGAGTATTGGCTATAATAAGCATTCTTGATGATACTGAATTTCCAGGTTCTTAATGACTCAAGTTTCCAAACAACAAACATGATTTAATTAATTGCTAATGTTTTTTTTTTCTTCTGAAGCTATAGTTGCACGTTGAAGTTCATTGGTCTATGAATTAGAAAGACGTGGTAAATTGGACTAGATTAAACGCATCATTTTGCTACAGTGGCTTCAAGCTAAATTAAATATTCATATACCAGTCTAGAATAAATTCACAAATACTGTTTGGCTCTACTGTCCTGCTGCTTGTCAGCATTTCTTAGATAAGCCCTTTCACTACAGCTTTCTGTCATTGCAAGTTGTTGGGGTTTTTTTCAGTTGTTTACCTCACCCTGTTCCTCTGAGAGCACTTGCTCCCAAGGCCACTGGATGCAGCAGGGATCTTTGCCCTGATGTCAGTGGTGTTTGGGTCAAATCCAGCTGTTCTTTTTATTTTTCTTATATGTGTTTCAGTTATGACATTTTATTTGTGACAGTCAACTTGCAAGAGAGGTTTCATACTGCTCATCACCAGGGTCTTCCCTTGTCCTCCAGGTCAGCTGAGGCAGATCCTGAGTGGGCTTTTGTTGTCCAAGTCTGGACATGAACTTCTTTACCATTTTCTGCTCCGTATTCACAGAACCACAAAATCACAGAATGTTAGTGGTTGGAAGAGACCTCCGAAGAACGAGTCCAGCCCCCCTGCCAGAGCAGGACAAAACTAGAGCAGAAATTCATACCCATTTGTCTCCCCAAATCCCTCAGCCTGCAGCTGCTGCAGTATCTGCCCTGGCAGTGATCCCTCAGCCAGGAAGGGCCATGGTTGCAATGCTTCCCACTGCAAACCAGGATCAAAGCCCATTATACTCGCAGAGTCCCTAAGGAGGGATGTTTTGGAGATCGATCAGACTCCAATATCATGACAGAGCAAGCTCATTGCATTCATAAAACCATCAGAGTTAAGTACTCAGATGGCCCGAGACTGATGCTATTATCCCCTGTGTCTGGATACAGTGTGACAGGCACTTGCTGCATCTTTCCATGCGAACTTGTGATGCTCTGTGCTTGCCACGCTTGCCTCCAAATCTTGAGCATCGGTCACAACGCATATTTGGCCCGAGTCAAACTGCAAGTGAGAGGGGAGCAGGCGACAGCGTGGTTGTTTCCCTGCTGGTCTCAGCCACGGCGGGGATTAGATCTGCAAATCTGCCTGTGCCACTTCAAGAAGGTTTTTGGTACGGCAGCTCGGAGACAGCCTAACTCCTGTGGCAAGCAGCACTTGCTGGGGCACGAGGTTTTTAACAGATAGCTGAACTATTAGACCTGCAAAGCAGATGTAAATTATTGGTGCATAAGTTACCATTTAAGGCTGCAGAATTTTATATACCCTTCCTTTTTCTTTTCTTCCTTTTAATGAGTATTCCTACCTCCCCCCTCCATTCGCTCATGCCACTCCAGATTTCATCTACCTCCATCTCCTCTGCTTTGAGCTGTCTAAACCTGTGGGCTGGGGAGGGTAAAAGTTAAGCTCTAGGTGTGTTGTTACAGCTGGTGAGGAGAGGACAGTATGCCACCGCAGCTCTTCCAGTCCCCTGTGGAAACTACAAGGCAGTCAGATAGAAAGCAGAGGGATCAGAAAACGAGTTTCGAGCCCGTGTCTTCCTCCGTAATTTGGGCAGTGGGGTCTGTGCATTGCTGAGTCCCTGTGTCCCCCATCCCTGGTATGTGGCAGCTGCGGAGCTCGGCCAGGGCTGCCTGCAGCCCCGCTGGGAGGGCCGAACAGACGGGACCCTCCGTCAGTGCCGCAGCTGCCGCCTGCTCCTGAAACACGCGGTCCCTTTGCAAACAATTCAAAAACAGCAAAAAGGGCTCACGTTGCCCCCTGTGGGGTTCATGCGGGGGCATGTGCCCAGACCTAACCAGAGAAGGTATTTTTATTAGAAACAAACTGTTGATTTTTCTGAGGGTCCAAGTTCTACGTGGGCAGAGGCTCTCTTGCCACATTATTTGACCTTGCTCCCGCAGTTTCCCTCACACTCCCAAGGCCTTCCTTTTAAGACTACCTTCAGTTCCACTCACTTTAACAGATACTTGCATGCATTTTGCGAGCATTACCCTGTGAAACAAACACCCATCATTTCATTTCCATTTCCTTGTCTCTAAAGGCAGCTGTTAAAACATTTGGTAAACATACTTTACCATCTTAAATATTTATTTTTCCTCTGAATTTTTAATACATCTAAGGGGATAAATGTATGTATTAAATGTTTCTCAGTTGGTCTAGTATGTTTCTATTTAATATCTAAGGTCAGATGGTCCTTAGAGAAATACAACATACACACAATCTGTTACATGACAAGGCAAGATACTCATCACATAAAGTCAAGTTGAATCATTGTAGTGCACTGATTATGGATCGTAATAATTGAGCTAATAGAAAGCTGCGATGAACTCGATTGTATAGTGGGGGCTATGCTGGGCGAAGCAAACCAGCTATGTGATCTTTAGCCTTGAGTATTTTCATAAGAAACATAAAAGGAGACACTAGAAATGTTGGTTTGTGAGACAGGCATCTGTGAAAGCGACACCAAGCAGTTGCTTTTCCAAACCGCTGCCTTCTCTGACCCTGTCCTGGCCAGGGCTTGTCTTTCTGAGGTGAAGCTGGGGCTGCAGCATGGGCCATGCAGGCTGCACATTGCTGGGGTGGGACCCACAACCTCATGGGTCCTATTCTGCATGATTTCTGGCCCCGGCCTTGGCTCCGAGTCTGTCCCAGGGATTGTGGCCACGACTGGAATGAGCCATCAGAGTCCTGAGACACCATCTTGGTACATGCACAGGGTCCTCTCCTGCTGTCAGCACTGTGGTGTTATTCCACCAGAGCTCTTACTTGCTTTTTAAACAAGCTTTTAATTGAAAATGCATCAGCCCATGCATTTCACAATGTATGGTTTTGCAGGTAGCTAGCCATTTTTGAATTAAAACACATGACTTACCCAGTGATAACTGTTAGCTAAATCCTCAGTTGTGAGGTCTTACACACAGAAAATGCAGTTGCAGAAGGAAAATGTCATGGCAAAGATACCCCCAATATATGCACAACCCTGATATATGCACAACCCCTTCATCTCCCTTAGGAGGTCCTGTCTGTGTATGTTGAGGATGTCAGCAGCTCCTACCTGTAGCCAGCTGTTACAGGTCCCTGCCACCCCACAGCTACATCTTCACCTGTACTGGGAACAGCCAGGTCAATCCTGGGAGCCGTTAAGTGCTAAAACTCTGTGTTAAACATATAATTCATAACTATGATCCCATAAGGGATTCATATATGTCTTGACCTGCAAAGCAAGATGTGGGAATGGGAACTGCAAATGCAAACACCACTTGTTTGTTTGTGTATGTTTTTCCTCTGAGTGGTCCCAGCAGATCGCAGCCTGTGGCATGGCAGTGCCAGCCTGTCCTCCTGCCTGGGTCAGACTTTGAGTGGCCGCAGACAGGACTTTGGGTGGGATGTGCTGCACCATGTTCCCCTGTCCTACCTGCCCTGCAGCAGGGCTCACCCCTCAGGTACATCCATCCCTGGTGCAGGGTGTGCAGCTGCCCCAGTGCTGAACCTTGCCCGTCGACAGACAGTCACCTTCCTCTTCAGAGCAAAATAAACCCATAAGAGACTGTCAGCAGTTAGGTACAATCTGTCCCCTTCCCCCTGTTTTACTGCCTGCAGTTACTACAGATAGCAGCCTGATATTTCAGTGAAAGGAGATTTTGATCACATTTCATTTTCCATTGCTTATTGTTTCTGTGCATGCTGCTGCTGTTCTCATATGTCCCTTTTTTTTAAAGATTTTGGTTTATTTATTGTTTATCTTCATATGTTCTTTTTCCTGTCTTTTGCACTTTCCTCTTTATTTCTGTCCCAAATCATCTGAAAAGTTTGCTAAAGAGTGGGTAAGTGTGTCCTACTTTTATTTTCTTTTTTCCAAATTCCTGTATTAATATGTTACTGTCATAGAAAAAGATCCCCAAACTGTAGAGCAGTTTAGAGACTACTGATCAGACACTGAGACCAGCATCTAGCATTTGTAAAGCCCTCGCAGTCTTCCTTCCCAAAGTCTGATTAGTATTTAAAGCAGATTTGTCTCTTTTCAATGTGATTTGATGTTAACATTTTAAAACAATATTAATGCCAAGTGGTAATGAATATAGTGACTAGCACCAGTGCTTGAAATGTTTGACTGAAAAATCACATGTTTTGTGTTGGAAAGCAGTCATAATCAGTATTTTCTCAGTCCATTGAAAATAAGAATATACTGTATGTTTTCACTAATTAAATCTTGTATTGGAAACAGGTCTTTTCTAAATTAGTAGAAGACTGTATTTTAGTACCTATTCTAGCCATATTGCAGCTGATTGCATCAGAGCTCCCAAGCTAAGCAAGGTTTGGCATGTGCAGAAACTGGGTTGAAGACTCAGGAGTGCTGATGCTGCAGGCACTGGCGTTGGTCAGCTGGTCCTGAGCTCGGGCCACGGGATCTGCTAGCACCCTGGGCTCGGGGCTGCCCTGCCTACTGGCTTTTGCATGGGACAAAAAGCCTCTTCTCAGTCTGTTGGCTGTTTGCTAAATCTGTAGCCAGTGAGCAGAGTGTTTAAATGAGTATTTTACGTGAGCCATGTGCCTGCTGAACCCTGTGTGTAACACCGGTTCAAGTGCTTTGCTGCAGTAAGATGGGAAGGGTGCAACACCGTTCCTGGCAGTTCCACCCACTGCAAGCTCCTCTGGAGCAGCAGATCCTCCCCACTCCCCTTCTGAGGGCTGGGTGGTTGGCGGTGCCCTAGGCAAGGGCTGCCCGCTTCCCTCTGGCAGCAGGCGTGTCTCATTGTCAGGTGCAATCTGTGTACAAACTGAACAGGATAAAGCCCGCAGAACTGAAGCAAAAGGACTTCAGAGTCTCTAGGAGCACTGGGTGCTGGTGTTCACAGGAATGGCAAAGCCTCCCCTCCGACATCTGCGTGTGGCTCCCGGAGCTGTGGGCACACAGAAGAGGGCAGGGTTTGCCCGTGCTTCACAAACTGATGTAAGATTCTCCTGAATTCAGAGTCTCTCCTACAAGTGTAAGTAATCGCTGGCCAGTATAGTGGAGCACAGGGCAATAAGCTTCATAATTCTTTGGTTTAATACTGCATATTGTGGTTTACCAGGGGAAGAGGCTGACAACTGAAGATCTCTTGCCCGTGATCACTGCTAATATTTTCCTTCCCTTCTCCTTCTATTTTTCTTTAGCACCAGTACCATTCAAAAATAGATGAATTAATTGAGGAAACCGTCAAGGAAATGATAACACTCCTAGTGGCAAAGGTAACCTTCGGCTTCAGGTGAAGTGATTCACTGTTAACATTGCATTTTTAATATGTGTGTTTCCATTAAAATGTGACACATTAAGATGTTGAATCGGCTTCTTGTTTCTCACAGGCAAGATCATACATCTCCCAGTCCTTTCATGGTGACTCTTTGATGATTAGGAACTGCGTGAGATGTAATACGCTGCTAGCAGGATTGCCATACTGGGCCAGGAGTGGTTTTAAGGAGTTGGTGTTATGTTAATGGGGTAACACCCCATGATCAGCGTCACCCCACAGCACTGAGGGTAGCTGCAGTCAGGGGTAGCTGCACTGCTAAATGCTGCCTCGTGGACGTTGAGGTGGCACACAGAGGTGGTCACCACTCCTACGCATAAGTTTGTGAGGACAAAATAACTCATCTTGTGCAAGATCACCATATGCTCTTCTAAGAAATTAATTTAGAGGTGACAGTAGTGGGAAATACATTCCAAAATGTCAGGTTTAATTGTTTGGAAATTGTTTTTCGTCAGAGTCAGCTCCTGTGTGGCTCAGCTGCCAGTGTTTCCCTTGGGTTGTTGTGTAGGTCTGGTGTGCTGCAGTAACACAGAGGGGAATTGGTACATAGGGAGAAAGATGGTGGGGTGTGTTTTCCTCTAGTTTCAAACTTTATGAGAACAAGTCATCCCTATTATACAGTGGAGACCTTTAAACATAATCCACCAACATATGCCAGTTTAATTTTTCTGCAAGAATACCCAGCTAGCTGCGTGCTTGACACTGCGTGCTGGGAGCAAGAGCCACCAGCTTCCCCATCCAGAGAGGCTGTACTGGCTTCTCTGCATGCTGCATCCACCTCCTGTCCCCAGCATCACCCATGTCACCAAGGGGTGATTCCCACCCAGCGAGAGGTGGACCATGTAGCACCCAAAAGGCAATGTTCTTTTCTCCCCACTCCCCAACCTGCTGTGCTCAGGGACAGGTCATCTGTTCATTCATCAGTGCTGAGAACTCTGACTGCTTTGAAGCTGATGCTTATTTTTACACCCTTGTTCAATTATTAAAAATAATTGCAGTGTTTTTGTCTTCATAGTTTGTCACCATTTTGGAAGGAGTCTTGGCCAAACTGTCTAGATACGATGAAGGAACTTTGTTTTCTTCTTTCCTGTCATTTACTGTAAGTACAGACAATATTATCCTTTTCTCTATTTTTTTTTTCTTTCCTGAGTTGTAACCTCCTACTCTCCCCGGACTAGATCAGCTACATAATAATTCTTCCATACTGTGATGTTTGAACACTGCAGCCCCCACATGAATAGACAGCCTATATGCAGATGTACAGTACATGAGACCCAAAGATGCATAGGCCATCATAATGTAGCACAGAGTAAAGCCATCTACAATCATCATTCAAGTTGGTGGAGTTTATTCTGTTGAGGATGCATATGAAGATGAAAAAAATCATTGCACTGTACATGCAATTTCCCTAACTAAACAGGTTGCTTCATTGCCACCTTGCATGGCAGGTGTGCTCCCCTCGGTCTTCTGGCCATAACAGTGACCATCTTAAGTAGTAAAAACCACAGTAAGGGAGATCTAGGGAGTGCCTTTGTGTTTCTAGAAGAGAACAACGTAGGAGAAATGCCACAAGGTTAAACAGCACAAGGTGCCTTTAATGCCACATTTCTCCCTAACATTGCAGAACCAAGCCACAGCTCATCACATAATGTATTTCCTAGAAAGGTACAGGGTAAGAACAACACCTGTGCAAAAGTGGCCTCAGTATCTAGCGAGGGTTTGACAATCTGAGCTGTATTCCAGAGAAGTGTTGTGACAGCTTCTTAGGACAAACACTTAGCAACTGATTTCCAGAAGTATTCTGAAAATGCACGTCAGAAAGTTTACAAGAGTGTCTCTTCACAAGTGTGGCTTCTTTTCTCTCAGCTCACAGAGAGATATGCACTCAAATGCATGAGTTTGGGCTTGCTTGGAAAGTTGCTTCAACATTTTCACCCACTGTCACCTCTGCCTGCATGTGTAGCCTGTCCTGTGCTCACTCGTTCACAGAGACTGGGCAGGAGGCAGAAGGCACTGCTCTGCAAACTGGGAAGGCTTTCCAAAATCTTAATCAGAATCTGTCTTAACACCTTGCAGCTATTTTTATTTCCACTTCTTGGTCTCTTTGTGATGAGTTTGAGGCAGTTTAGTATGATTCGTATGGAAATGGATGTAGGAAGGCTCACCAGTGGAGAAAAGAAACTCTGCTCATGGGCTGCTGTGGGCACATAAAGTTTGGCATCCATCTGAACCACCACAGGGTTCAAATTATACATCCCAAGTCCTTGGGTGTGTTGGAGGCACTTTGTTCTTTGGAGAAGGAGGGAAAGGGAGAGCATCCCACTTACTGCCCTGCACTGCAGCTCTTCTCCTAGGATAACTCCTGTGTGGTTACAACCCCAGGGCTGTGCTCATCCCTGGTTGGGAGGATGCAGGGAATGGCTTAGGGTGGATACCTTCCTTCACTGCAGTGCTGTAGAGAGTTAGGAGATGCTGGCGTGCCAGCAGCAGAGGATGTGGAGGCGGCAGCTTTCCAAGCATTGGAAGTACCAGCATCAGCCCGGGTAGACGGTGTAATGTGCAGGCCTTCCTTCTCTGTGAATCCAAGCTGTTCCTCAGTTGATGCTGCACTGTGATCCCACCACATCCTACTGTTTACACTGCCGAGTGCTGCTCCCTTCGATTGCTGAGCAAACTCCTGGTCTGCGCTTGGGTTCTGGGCATCCATGAGCCGACAGCATATAGGTGCATGGGTTTCAAGCGTCCTCACTCTGCTGCTTCTCACACACTTACTGATAATTAACTGCCCCAGCAGCAGCAAAGCAGTCTGTCCTGCTCCGACAGCCCCACAGCCTTTGAATGTGCCCCCATAGCTTGTTCCCTGAGTTTCCATCAGGGAAGAGATGTGCTGTGGTACACAGTTACTGTGTGTGGTGTGTGCATGTCTCCAGGAAGGTGCTGAGCCTTCACCACCAGCAAGGAGGCTGGGTGCACTTCAGAGGAGCAGGATTGCTCATTTCTGGGCAAGAGACCTCTCACTTTGGCCTGTTTGTTTGCTGGGAGGCACTGGGCAGCACCGGCTGCAAGAGGAGGCTGAGGAACAACCCCAACCCCTTTGACAGTGGGTTTACAAAGTCTCCCTTCCTTCCAGTAGTAATGTGATTTGCTGTGTTTAGTCTTTGCAACGATAAATAGAGAAACTCTCTCTTGTTACAGCATGCTTGCACCACCTCCCACGTTTTCCCTGTCTGAACAAATACAACAAAGTGTGATGGTCCAAGCCGCTGAGCTCTAGAAAGCATTAGTCTCCCACCCCCTTCCACCGACTTCTTTCATTGCATGTTTTCCAGGCGCTCTGCGAGTGACATGTAATTGGGGGTCTTGTGACAGACAGTTTTATCACCTAGTGGGATATCCTCATTTCCAATTCTTGCCTCGAAATTCAAGATAAAATTAATGCATCTGTTGTCCTAATAAATTCTCACTAGCCACTTCTCCTTGCAGAGCACTTTGAGAGGAAAACACCATTCTAAATTTGGCCAGACTTTTTTTTTTTGTTGTTTTTTTTTTTTGTTCTGTTTGTTGCTACATTGAAGTGCATCTCGGCGGCAGCAGCCCAGGCCCTGGCTGAGCGTCTGCATGTGCAGACCCACTAAGGCACAGGAATGACAGCTGCTAAAATTCCCTTTAATCTGGATGGCCTCTGTAGGTGGAGAATTACACCTACAGCAATTAGAACTAAAGACTGCATGTTAACCAAGGGAGACAGAAGTAAAAGATCTTATTTTTGTTCTGCGCGAAATTTGTATGGTAAACTGAGACGTTTCATGGCAAAGTCACATCGTTTGTGAGAAACGGCAGCCTAGCAAAAATCACACAACATCCGGCAGTTTGGAAATTTCACTAAATGTAGCCAAATCTGAGTTTAAAGAAAAACAAGTGATTATTCTGATTAAAGGGGAGTGGGCAGGAGAAGAAGCTCAAATTTTTGTGGGTGGAGGAGGGAGATCGCCGGAAGATGACTGCGTTATTCATGTCGCCTCTTGGCTTTGGAGAAGAAGGTGGTTTGAGATGGTGGTGCTAAGCTGGACCCAAGATTGCTAAATCCACTCTCAGACTGCAAATTTCCTGGGATGCCACTGCATTACTTCATGCCCTGTGTGATATTTGAAGATGCAGGTGCATGGCACTGTGCAGCCTTGAGCGCAGACCCCAGCTTGAATTCTGCGGGCTGTCGTGCAGCATCGTTTCCTGAGCTTTCCTCCTGCTTGTTTAGCTTTGCTGCTCAGGAAAAGATCTCGTTTGGAGCCAGTTTGGGCAGCGCTGCCTGCGGCTGCTCCACACCGGCGTGGGTGTGCCGTGACTGCCTGCTCCTCCGGAGCTGCAGCCGTTGGATGGGCTCCAGCTGCCTTCACGCGTGGAGGCTGGGGCTCCTCCGCTCCCGTTCATCGGGAGCAAGGGATAGCACTTTGCTACCTCCCGAGAAAGTTGTGAGGGTAAATGCAGTGAAGGGGCGAGGTGTCCAAACCGAGATACCTGGAGGAGAGATGAGCGTTCGCTCTTCACTGAGAGCGAGGGCTCGGCACTGATTTTGCAACCTTCTTCCTAAACTCATGTGCTGGGACGTGCCCCGTCCCCCTCCATCCCCTCCAACAGCCAGAGCCCCGGTCGCGTCGCGGCAGCAGCACTCGGTGCCCTCCGCCTGCCCTTCCCTCTGTTCCTGCACCCAGGCGCTGCCAATGCTTGCAGCGTTCACCTCGGCAATTACCACCAGTCTGGTCTTTTGTATCGCCTCATTGTGCTTAATTATGCACCCCCCACACACACCATATGAGTGCTTCCACCCACTCTCACATTCTGTCTCACACATACATTCATTCTCTCATTCGGGACACATAATTTATTCATCCCAAGATGCAACTGTGTGCGTGTTATATTTAGGCTGTTTTAATGGTAGCTTTAGAAATATTTAAAAGCAGGTGAGCTTTTACACCCAAACAAAGATGGCCGGCAACACTTACCCTAATTAAAAGCAGAAGCGTTGTGGAAAATCCCAGCCGTACTCTTTCTAGACACGGTGCCTTATGCTACGGTGGGAAAGAGGTGTCTCTGGCCAGCTGGGCACTGCTCAGCTGGAGAAGTTGGCCCCGACTCCGGGGGCCACACCACCTCCTGTGCCAGGCGATGTGCACCCTGCTGCGTGGCAAACCAGAGACAAAGGAAATTTGGGGTCTCACAGCCCCCACCACCTTGTGAGGACACCACAGAGTGCAGTGTCCACCCTCTGACAGCCTTCCTCAAATAACATCTTTTAAAAGGGGAGGAAAAATCATAGGAAACAATTATAAGTGTTCGGATTCTGAGAAGCAGAAAAGCCTTGGGGCAGTTTGCTGTCGCATGGCATGGGCACGTTGCCCCAACACAGCCATCCAGCTATTGCCAGAGTCAGGGCCACTGGAAAAGGGGGGGAAATAATGTCCCAAGCAAAGCTGGGGGAAGCACACTGCATATGGAACACTGGGCAGGGGACAAAATTAGGGTGCTTTGGGCACTTCCCAGTGGCCACTCTGGTGCAGGTGCCTACCAGCCCTGCTCTGCCATTGTGCCCACACTGCTGGAGGGCTCCCATGGTCCCCAGGATGAGGGTCCTTATGGGAGAGACAGACATTGCCTTCGGAGACACATGGCATTGGACAGGGATCAAGGCCTCCGAAGAAAATAATGATGTCTACCTACAAACCCTGTCTTCCCCCGCTCCCTGAAGTAGACGAGGGAGAAGTGCAACTCCCACACTATCATCTGTTGCTATTAGAGCTTTAGCAGCAGTAAAGTTACCTCTCAAAAAAAAACAACAACAAAAATACCTCCCGTGGCTATTCTTTTAGACAGGAAACATAGACTTTATCACCCTTTTTCCCCTACTCAGCATTACCTTGTCCCGAGTCATGGCTGGAGAAGTTCTACAGGAGTTTAAAGAAAAAGCAAAGACCTGAAAATGCACTGATGATGTAAACTCTCTTCTCGTTCCTTTTACAGGTGAAGGCTGCTTCCAAATACGTGGATGTACCCGTAAGCACAATTTAAACAACTTCTGTCATAGTCATTCGCATTGTGCTTTGGTTTATTGCATGTGTAGCAACCCACATTGTGCATTAGCAGCCAAAATTGAACCATGGGCCTTCACACTTCTAACATTTGAACTGGAAAGAATATCTCCATGGCATTAATAATGAGCAGTTACCCTCTTATGGAGACCTACAAGGCTGTTTAGGCAATAATTTGCAGATGGTGTCAAAAAGGTACCATATTTATGCAGTTGGCTTGAATCTCATTTTTTTAGAAATGGGAGCAGTGCATTCTGTTAATTCTTCATTTGGACTTGTACAAATACAGTATAATTTCCAAACAAAAAGGTCCAGACATGTTAGAACTGAGCCAACACACATCTAACACATTAGCTAATCTATTTTATTTTTGTTCTTCTATTTGTTGGTTTATTTTACTCTTTCAGAAAATGACTTTTTTATTACTTTGGGGAAATGGTGATGAGCTAGCAACATGTGCTTGCAAAATTGTTAATGAAAATAATTTTTTCCATTTTTCTGTAATTGGTATAGGAAAACTGTACATCGTCTCCTCTAATTAGACCTTGATTCACAAGGAAGAAAGCCCTTAACATTCTTAGACAGAGCACTTAACTTGCCAGAAATTTACATTTAAATTGAGTTGAAGTGTAATATATTAATGTTGGCTGGAATAAGGGGGTTACTGTAACATTTACAGGCAGAGATATCCTGAGCAATTACAAATGAAAAAAGAATGGATCTTAATGTGCCACACCAAATCCCACATTTAGTTAGACCGGGCAGTGTAAATCAAGAATAACTCAGTTGAGTTTGATAACTTATATCTATAATGTGTGTATGTACGTTTACCGTGGATGTGATTGCTCTGCATGCTCTCAACTGACAACGTGATAAATTTTATCAGACATCATGGACCACATCGTCTGCATTTGGTGTTTCCATCCCTCTAGCCCAAAAGAAACCTTTCCTACCAAATTGTTGTATCTTTAACTCAGCATGGGAAAGACAAACTCTTGAACAGTAAGAGGTCTTGCTTGGTTTGAAACGTCCCAGTACACGGATTGGTGTCCTGTTGTCATGGAGTAATAGAAACAAGATATCAAGAGCATTAGAATGAGGGACTCAAAATTGATTGCTATCCCTAGAAAATGTGGAGATCTTCCAGCTGAAATTCCAAGTTGTCTGAGTATATCTTAAATACTTAGTTATCAGGAATTTGAGCACAGAACTGTTATTTTGAGTAACATTCAGGACAAAGCCTGGCCTTCTCTAAGGCCTCTACATTCCTGGAAGGTAAAGCATCTCCAGGGAAGGAGTCTCAGTAAAATACTGTATAAGCTGTTCCAAAAGCATTGTACCTGGAACACCCTTGGGAGGTCTGCAGCCTCGTGACCATGCAGGAGGAGCAAGACTCTGCTCCTGTCCTCAGACCCAGTTGGACACTCCAATTCTTTGTGTAAAATAGAGCACAAATCACTCATCTGGATTATTTTTGGTTGTTTACTCACCTCCCCCTGAAAACAAAGCCACGTTACAAAGATTTCCTTGACAGCCCCCAAATTTATGATGAAATCAGCCACCAGCCCCACACACAGCTCCCTGACCTTTGTGGGAGGATGCCCCATCGTCTGTGAGCCACTGCCTTCCAGGGGAAGGAGGAAGAAAAACCTGTTTGGCTAGAGGACAGAGGGGTTGAACAGAAAACTATCAGTTACATATAATTCCACAAATGCTGTTGCAATTGTCTGTGTACAAACCAATCCAGTTAATGCCACCTTGAAATGGGCACAATTGGCGTGCTGAAAATTGCTTGAAAGTGTAACACTTGACTACTGCCACATTTGTGTTGTCCTCATTGTTTTTCAAATTAATACCTTGTCATTGTTGCAGTAGGTGTTAAGAAATGTTACTTGCTTCCCAAGGGCCAAGCACTGGCCCTTTGCTTGATAATTGTTTGCTTTGTATTAAAAAACTCCCTTCCTACTGCTTTCCAAACTGTCCTCATTTTCACCCTGGAAATTACACAGATGTGTTAACTAACTTCAATTTACAGCGACTGACAATCGTATCTTGCAGAGAAGTGATACTCTGTGATCTGAAGTAAATCACAGTAATGGAAACTAATGACACTAGTTATTAACAAACTTACGATGTGCCGTGGAAATTTAAGATTTTTGTGGCAGGTCTTGTAATGACTCGTGTTACAGTATTTTAATGGGTTTCCTTTGAGGTAAGTTTGATTCTAGTTTATCAAGCAATGTGAACTCAAACAGGATCGTTTTTTTTTTTTTAAGTACTTTCCCATCCCCCTGCTTCAGTTCCCATTTTCTTTAAAGAAATGCTGTTATTCCCAAACTCTTGCACACTTATAATTTACTGTTTAAAATCAGTTAAATTCTGCAGAGGGCCATAGAGATGTGACAGCACAGGGATTCTTCCTGACATTTAACAGCAGCTTAAACATTCAAGTAGAAATAACTTCCCAGACTTACCATTTACCCAGTTTATTCTTAAGAGCAGGAGTAAATTTGACCTAAAGCCATGGGTCTAAATAGAAAAAGAAAGGTGATTTTGGGATGCCTCCTGCAACACAAGCCACTTATTACACATATCCTCACACCAGAGAAGAGCCAAGAGACCAGCTCTGGCGTTTAGCCTTTGGCCTTCAGAAACCAAAGGGCTTGCGTAGAAAAGATAACCCAAGAAAACAGCAAATCTCCAGCCTGACTTGCTGGTTCAGTCGTTAGGTCCACAGCATCAAAGATATCAAGACAACTTCCTAGCATCGATATGTTGAGGAAGAGCTTTATTCCTCTAACCAACTTCGCTCTAGGTGAAAGAAGAGAAAGAGCAAAGTGTCCCTGCATGATCTTGGGCTGCACGCAGTGTTTTGCATGGGGCACAAAGCAGCAGGACTTGGTGTCCATCAGGTAAGTAAAGGCCCGACTGTCGGAAGACAGCAGGAGGTAGAGAAGAAGGAAAAGCAGCGACAAGGCTACGCAGAGGGCCTGCCCCCTGTGCTGCTATTCACATTTCTCTCTTTCTCTCTTCTTCTCTCCCCCATGCAGAAGCCAGGGATGGATGTTGCTGATGCCTATGTGACATTTGTCCGCCACTCTCAGGATGTCCTGCGTGATAAGGTCAATGAGGAGATGTATATAGAAAGGTTATTTGATGTAAGTAAATGCCTTCTCCTCCTTGGACACCAAGCAGGAGACACCCAAAATGTGACAAAATAAGACAGGAGGATAAGTCACATTTTGAGAAAATTTATTGGTTATAGCTTTAAAAAATAAATAAATCTTTCCTTTCTTTCTGACTAAGGCTCGTATCTGCTCTCTGCCTGCTTTAAATCTCTACTCTAGTCTACTGTGTCTCGGTCTGTCTGTGCCTGGATTTTAAGAGAACAGCATCTACTTAAGAGAGCCCTTTACTATGTTTAAGCTTGTGGAAAATCTCTCTGTAACAGAACATCTTGGTCATTGTTCTCGCTGTTAAAATTTGAGCCGGGTTTTGGCAGATGCATTTGCTAAGGGCCATCTCTTCTGTACATTTTGAAGTGTGTTTCATTGACAAGCACTCCAAAACTGACAGCAAATAAAGCATACTAAAATTTAATTCTAAAAGCTAACCAAAACAGAGCTGATTACGAATGAAGTTTCATATTTCAGGAGGATTGTCTTGTGGTGTCTGACACCAAACATGAAATTGAGACAAGGTCTCCTTAATAAAGACGGAATCATAGGAACTGACCCAGATGCTCAGAGCTGTTTTTCTTTTGCACAATATAAATTCATTGTACTGTAAGAGAACAGTGACCTGTGATGCCCGTTTGTTTTGGATTTGGATGCATGTTAACTGATATCTCTGTTTCTGTTGCTCTTGTTGTGTTATAGCCTTTCTGTCCTTGTAGCTGTTCTATAGCAAAGGTTTTCTGTTGACAGCCAGCCTGTAAGCATTAGTGTTTCAGTCTCCTTTAGGGTATTTGTCCATATATCGATTTCTGTTTGAAGCAGTTTCTGTTCCTACTTTCCTTCCTTTCATCTCTCAGCAGTGCCATTTCTCAGTCTCCCGGCTCTGGAACTGCAACAACCTTCCTTGCTTTCTTTACTCGCTCATTTGCTTCCTCAGTGTGCAGGGAAAGCTGCTTTTTCTCCCAACCAACCTCCTCCTCCACTCAATACTTCTCTTTCTGCGCATTACCTATCCCTTAGAAACCTCTTCCTCCTTTACAATTCCCACTCTTTCTTTCCCCTGTACCTTACCGGATTAAAATGGAACTTATCTCTCATGTCAAATGTTTTATCACATTATATCAAGTGGCATGAATTAGAGTCAAATAATCTTACTGTGTACATCTACTAGCATGACCCATATCCACTGAGAATGCCTCATTCATGCACGGAGCACGGCAGTGCCTCCTCCGGGCACCGCGCGTGCTCGCTCCAGGGAGGGTTTGCAGCGCAGAGCACCAGACGCAAATCACCCATCAAGCAGGCATGGGGAGAAAAAACAAAACATAAAACAAAAGACTGTCGCTTCCATCTGCAGCCGGCCTGCGAGTGCATTGCTCGTTTGTGTTGAAATTTATTCCATGAGCAGTTAAATTTCCAGAGCTCATCTGGACTGTTCTTTTCAAGGCCCACACTGCCTTTTCCCTCATCCTTTGCCTACGATTCGCAGTTGATGTGTTTGTATCCTTTGGGCCATTGTTGCCAATTTTCAAAAGGCTGTAATTAGCGCAAACACTGATTTCGGTTTAATCCACTTGTACTTAGCTTTACCAAGCCATATTTTAAACAAATTAACAGTTGACATGGAAAACAAAACAAAAAAAAAAAGACCTGCTACCATGGTGGAAAGCAAAAAGTGCAAAACTTTTCTTTCCCTCCCTGCTTTCCCCATGTCTCCCTGGTGCATGTGGAATAAATTATTCAGGAGTAGAATTTTTACATTGCTCTGCCTGTTTTGACCCACACTGTCTGCAGGCAGAAGCTGCAGCATGTGGGAGCTGTTCCCATTCCTATTCCCACTCCCATTCCTGTTTGCCGCACCAGCAGGGCAGCACTGGGACCCAGTGCCACTGGCCTTTTGCATGTGTCTCATGTGAGTGTGGCCCGCAGGCAGGGTGAGCCGCAGGCCCTTGGTGGGTTCACAGGGACAGAGGGGGATGTGCCGAGCCCTAGCCACCCAGAAATTGGAATTGTATTTAGAGCAGCCGTACCAGGCTGAAGCTGAAGAAGTGACTTGCTCCTAAGGTCAGCTCTCAGCAAGGCTGAGGTGCTGCTGGCAAGTCAGTAGCAGCAGGGTTTATGAGTACGTGGGGGTCACTTGGGCCCAGACCCCGTTTAAATCAGTGCTGTGTTCACCTGTGTTTCAGTAAGGACAGGATCAAATGCTTAACTCAGTTGCCCCAAGCTCAGCCCTGCAACCCTTTGTCCCTCACCTAACACAGCAAAGCAGCACAGCCCCCCGATCTTTAAGCTCCTTTGGTGTCTGCATTGATGGTCATAGTTTCCAAGGACATTTTAGGTGCTAGCTACCTTTTTAGTAAGAAAGAGAAGAGGAATCATCAAAAATTGTATTTATGATGCTGAATTAGACTTGGGCCTGATTTTGTTCTCACTTCCCCCAGAACAGCAGAGGAATGATCCTTTTAGCTGCAGAGCTTCTCCAGGCAAGGAGATTGTTAACACTTTCGAGGCTGGCTCAGTGCAGTGATGCTGCCTTACCCCAGCCAAAACCTTTGTCCAGTTTTAGGATATTCTATGGTGATATATGCAGCAGTGACAGGTAAACAGCTTAAACCTGCCAGTAGGCAGTTCCTCTGCTCTCAGTGGGATCACATTTAGAGCCACTCACAATATAGGGCTAAATCCCCTTTCTGTGCCAAAGCTGAGGTGCGAGGTTGCCTAGCACATGTTCAGTGGGGTTTGCAGCTCCTGGGGTATTCTGGATCCCCACATTTCTCTGCAGTCCTGCCCAGCATTTCCATTCATTTCCCCTTTGTTTCCTCCCAGGAGCAGAGGCTGCAGAGTTTGTTAGGCCATCTCCTAGCAGAAGCTGGGTTAATGCATCTTTTTTGGCATTTGCCACAATTTCTTAGCTCAAAAATCATCTCTCTTCCACAGCATTGTGAACCCTGCTCACACCTGCAGAACAGGGCTGTGCTCTTTTAGAGATACTGGTGTTTGTGGAAGATTATGGCAATATTTCTGTGTGGTCTGTGTGTTAATCCTCCTAATTCTGCAAATTAGTCAGGGTTCCCCACCACCACCCCCGAAATAGAGTCATCTTAATTTTAAAAATCTGTATTCTTGGGATCATTGAACGAACAGATTGATCGTGGAGTTCTGCTGGTAATCAAAACCTAACTAGCTTTTTGGCAGTGCTGTTTACTGCAGAGTAACATGACTTATTTACTTGGCCTGGCTCACTAATTTGATAACATTTAAAGCTAAAACACTGTAATAAGGCCCGTTGGTAGAGAGCAGTGGTAACAGAAGAGTTTCAGAACAGCATCGTAGCACCCGCTCCCTGCTTTCCTATGCATGGCTGAGTGCTTTGGGATTTAAACCACTGTGATATTCTGCACACAATGCAGAAGCATCACAAACTCGGTGCAGTGCCTGACAGAAAGTAAAATTTTTGTCACTTTGTCCCTGGAAAGAGGGAAGAGTTGACATGCAGAATGTGCCTGTGTATAGGAACAATGAAGCAGAGGCAAGTGGGTGTATCTTAAGTATGAGAAAAATATCTTAAGACTGATCTCGAGTTTTCAGATCAATCCTGCAAAATTCAGGTCCCCTTTGACTGGGGACACTTAGAATGTCATAGGTTCAAAGTTTATACATCCGTAATATTATCTGATCAGAAGCACAACTTGTAAGGGTTGTGGCCTTTGGTGGAAGTTATTTATATCTCTGTGTACATGTGTGTATCTTTACACACAGCCTTAGATACTCACAGTATAGGTTTCAACCCCTCAGAACATATGTGATCCAGAAAGTCTGTGATTGACTAGTAGATAGTGTGAATGCCAACCTTTCTTCCTCATAGATTGGTAAACACTAATGTAAAACGTAGTGAGAATGTTGCCTCCCCAGCACAGGAGAGTAGCACGTACACAAAAGGCTACTGAATGTGGACTGAGCTTGCCGAGATCCTGCAAATTCCAGCGTCCTGATGCAGTCCCTAAATAGCGCAGATGGCATTTTTCTCTCTGATGATTAATTCAATATCTTACCAAAAAAAAAAACCAACAAGCAAAAAAAAAAAAAAAAACCCCAAAAACATGCTTTTGATATGAGAGATCAAAACACCAAGAGAAGCTCCTAAGATTGCAAGGACCTAAAAAAAAATTAATTTATTTTTTTCCTCCTTGTACTTCTTGAAGACACCAGCCTGAGTAGAAGATAAGGATTAAAACAGATGTGCTTAGTGCTAGTTCATCAGCTTAAATCTAGCAGTCTCTGAGATCAGTGATTAAAAAGCCATCTCTAACTCTGATGAAATCCACTGCAATGGTAATACTGTCTCTGATCGCTTTCTTATGGGCCTCATGTCTGCCTAAACCGGACATAGAAAACATTTCACTGGAGATGATACACGGATTATATGGGTCAATTATACACTTAATCTGCCTTCTGGGGATTAAATGTGCATAGATTGACCCTGCGTATTTGGCTTGTCCTTGGCAGTTATCAGATCAGGAAGGTTGCCTTTACCAAAAAGTCTGGTAAGAACTTAATCACGCAGTGATACAGCCCGCTGAGGTGGCAGCAGTCACCGTGCTTTTTGCAGAAGGCAGTTTTACCACTTCACTGTCACTCTGTATGTTCAGCTTCCTCAAAGGTCTGTGTCACAGCCGGGATACCAGACGGAGTATTTTCTCCTGAAACAAGAAAGCAAGCCCGTTCATCTCTGCAAGACGGAGGCGGTTTTTTGTCTTGATAACAGGGTGGAATCAGAGGGGTCCAGTCCGAGCAGGCATAGTGAAGAGGGCAGTGGGGGAGACCCAGGGCTTGCTCTGCTCTGCTCCATCCTCGGTGCAGGGGGACAGCCACTCCAGGTCCTCTCCCAGCAGCAAAAGAAGCCATGGCTCAGCCGTTAGAGGTGCCAGCATCTCCTTCCCACTGACCTCAGGAAAGCAAAACCCATGGCTGGTAATGACTTCTGAATATCAGAGATATTGAGTAATAAGTATGCATGGTACTGTGAGAGTCCCAGACTTCGGCAAAATCCGTTTACAAATTTCCAGGAATCTGACTGAGCACTTCTCACTGGTTTACTGGAGCATACACAGGCAGCTCAGCATATGTTTCAGTACCTGCTGATTTGGAGCCTGATACCACACCTGAGTATACGGAAAAATTGCTGAACACAGATCAACAGCTAGATCCATTAATTCAGCAGTTCTCTGCAGACACTTAGGCATTAGCTTATTCTTAAAATCAAAGCTTTTGCCTTCAGCGGGCTTACCCACTTGAATTTTGGCAGCTCCTTCAAGGCGTGCTTGCAGGATCATGGCATTTCTTGCTAGATTGTAAGCCTTGCACGGCACAATCAAATGCCAAAAGAGAGCCCTTCTCACCCTCCCTTCTCCTTCACCTCCTCGAACCCAAAAGCCTGGTCGTGAGTCAGTGGAGCTACTCACTGTGAGTTAGAATTACTCACAGGAGGATGGGTTGCAGGATCAGGGGAAGAACGGATATCAGACTGTGTGCTGGGCTCCCATCTAATATCTGCTTGCAGCCGCACTCACTGCTTTCTCTTAGACAGACAACAACCTGTTTCCCTCCTACGCAGCTAGACTGCTCATTAGGGCACTAACTCTCTCCCACTCCCATCCTGATATGGCCTCCACTGAGCTATTTCTTCTGCGTTGGTTTTTGCTTTTTTTTCTTTTTTTTTTCCCTCTTCCCCCCCCTTCCCAAGCAAGTTGTGAAATGAAGACAATTAGGCAGATTGATCCCCAAGGAAGTGCAGATTGCTTTTTTTCTCCCCATGCATCTTTGGAGGAGTCAGAGCAGTGCAGCTTTTGCTGCAGTGGCTTCTGCAGCCCTTGGCTGTCTCAGTAGGACTCAGACCTAGACCTGGAGTCAGTCCCACTGCAGGGACCTTTGGTGGGGAAAAAAAGAAAATTGTGACAGCAATTATCCATATACCTTCCAAGGAAGGGAAAAATTATCTTTGTCCTGAGAGGGCACAGTGTGCACCATCCTTCTGTGGCCTCTTTTTCTACCCACGTGCCCTCTCAGATCCACACAGAAGGGAGGAAAGGAGCTTAGCACGGACACTGCTCCTTGGAGCCGACCCCTGTCCTTTTATACTCCCATACATGAGCTTCACACTGCAGCAAACATGCACTAGAGTGTGGCCTCCTGCCTCTCCTGCATTCCCCTTAGCAAGACTTCTTTCCTGAAGTGCTCATTTAAGTAGGCTCCATTTAATTTATTTTAGGGAAAGTCTTAATAAAATAAGTCCTAGATCTGTCACTGGATTTTACATGCTAGTAAGGTTTTTTTTTTTTCCCCCTCCTAAATGTCTTTATCAGAACAGCTTTTCATGTTCCAGTAGACATTTGGTTGAAGACAGTTAATTTGATTTCTTTTCCAGAGGAGATTTTCCATTAATCATTCTAAGAAGGCAGACTTGATTGCTCCGTTACGTTAGGGTCAGCGTAGGCTTCCTAACATCATCCGCACAGTGCTTTCGAGTGTCAGAGATTTTTGTTTTAGGGCTGGCGCGGAGTGAAAGATCATTTATTTCCCCGTAGACGTGATTAGCCAAGGTAGGTTTTAGGGAAGAGATACCATCGTGCTGTATAGCGGGCAGCAAGGCATCATTGATTTGGAGAGAGCCTTTTTCCGAGCAGCTTCTCTGCTCCCTGAGCAGGAGCTGCCTGTGCACATTCACAACTGCGCACAACTCGCGCAGTACGCGCTGAGCTGCCTTCCAGCTTTGTTTAAGAGGCCTTAGCTAATCGAAGCTCCAGTCTTGTGGGTTGTCAGGAAGGAGAGCCCAAAGGTGCTGGTGTTCCCCGTGAAGCCCGACCCAGGCGGGTGCCAGCTGAGCCGGGGGGTGTGAGGAGCGTGGGAAGGGCCAGGACGTCCCGGTGCACGCAGATGTGCGGGGCCAAGCCCCTGGCTGTCAGCAGCTTTGCTGCCTCCCTCCGGGCTCTGCAAAGGGCCTTTGCCCAAAGAAACTCACGGTGCGCGCAGGGGTGAGCTAACGGCCCCTGCACGGACAATGAAGAATTGTCTGATTTCCAGCAGTGCCTCCAATCCCTCTTTTCCTTTTCTCCCCCTGCAATCCAGCCCCACACAATCACTGCCATTGCCCACGCCAGGCAGCAGTGCGTGCGAGATTAGCCGTCCCAGGTCACTTCATTTCTCTTGATCTTTCCTTTCCCAGTGCTCCTTTAAACCTCGCCCGGGATGTATGATATCAGCATTCAAAAATGCTTAGCAGGACTCGGGCAGGGAGTGTGTTTTCTCCAGTGTGTAATCCCAGGGATGATACCAGGGATCTGCTTCTTCTACACTCACAAAACTCTAAGGACTGAGATATCCAGGCGGCCTCTAGCTGCTTTTTTGAAATTTGTAGCCTATAAAAGACATGAAGTCACAGAATCACAAAATTGTCACAGTTGGAAAAGACCTCTAAGATCACCACATCCAACCATGAACAAAAAAAAACCCAAGCCAAATCAAAACAAAACACTATTCCACTAAATCATGACCTAAAGTCTACCAGGTCCCACTTTGTTACAGCTTCTGATTAATCCTAATTACAAGTATAATTAAAGTAAGCCATAGCATGCATTATTGTATGGCATCCTATTGAGCAGCTTTGCATCCAGTTATATCATCACTGTTGCACTAACAGGGCCCTGGAATTAGGACAGGAAAAAGCAGCACGCTGTGTGAATATTGTGTTTTACTAAGCTGCTTTATATGGAAATTCAGATTTTAACATGTCAACTTAATTTCTTTTTATTGAAAAATGGAAATAAGCAGAGGATATTTGCTACGTTAAAAAAAGTATTTGAGAGCCAGCATCTATACAAGTGTGTGTGTGTGCATCTTTATATATTTTTATGCAGAAGTTCTTTCGTTTAGAAAAGCCAAGGTCTCCAGAATCCTACAAAGGGCACCTTCCAGCTCAGGGGTGTATGTTGCCAGGACACGTTGCCTAAAAGGCAGCATTTTCAGTGGGGAAAGGAGGCACCCACCAAGGCACTGAGCCTGCACACCTGCAGGTGCCTGCCTTCACTTAGGGATGAGGTGTCCCTGGTTTGAGGACATAGCAAATAAGAGAGAAGTTACAGGTGCTGTCAGGACTGGTTTCAGTAACCTTCCTTCTGGAATCACCATGAGCATCAGCCACAACATCCACCCACTGAGCCAACGCTGCAGTAGCTCTTCCAGTGAGATCTACCCCAGGAGCACTGGCATGTCCTGCCCTGTGGCTGCCTGACCTCACTTCTGCCAGGGATGGGTCCATGTGGCTCTTGCCTAGGCAGAGATTTTGGCATCTGGCTAGCAGGGTAGACCACCCTGATGTACCACTTGGTAACACCTGAATAAGAGCAAGCCATTTTATCCCCAGCAGCAAAGTTGCTCCTCCTCTAGTGAAGGTGCAGTACCATCTGCAGGTCCCTATCTGGCTCTGTCTGGCTGTGTACCTGCTGTGGGGAAGCTTTGCTTGTGTGATGAGAGCACCCGGATTGCCTGTAAAGCCACTGACTTGCCGAGTAAACAAACCTGCACCCGGAAGGCGTGTGGAGCTGCAGCTGCACGGAACACGTGTAGCTCTTAACTGATTTGGTGCGGCGCTGAAAGCGGGGAGTGTTAGAGATCATCTTCTTGGGTGTGTTTATTTGCTGGGGACCTTGGCCCCGCTGGCACGAAAGATACTGCTCCTCCTTTTCCTCCCTGAAAAGGAATATCATTATTTATTATTTTTTATTATTTGCACACTGAGAGAAGTTTGCGGCAAGGAGCGTGCAGGATAAGTTGTAGCCCTTTGGCAAGCAGGGAATTTGTGCGATCCCACCAGCAGACGCAGAAAATGTACCCGCAAGGAGTGCCACACCTCCCTCCCATTAACACCCGTGGCACCGACCTGCCGAGCCCCATCGGGTCCAACTTCAAGCCAATTAAGGGTGAAGCGGCAGCCTGAGCGCACCCCATTGCTGAGATCCCCAAACAGTGGGTGATCTCAGGTGCCATATGTACTGCAAAAAGCATGTGGCACTCCAGCGCGCCTGGGTCTGTGTTTCAGCTTTTATTCTGAATTCTCTTCCCTGTTTGAAGGCAAAGCTCTTACGAGATTCAAAGTTTTTTTGTGGTTTATTTTTGTGAAGGGAAGGAGGGGAATAAAAAAGATAATGTAATTCGGTGATGCCATTTGCATCTCAGACAGATGATGAGTCGCTCTGGCTAGCAGCTTAACCCTATTATGCAACTCTGGGACTGTGACTTTATTAAATAATAATACAAATTATTTTAATATCGAGCCCCTTTGACTTTGTAACTTCCTTGTGTAGCTACGTTGTCAATGCGAATGAAGTTAAGGAGAATATAGTTAAGGAATATAAAATAGAGTAAAAGGCGACCAGAAATCACAGCACTGGGGTGGATGTTGAGTACAATGTGTGTACATGCAGTGATAGCACTAGAGCAATACAAAAAAATCCCAGGAAAAAACAGTACAGCCATTTATTTCAGTACTCGCTCAGCGTGAGTGTGACCTGGGAGACTCCAGACAGATTCGCAAGGCTTTGATAGAATAAAGTAATAACTTCTAAGGGAAAAAAAAAACCAAACAAACCAACAACTGAGTCTTCGGGGGACTTTTATTAAATTGTCAGTGCTTTCCTAGAGCTGGAGAATTTAACGTAGAGTTTCACGGAGAGGTTTCATTCAGAAAATGAGGGTGACGTTGCCCCTTGCGAGGACCGCTTGCCGGGGCGCGGGCAGAGCCCTGCCAAGGACGGCTGCTGGAGGTTTGGCTTGTACGGGCGAGATGCAAGCGTAGAGTCCAGAGTTTCAGAAAGAGTCCACATATCCCAAACATTCCTGATTTGTGTGCTCAGGCTCTGAACACACCAAGCCAAAGACCCCGTGGAGAAGTTAAATTAGCACAATGCAATCTGTTAGCAAAATTCAGATATATTTTCTGAAAGAGAAGACACTTTCAAAAGTACACGAGTCCGGGAGGGGGAATTACCTTTCTAAGAGCAAACCCAGGGCTGCCTGCAGCCCTCACGGTGCTCTGCTGTTGTGTACTTTGTAGGTGTCCACCAAAAGACCTGCTTTTGATGTTGACTTTTGCATACCTAACGAGAGCCTACGCACCTAAAGAACTACGTGCAGTAGAAAAGCTACCTAACGATCGGGCAATGTTATGATCTGGCATGTGGCAGCGTAGCAGAACGATAACTATTTATTTACTCTTTGCGGATAATGTTCTGTTATTTTCTAGTCTTTGGCAATAGCGAGAGAGCATCTGATATATACAATATTGGTGTGTATCCAATTGTTTGTGAACATCCCAAGTTTTGAAACACGGTTGTGAGAGAGGAATATAAGCTTAAGCTTGAAAGGCTAAAAAGCAGAAAGCCCCACACGTAAATGCTATTATGCACTTAATGAGGCAGGGTTTAAAAAAAAAAATCAGCCACACAAGTTGGTTTTATCAAAGAAAATGTATAAATAACAACCAGTGATTCAAACTGCCTCACAAAGGGAAAAGCAGGGACGGGAAGCTAGCACTTCACTTGTGGCATTCAGATAATAGTATTTACTACACTAATCTTTTGGGCTTAGCAATTGACAATCAATATATTATTATCAACAAGCGTTAATGCAAACAAAAAGCTTCCATTTCTTTTTTAACTGTGTCCCACTAAGTCCCTTAAATTTAATTAAAACCGGACAGCTCTCTCTCTAGTACAAATTAGAGTTAAAATCATATTAAATATTTGTTCTAAAGGGAAACAAAAGTGTCAGCTTGTGCTACTGGGTTTATCTGCTTTTTTTTTTTTTTTTTTTTTTTTTTACACACAGAGGGGAAAAAAAAAATACCAGCTACTCAAAGTTAAAATAAAGTCTCTCTCCCTCCCTCCCCGTCTCCCAAGACTACTGTCTATAACATGTTGTTCCTTATAGAAAGTGGGATATGGTGGCATTTGCTTGATTAACTTGCTCGACAAAAGTGACAGCTGCTGTGGGTGCATGTAGCTAAGCTGCACAGCGCAGTTCCGCCTTTGTACATCTGTCAGCAAAAAAGGAGGAATAAAGAGTGAAAAGAGACAAATTGGTCCCAAAAGGCAATCCATTCAACTCAGGAGGTTTGCTCTATTCAAGCACTCGCTGGGAATCTCAAGTGCTAGGTAGCTTATTCAATTTCATTCATTCTTTAGAATGAGCCCACAAGTGTTTAATTTCTTATTCTGTTGAATAAAAAAGGGGAGCTTTTTTTTTTTTTTATTGGAAGCATTAATTGTAAGACTAGCTGATCAATGCCTGTGATATTAACTCATTGCTTATTTTCTGGTTAGCTCTGTGTTCATAGATCTGCAGACGCTAAACTTCATTTCTGTACCATGGGCAGTGTCACACCAATTTCTCTGCTTCCAGGCATAATACTCAATCCCCTGAGTCTTGGCCCCTGCCAGGCGTGGAGGAACGGACCAAATCCTCGGCAGGTGTAAATCAAGAGAGTCACTGGGTTATTATTGATGCCACCCGTGGCCGCGGCCAGGACGTGAGCAAGCCAGATGCTCTTTGCCTGAGCCGCTGACCCCACTGCAGGTTTGGCCCTCTGCACCAGAGGAGGAGGTTTTGTAGTTCAAAATGCTGATCTCTCTTTGGATGGCTCTTCTGGTCACGCAGCAAATGGCAGGGGAGGGGGAAACCCACAAACAGGGCACCGTGGAGTGAAACCCAGTGCAGAGGATGGGTTTTGTTCAGTAGTAGGAAGAAAAGTTGATGAACGTGGGATGGGGATTGCTGCATGGGCAGATCTTCACTTGCCATCCAGAAGACGTATGTTTGCAGGGGAGAAATGTGCCTCTTCCTTCTTCATCATGTGGCAGAATATCCATTCCTGTCTTCTCACTGACACTTGAGACCAAAGCTATGTGTGTACCTGAGGGACCATTGCTCTTTACCCACCTTGGCTGTGCCATATCTTCCTCCAGGGCCACCACCATGTCTTAACTCAAGAGTTTCAGACACACCTTGTCATCAAGGCTGTGTCCCTGCTCTTCCACCGCTGTCCCGGCTGTGGGCCAGGCTGGGGGACAGCATGTCTTCTTCTGCAGCAAGACAAAACCCAGGCTTCCAAAACACAACCTGAGAAGTAGACAGAGCTCAGCTCTGGCAGCCCATCTGAGACCTTGCCACTGCTGACTGGAAGCAGGGCAAGTCTCACGTTTTGTCCTACCACGTCTCTCATCCACATCCAGCATCCCTCCTGAGCTGGCCTTTGGAGAAGGCTCTCAAACTGGGACCACATACAGTGCCATTTAAGTTCAGGCTTGCTGAGAACTTCTTTCTCTTTTTTGAAAGAAGAGTTGGAAACTGCGTTGGCCATGAGGCTCTATGGTGCATGCTTACTGTCTTTATCAAGTTCTGTAATTGCATTGACTGACGGTGATCAACAGCAAAAGAAACATTGAGGGAAGGTGGAGAGGAACACTTTGGTGACCACAGAAGATTGGAGGGACAAGAATGGTCTTTCCGTGACTGCCAGCGAGCAGCCTAGGCTTTGGGTTTCAGGCCTGCAGGCAGCTCCCTGTGCCCAAACCTGGCTGCATGCGTGTACAGAGCACACTGCACGTGAACACAGGAGCACACTCCCTTGGGCAGTCGGACTTCACCAGAAGAGCTCCTGCAAGCTCCAAGCAAGGTGTCATGCAGCACTGGCAGCTGTGTGCACAGAGCTGGTCCCACAGAGCACGGTCCTGAGGTGCCATGGCTGCTTCTCTGCCTTCCCTGTGGAGACAACACCTGCCAAGGGGAGGTGGCTGCTGTGAACGCATGTGACAACACCGAATACCCAATTCGATCTCTGAGCTGCCCAGGATGGGGATGGACAGGGCTCTGTTGGCTGTCACGTACTGTCAGCAGTTGTAAATCAGCACAGCCCCGCTGTGTTTTCCACCACCTGAGCTTCTGGCCCATTGGACATGGACGTAAACACCAGATAGAAAGAGTTGGTAATTTTTTAATTCTTTTTTTTTTTTTCCTGGCTGATCGAGTTGCTTTGAAAGAGGGCTGTTGCCTGACAGCAAGTTCAGTTTTCCTTTGGGAAATAAGACTCACAGTCAACCTCTTCCTCTCTCCTCACCTCTGTGGTCCCTTCACTCCGTGCTGACTGGCTCAGGGATGCTGCGGAGGCAGACATGCGACATCTATCCCCTCACCTTTGAAACACCTTGAATTCAAGGGTTCATTTCAAAGCTGCCTTTCAGCATTTCAAAGCAAGTCCACGTCCCGGACAAAGAGAAGGAGCCAGCCGGCATTTGGAGCCTCCTTGTGCAGTGTGTCACAGTTTTAAATAGATATGCCCTGCCTGGATTGGTTCTGGTTGGAAAGTGAGTACTGAAATGAGAGGTCAGAGGGGAGAGTTACTATGGTAATTGAGTAGTATCACCAGTAGTTTTGCTCTTACGAGCATTAAAGCACATAATAATAGACAAACAACAGTGGTTAAAGCAAGCAGGTAGGATTACTATGTTCTTTTGTCAGAAGTATATAATGTCTTGTAGTCAGTTTTAAAGACTTCTCAACCCCCAAATCCACCCAGCAGTCACCTGCTGAGTAATTTTGTATGCCTAATCTCTAGCCCTTAACTACAAGCTTTCTGCTAATTTGAGGCAAATGGGTATTTTTGACACTAAATAGGGCAGTAAAGAATCCCTGACCTAGAAAAACTCCATTCCAAGGCACTGAGAGCAGAAAAATATTCTTTCAGCATCCTTGTGAGACCTTTGGAATGACATAAAATAGCTTTGACTAAACTGTGCTGCAGCCTTCGATTAATGGTTTGCAGAAACTTGCTGAACATCCCTACTACAACTTCCCCCATAAAACTTGTCACTTCAGATTGCCATCAGCCACCACAACAATAATCATTTCATGCCTATTGCTAATTGCAAGCACAGCTGAGGCTCAGCGGGGTGCTCTTGCACAGTCCCAGGCCTTTATACCAGCCTCAATCTGTTGTATGGCACTTGTTCACACACAAAAAAACTACCAGTAAAGGCAGAAAGAGGCAGAGTCACAGGTTCCTTGTAATCCCTCTGCTACCCTGCTGACAGCCCAGCCCTATAAGCATTCCTGGTTTTGTCCCACTCTTTACAAAAGCTGAAGTGACCTTAAGCTACTAGTATGTAAGCTTTTGAATGAAGAATACAGCTCCTTCAGGTGCCTTAAGAAGCAGTGTTGCATCTGGCTTATGAGATTCTGTTTGCAGCACCCCTGGGGTGAGCTGTGGCTTCCTGTAACATGTAAAATATGAGTGTGAACTCAAGGTTCATGGCAGGGAACAGGAGGTCATGCTTCCATTCAGCTCACACCAAAGAAGACGGGGGTTTGCAGATGTTCCTGGGTATGTGTAATGACACCACCCCCCGCAAAGCACAGGAACCCAGCACAGGGCTTTATTTTCTGATAAAATGTGCCACACTCAGTGTGTTACTTGCAGATTTATTCATATCAATTTTTGCAATTTATGTATTCAGAGACAAACTTGCTATTTCAGCAACTTATTGATCATGCTTTTGCGTTAAAAAAAGAAAAAAATAGGAGGGGTGGATGGACAAGGAAGTTCATTGCTGGATCTGTTTGGGGTGTTGGATGGGCAGCTGTGGAAGCCTATATCCCTTGGCATGCTTCAGCTCCTCTGATGCCTGTCCAGGAGAACCCCAGCCAGCCCATCATCTACCCAGGCTAACACCCAGTGATGAGGGTTGCTGTGAAAGACAGAGGAAAACTGACCTGAAAGAAGGATCGAATCCTTGACCATGCAAATACCGTATCTACTGGCTGTTGCTGGGCTCTGATAGCACCCCAAGAACATCTGTTTGCATTTCCACTGCTGTTAGCCAGCTCACACCACGCAGCAGTCAGCAGGACCATGGCTTGCCTCTGTGGGAGCCGTGGTCCCTTCCTCGTTGACATCCCAGTGGATGTGTGACATCCACCAGGATGCGCCCTCCACAGCTGTTCCTCACGCGGTGCCCCCAGACCGAGTGTAAATTGTCCTCTGAGCGATGGATGGGGCTGCCAGCTGGCATCAGTCATGTGCATGTGCAGCAGCCAGTTATATGTGGAGTTGAGGTCCATGGGCCTGAGAGCATCAATGAGGTCTACTCGTTTTTTACAAGCTTTCAGAAAGTATATTTGTACTAGTTGCTTTGGTGCGTACATACCACAGCTTAGCTGGTACTGGGGCTCCAGAAATGTGTCTGAAAGGTGTTGCAGCCCCATGGCAAGGCCTCAAAGTTCAGTATTTGGGTAATGCTCTCTGCACCTTGTCTCTGGGGACAAGCTGCAAGGCTGGAGCTGGAGCCCCAAGGAGCCCTGTGTCCCCAGCACGCACCCCACTTCCCTTCAGGGAACGGCAGACCCACCCGGGGAGAGCGAGGCGGCCGGTGTCACGACAGGACCACACTGCGCTCTTTTGTCTGAAATGATCACGTTTCTGCTTCAGAGCATTTGGCTTTGTTGTTGTTTTTTTAATAATATAATCATATGCAAATGTTATCTTCTTTGGTAGGTTAGTCATGAATCAGAGGGCTTGTGCGTCTTATAGCACATCAACACTAGTGATAGCTAAAGGGAACATTTAATTTATGGGCTAACTTATTTTTATGAATATGCAGGGCTTAAATTCAGCAGTTGGTGTGTGCTCTATGAAGTGACGTGACGGTTTTGTGTATCAAGATCAATGAATTAGACTTTGTCTTTTTCTCATAAAGCAGAAAGTCTTTGGAGTAACTTAGCTTTGAGAAAGAGAGCTCCTTTCATGCAGCCAAGCACTACGCCTGGCTGAGCCCTTGTCAGCCAGTGCTCAAGAGGAGAGGGGTACTATTCAGATTTTTTTTTTTTTTTCTTTTTTTTGCTATTCAGATTTTGGAGGAGTTTGCATCTCCTCAGAATTCACTGTGTTCAAGTGCCTACCTGAAACACAGAAAAATGTTTCATTTTGCTTCATCTGAAGGTCTCACAGAAGCAAAGTCACCTTGCTGATAACCTCTGGACAGAGGGTATAATTCTGTTTCAGATCCACACCGTGTAGGTTTGTGGAGCATGAGACAAACAGAAATGGCAGGATCTGCCCCTGCCGGGGACTTCTCATCTCGTTTAGAGGTGACATAAGCACCCGGCAGATCGTTTGTGGAAGACGTGAGGCAGCAGGGGGAGAGGGTACATACGGTCGCTGCGTTCCTCTGTGGGCTTTGATTTAAAGAGGTGGTAAAAGGAGGCGTTAGGGTGACCTGGGCATCCGTGTGCCAGCACAGCCCTGGGTCACAGCTAATGTCACCTGAGAGCATGGCTCATTTAAGCATGCTGATTGCAGAGAAGTAGCATTATAAACAGTAATGATTGCGCTCTGTTTTGCCCACGTGGGACCCAGGAAGGTCCCCCAGTGAGAGGAGTCACTTTGTGGCACACCCCTCAGCTGGCTGCTGGCTGCCCTGGGTCCTTGTCCCAGCACCCACAGGCACCCGGGGATCTCTGGGGATACCCAGCATTGCTGTGACCTCTCAGATTGCCTGAGGGATTGGAAGGTACGAAGACCCACCAGACTTGTGTCTGTGTGTGTTAAGCTGGTTGAGCCCACACCAGCTAACCAGGTTGCTTCACTCACAATTCAGCAGCAATCTGATGTCAGGACCTCGAGTGACAGTTAACAGTATCTGAGCTTCACTTCTGTTGTGGAGAGAGCTCCTGCTTGCCTGTCTCAATCAGTTTCATTTGAGCTCTTTTCTCTTGGCAGATTTCTGTCCTAGAGATGAAGGGCCAGCAGGAAATCTCTGCCACAAGTTGCACAGGATGTAAGGACCGAGCAAGAGGTCACCACATGGCATTTCTTTGGTGTCTCTTCCATCCCTTTATTTCTTCCATTTTAGAAGTGGTGTAGAAATATAAAGTACAGGAACATCTTCATTGAAGTGGGGGGGAAAACCCTTCCCGTGCAGCATGGCTAACCTCTGCTGTCTGCTCCTTGCTGGAGGGTAGCAGCTCCCAGGTGTATTACCGTACAGTTCAATAGTGTGTGTCCAGCCTATATTTATGTGATGCTGGGCTGGGTGGAGTAATTTGTTTGCTTTGGTGAGCCTTGTGCCAGCTTGTGGGTGCTGCAGGACAGCAGTGTCTGCAAGCCCAATATTGCCAGCTAAGCCCTACCCAGTGCCTGCTGATGGTGTTGGAGCCACACATCCAGCAGCATCATCTGCACTCTGCCTACAAACCAGAGCTGGCCTCTCGGCCACTGGTGAAGGGTGGAGAGTGACAAGTCACTGGCCTGAGTTTTGCAGTTACAGAATATTCAGTTGTCCCCATTCACCTGCTGAGCTGGCAGCTTCAGCAGCTGGAGGGAAGAGGGCACATCTCTGCTGAGAAACCCCCACCCAATGAAGGGAGGCCATAGTACCTGTATTGGGCTGGTGGAAGGTTTTAGGCTAGTTGGGAGGAAGCTGCAGTTTGGACGAAACTGGACGGTGCTTGATCGGGACTTTTATAAACTGGTCTGGTGGGGTTTGATTATCTTGAACTGGTTCTAGATCAATTGCAGCTGCTCTGCAGTATAGGTTTGGAGCTGTGTGTGTGTCTGTAAGAGCGCGTGTAGAAGACATTGCGAGAGCAGGGTGCGACTGCGCGTACAGAGGCGTGATGTGTTTCTGTATGCAGACCACTTTGTAATCAACCGTTGAGCTGAGCGCCATGGGGAGGGTTTGTGATCCCCCCCCCCCCCAGCCCCTGCTTTTCCTCCTCTCAAGGGCTCACTGCTCGTCTGTGTGGTGTCAGACGTGCAATGCCAGCCCTGCGTGAGCAGGGCGCTGATCCACAGCCCACCGGAGACTTCCTGCGCAGGGGGCTGGCAGGCTGCTACCACACAGCTGCAAGCTTTTTTCACAGGCAAACAGCAAAATTTCAGCCCTGGGAGGGGCCCTGTGAGTTCAACAGATTGAAACAAGCTCGTTTCTTTGCTGCTTTTCCATCTTTCATACTTGTGCGGGTGAAACCCAAGCATTTCCCACGCAGCCTGGGCAGGCGGCTGGAGGTGCTTACACCAGCATCCTCATCCGCGGCCAACCCCTGCCCCGCACGAGCCTCCCCTCCGCTGGCCATCAGGGAACCAGACTCGCCCCGTGGCTTGTTATGTTTGAATTCCAAGACGGTAAGTAGCTTGAGTGTGGGTCTGACTCGCTTAAAGGCAGGACTGTGCTCTCACTGCTTGGCGAGGGGGAACGGGTTAAAAACTGGATCGGGCCAAGCGCAGACCACTGCTGGCAAGCCTCGTCAAAGGCAAAATCAGACTACAGAAACCTTGTGGTGTTGCTGGCGGCCGTTACCCCTCCTAACAAGTTTGTTGTTGTTGTTGTTATTAAAATTCAGAATCTCAAGCATGAAAATTCTGTGCAGAAGAGGCTGCCTGTCTGCCCCTCTAAGTCTGTCATAGCCCGTGAGCAGGCTGGCTAGTGGGACAGGGTGCTGAGTGTGTGCTGGGTGCAGCCCGTGTTGCTCAGGGCACAGCACGCAGCCCTAACGTGGTTGCTGGAGAAGTCCTGTCTCTCTTGCAGCAATGGTACACCAGCTCGATGAATGTTGTCTGCACCTGGCTGACAGACCGCATGGACCTGCAGCTTCACATTTACCAGCTGAAAACTCTCATTAGGATAGTAAAGGTAATCATCCGATGTGTTTTCAATACCATCTTGCTGGCGGAAGGAGCGCGTGTGTGGGTCTGCATGGGTATGGCATGTTCTTGTAGGTAAACTAGCACTGGCAAGTAAGCCATTCATTAAAATTCTTAAAAATCAAGATACTTGTGTGTATGGCACGTGGAGAAGGATAAACGAGACCTTGAAATGCATATAGATGCAAAATAAGAACAAAGTAACTGCTCGCATGAAAAAAAAGGAAGCCCTGTTGCTGTTTGACCCTGCCTGTCCAGTAAGCACACCAAAATTAGCCTTTTGTGGACAAACATGTTGATCACACCAATCAAGTCCAGTGTTAAAACAGGTTAAATCAAACCAAAGGTTTTCAACACTCTTTTACTAGAAACACTTAAGCCCAGCTATGGCTTGCGATGATCGTCAGAATGCAAATGACAATTGTTCTCGTAGTTAATTGAAGTCGTTTCTTTTACAATGGGTGTATATAATCAACTGTAAGAGATCACAAAGGTGAGATAACATGCCCTGAAAGTAACATTTTTTCCTTGAGTGCACTTGTATGTGTATATGTGCGTGTGTGCATGCCTTGGACTAATGATAATTATTTCAGTGTGAAATCACAGTGGTTTACATGAAATAATAAGATCACAGAAGGGGGTAAATATATTTTTGATCATTTTAGGTTCTATCTAATGTTTTTTGGTCTAGTATTTTATAATGTTTATGGTCTTGTGTGCAGTGAACACATTGAAAGCATGAATAAATTAAAACTGAAATGTATTAAATGTGCTTTTCATAACTGAAAACAACAGGCACAGACAAATTATTTCTACTTGTCAGCTAACTGAGGAAGGCTTTCTTCCTTGTGCTTTATTTATACTGATATTACATTCAAAAGCAGCTACAACAAATCCAAGGACTTTCTGAAATAGCAGAACAGTAAATAGTTTCCACGCACAGCACAATTAAATGAACTACGAGGCCAGAGTTTTATCTCCGAGTCAGGAAGTTTTTAAACATAAATTCAAATGAGAGATACTGATTGTAATAACAAGGGAAATGTAGTTAACCGTGGAAATACAATTCCAGTTTCGGAATTAGGTGAAGAAAAAGAGATTTAAGAAACACATGCTGTGTGCTTATGTTTATACAGCAACAATTTTCTCCGGTATCCCGGCCTTAGTTTATTTAATCTCAGTACTGTAGGTAGGATTGTTTAATATAGACCATTCCGGGAATGTGTAATCACATCTGCCGTTATGGGCAGTAAATGTTCTGCTGCGTGAAGAAAAATAACTTGACGTTACAGACAGGGTGAACGCATCCACAAGCAAGGGGAGTCAGCTGGAGCAGAGCCCTTACCTGATGCTTGCATGTCTTTTTAAACCCCAGCCTGCCATATGCAAAGCTCCCCTGAGCAGCCCCCAGTGCACCCCTGCTGCGAAGCCTGCAGCCACCCTGCAAGCTCAGCAAGGGCAGGGCTGGAGTCGCAGAGCTGTAACTTGTCGCCCAGGGCAGCCTAACGGCACCTCTGCCCTGGCAAAGCAGCGGCCGGCAGAGAAGCCCCCCTGTGCTGCCTGGGGCCATGCGAAACGTCCCCAGGGCTGAGGCATCCCTGGCACCCCAGGCTCTCCCATCAGTGGCCCCAAACCCCGGGTGCAGGGACACGGGCTGACACCTGCGGCGATGCAGGGGAGCGGGTGTCAGCCCTGACCCCTGTGCTGTCTCCTCCTTCCTCCGTGCTTCTCCCCGCTTCAGAAAACCTACCGGGATTTCCGATTGCAAGGTGTGCTGGACTCCACCTTGAACAGCAAAACCTACGAGACCATCCGGAACCGGCTGACGGTAGAGGAGGCCACGGCGTCGGTCAGCGAAGGCGGAGGGCTCCAGGGGATCACGATGAAGGACAGTGATGAGGAAGATGAAGAGGATGACTAGGGAAGCTGGCCCAGAAGACTGGCTGGGCTGGGGTGGTCTCCTGGTATCCGTGCATGTACCTCGTCTGTAACTCAGTTAGCCACATTAGGAATTTTTATGTCAGCTCTAAATGCCCATGAGAAGTTTACCAATACAAATGCCATGTTAGCTGTGTGGTAATAAGATTAGCACCTCTCTTTGATTCATCGGTTTCCTAATTTCATATCTATATGTTCATAAGCAATATGGAGCACCATTGTTTAATACTGTTAATGGAAAAAACTACATAGAAAACATGCTAGGTGTGTCCCTGTTATAATTAAAGTTTAAACAATGCTTCATTAATGTACTGTATATACATTGATGGTAAATTGTTGTGAAGATGAGTGAATCAAGTCCTTTCATTTCTTTGTTTCATTTCTGTGGATGCCAACTGCTTAAAATTAATTAAAAAACCAGCTTTGTTTTTAAAAGAAGAATAAGGCAATTACAAATTTATTTTTTTTTGTTCTCTCTGTTCATTTAAAAACCAGAAAACAAACAAACCCAGACAACAGTTTGAATCATTCTGCATCCTTGTTAATGTACCAGGCTCTTCCCTTCAATATGCAGTTAACTCCATAGAGGCTACATCCCAAAGGATTAGTCATTCTAATTGCCACAACAGATTAATCCTATCATTATGGATATATCATGCCACATTACAAGTCCAAAGCAGTTGTTTTATGTTGACATTTGCTCCTCTAAATGTTACATTTTTGTTTAAATTTCAAATAACCGTGTATGTACAAAGACAACTTTAATTACAATCTTAGACTATACAAATGTGTTTATAATAATATATTGAATATTTATTTCAGTAGATTGTAACCATAATTTACAATTCCTCTGTTTCACAATGGTTTTTATATATGTCATGTACATTGCTTTTTGACCAGTAACTGCATGTCCATCAGTCCCTCCTCCAGAGCTTTTACTTTCTGTGTAAAATAGTGATCCATCTTGCTTTTTTTTGCCTTATACAAGCCGACAGTTGTAAAAGTGTGAGAACTGTGGCTTCTCAATAAATAACTATTCAGATGTCCTAAGAATAAATTATGGAGTCTTTTTATGTCTGCCTTAGAAAAAAAAAAAAAAAAAAACAGTAACAAGCTGAGATGTAAGAGCCCCCACCTCAGAATAAAGGCATTTTCTTTTCTCATGGGTGTTTTTAGAGTTTATTAATTAAGAAGATAGTTTCCCGATTTGCTCCCCAAGGTCAGGGTGGGACCAGACTGTTCCCCGGGTACAAGGGCACTTCTGCTACCACCTCCATGGTTATTTCCACCAGTATATGTACTCTATGTCCTGTGATTTGTCTCCAGACATCTAATTGATGGTCTGCCCTGGTACAGCCCCTGTTACATGATCATCAGCCTTGCCCAACACTTGCCTTCCATCAAAATGCCTCCATTTGTATTTTAACTTTTCCCAAAGCAGCCACTCACGGCAGCCTGCAGGGCACTTAAAAATGTGTGGCACCCTTAGCTGAAATTAAAAACCAGGCTGGTTTGATGGAAAGCATGTTAGACTGGGAGTTTTCTGAGATGTTTTGCAGTAACTCCCTCCCAAAAGCCAGTTCAAATCAAAAATGACCCCCGCTAGTCCAGATTTCAGTCATTTGAGAGAGCAGCATATGAGTTGATGTCCTTCACCCCCAAGCACAGCAACCTGTTGCCACCTCAGGGAATGAGGACAAATGTTTACCAGCCACAAATGAAAATGGGCAAAGGTTGGAAAAACATCCTGCCTGGACAAACTTGCCTGATATAATGAACCATTATAGAATCATAGAATTGTCAGGGTTGGAAGGGACATCTAGTTCCAACCTCACTGCCATGGGCAGGCACGCCTCCCACTAGAGCAGGTTGCTCAGAGCCCCATCCAGCCTGGCCTTAAAAACTTCCAGGGATGGGGCTTCCACCACCTCTCTGGGCAACCTGTTCCAGTGTCTCACCATCCCCATGGTGAAGAAGTTCTTCCTAATGTCTGATCTGAATCTACCCACCTCTAGTTTTGATCCATTCCCTCTAGTCCTACCACTATCTGACATCCTAAAAAGTCCCTCATCAGCTTTCTTTTAGGCCTCCTTAAGATACTGGAAAGCCACAATAAGGTTTTCTCAGAGGCTTCTCTTCTCCAGACTGAATAGCCCCAACTCTCTCAGTCAGTCTTCATAGGAGAGGTGGTCCAGCCCTCTGATCATCCTCATGGGCCTTCTTTGGACATGTTCCAGCATGTCCATATCTTTCCTGTAATAGCGGCTCCAGAACTGGATGCAGTGCTCCAGGTGGGATCTCATGAGAGTGGAGTAGAGGGGGAGAATCCCCTCCCTCGACCTGCTGGCCACATTTCTCTTGATGCAGCCCAGCATACAATTGGCTTTCTGCAAGCATACACTGATGGCTCATGTTGAGCATCTCATCCACCAGTACCCTCAAGTCCTTTTCTTCAGGGCTGCTCTCCAAGACAGTCACTGCCCAGCCTATACTGGTGCTTGGTATTGCTCTGACCCAGAGGGAGGACCTTGCACTTAGTCTTGTTGAACCTCGTGAGGTTGGCATGGACCCACCTCTCCAGCCTGTCAAGGGCCCTCTGGAGGGCTTCCCTACCCTCTAGCACACCAGCACCCCACACAGCTTGGTGTCATTGGCAAACTTGCTCAGTGCCACTGTCCATGTCTCCAATGAAGATGTTAAGCAAGACTGGTCCCAGTACTGATCTGCGAGGGACTCCACTTGTCACTGGCCTCCACTTGGACATGGACCCATTGACAGACACTCTTGGGTGCATCTGTCAAGCCAGTTCTTTATCCAGCGAGTTGGCCATCTGTCGAACCCATATTTTACCAGCTTGATTTTACGAGCTTTATTAGACTAAACCATCTTCTAGTGCCCAAGAGCCATGAGACACTCCCATATGGGAGGAGGAGACAACCTCAGGGAACAGCTTGTGAAGGAGGTGTTGAGTCACAAGTGGGGCTGGAATAGTTATGGAGCCTGAAGCACATTCACCTGCAATGCTGGATCTTTGGGTCCCTTCCCTCGGCGGCAGAGTTTAGCACCTGGTTCTGGAAGTGCTCTGCAGCCTCATCTGGATGGCCGTGTCTTACACAGTCAACACTCACCTACCCAAGGTGATCTATGACCACTCCTCTTGGAACAGGTTAGGAACATTAGCAGGGTCTTTAGGAGCGGGTGACAGGCATGCAGATTTAGCACCACTTACGTATTAATAAGCCACGTGACATACTAGGATAGATGGGTTTTGAACCCTGGCTGTAGCCCAGCAGACCACTTCTTGTTTTTATGTCTTGTTCCATGATGCTGGTAGATGTAAGTGTTGCCAGGAAAAGACACCTCTGAGGACTTTGGCAGGAATGTGGCCTTATGGTCACTGACACAGGAAGCGCTTCCCCCTTCTTGCTCACCCTCCAGCTGTGCAACTACTTGGTTCTAAAAAACCCGGAGAGACTGAGGTAGCAGTTGAGTGATTAAGTCATACTGAGTCTACCAAAACCAGTTCAGGTGTCTCTTCAGGTCTGTCACTGGGATGCATACAAAGAAGTCTACATCTTGATGCTGGGAGCCCTCACAGGACTTGTCTGACAAAGTTAAGTCAGAAGACACAGAGCAGTGAACAAACTGCAAGCACCACCTGTCCCTTTTTTCTGGGTGGTTGAGATCCATTTGAGATCCATAAACATACTGATGCCTATATGTGTCCATGCCCTCTTCATCCTCTCCTTCAGCTGTGCCAAATATTTATATGAAGGGCAACAGCTTCAAGAATAGTCACTGGGAAAGCGTTATCTGGGGTGGTCACCAAGCTGGTAGCAAAGAGCACTGGGGGTGATCCAAATTTGTAGCTCTGCTCCCAGTCAGGCAGAGCAGAGCTGGAGAAACAGCTTGATTTTGCTCTGGAAATGGCTCCCTCTTTTTTCCTTTTTTTTTTTTTTTTTTTTTATTTTATTTAACATGAAATATTTATTGGGTAAAACACAGCCCACTTCCACCTGCCACCTTTCAAAACAGTGAGCCCTGCTCAGTTTTTTGAATGAAAGAGTGTGGGCGCAGCCTTCAGGAGACGATGCTTGGCTGTGCATCACTAATACGCATAGGTGCCTCCCTGAAACGTCGGTGGCGGACACCCTCATCTGAGTTTCTGTCATTAGCAATAACCCTATAGCCTGTGACAGCTTTTTGTGTGTCCTCAAACCCCCCATAAAGCACCTCACAGACTGGGTAACAACCCTGCAGATATGTCAGGCTTGACCACACTTTCAAAACAAGGAAGCGTTAGCCAGCTTACTTTTTTCAAGGAGTTTGGACCCAAAGCATGAGCTTCAAATTACATACTTTGGTGTGAGCAGGGAGAAAAGCTCATGTTCAAGTAATGCTGCAAAGCAGGATTTAACCTCCCACTCCAGAGCTTGCAGCTTGTGAGTTGAGCAAAGGAGCACATCACACCCTGAGCCCCACTGCATTTAACCCTGCAAATGGTTACGTGGGTGCTGGCAGCCCGACCCTGTCCTGTGTGGGTTCTGCACCACGGTACCGCAAACGGGAAGTGCCACCTTGGGTTAATCCTGCAGAAATGTTGAAATCTGAGATGGTTTGTTTTTTCCTGAAAAATATAAATCTGGGTTTAAAGCCCACCTGGCCATGGACTACGCTTTGGACAGGACTCAGGCTCCTGCAGAGTGAAGCTACACCTCAGGCAGCATCTAAAAGGGCTTGCTGATGGATGGGAGCGCTCTGGAAAACCCAGCCAAGGAATGAGAAGGTCTGCTGCTGATTTTGCTTCAACCCATTGCTGCAACAGAACGAGCTCCAACAGTCAAAGGACTTCCTGCCAGTACAACTGCACCTAGATGAAGAATCTGCCAGTACAGTTATGTCAATCAGTTTTGGGGAAAGAGGAAACTTTCATTCTTCTGCCAGGAAAATTTTAAATGATAGATCAGGCCAAAACTTCTCTCATATTTACAGGGAAGTCCAGCGAAAATATCCTTTTTTTGACAGACTTACTTAAAGCATGTGGCATGGAGACTGAAAATGCTATCAACTGTTTGACTGACAAGTGTCAGCAGCTGTTCATCCAATTTGTTTTATATTTCAGCAACTAACAGATTCTTTCCCCTCTGCTGTAATGCATGTCTCCTGGCCCATAGGCATCTTAGAAATTGCTTTTCTGCCTTTCTAGTGACCAAAATGTCAAAAATATTAGAAGACAATTTGTGTTCAGAAGCATAAACAGGCACGCAGCAAAGCAAGGATGATTTTGTCAATGTTCAGGCTATGTTCTTTTTTTTTTAAAAGTCACAGCAAACCTAAGGCAAAAATTACTTTTCTAAGCTTTAAAAGAAAAACCTAGAGAGAACAAAGCACCCGATATATCCACACAGGTTAAACCATCAACTACCAAGGGAAAATGCAATTGTCTAATGGGCAACCTAAATGCAGCTGAGCCATATTTCAACCTCTGCGCTTTGTCTGTGAAGTTCACGACTCTGCCCTACCACCACCATCAGTGATGCTCGTTCAAAAGCCTGCTCCATGGTGTCATGATTCAACAGAGCCACCGCTGCATCAAGCTGAGTCCAGCTAGGAGAGAGTCCCTTAAGCCATTCACAAAAAACAGCCTCCTTCATCTTCATTCTAGCAATACTTTCAGAAACTCTTTGATCCCTGACTACATATAATTTAAGTTACAATTATTGAAGTTGCCACCCATTCTGAACTTGCTGGACTAACAAGCCCACGTGACACCTCTCTCCAGTGAGATGTATTCAGTGGTATTTCCTTTATTCAAGCACATTTAGGCTCTTGAACGAAACCTGAAGTGATATTTTCCTCAGCCTTTCTGAAAGATAAATATTCCATTTCAAGTGTAAATCTGCATTTGTTGTAACTATGCAAAATATGGGAGAAAAAAAGTGCAGAGATTATATGCAATCTGCCAGCAGAGTTGTGTGCCATGAGGAAAATGCCTCACAGGTCAAAACAAAGAAAAACACTGAGCAACAAATTAGTTGCAGGCAGTAGCTAATATGGAGATCAAAAGATTAAAATCAACATGCAACGATGAAATCACTGGAATAATAGGAGCACTTAAGAAGATTAAGTCAATAACAGAGTCCAGTAGTACAAAAATAAGATTTTGATTATACTGTAAAATTTGATATTGGGAGAGCAAAAGCAATTACAACCACGACATGATTCGCTCTCCCCGCCTTAGACCATCTTGGCTCATTTCCTATGCAAGGAATACAGTTGTTGAAATAAACAGAAATGTTATGACTCTAGTGCTTGATTCAAAAACAAACCAGGTGGTCAGATCAGATTGGGGACTGACAAGATGGGGTCTGTAAAACGAGGACTTGTTGCAGATCCTGGAGGATATGACAGCTGGGGGGAACAAAGGCCACACCGTTTAGGACTGCTTTCGGCAGAGAGAGCTCCACAAGCAGCTGATCTCAGGGGGCTGTCCCAGGCTGTCAGCTGGAGAGGGGAGGCATGCACTGGAAGTGAGGAAGGAGAAGAGAAATAGCTCAAAGGCTTGAAGTGAACACGATGGTGAACTCTGGTAACAGAGAAGGTTGTTTTCTATCCAGCTAAAAAGCAAGGATGGCAGGTTTGGTTTTGTGATGTACATCAGGTGGAGCGCACAGCAGCCTGCAAGCCCATCTTATATTGACCCTCATCTAAGGGATGGGAACACGTCCCAGAGCCATGTTCACTGGTATTAGGGGTTACACATAGTGGCACAGCTCAATAGGGATGGAAAGGATGACCCGCCAAGGGGCAGGTAATGCTCACCACACAGATCTACCCTTGAGCCATGGCCATGGGACACCAGCCTCATCCATGGAATGCAGGACCAAAGATCTATGGGGAGAAACGGTTACCTGGGGAGAAACCATAACCACAGTGGGGTCCTCCTCACCCAAGAAGTCTCAGAGCCCCTGGTGGGTTCTGCAATGCTCTGTATTTCATAAGGAAGAGTCTAAGCAGCTCCCCTGCTCCCCAGAGCTGATGAGTCGCTTGGGCTTTTCTCTAAATTGGTTTTTCAGCATCACTAACTCCAGCCCCACCCCCACCCCAAAATCACAAGCTATGCTCATAATTAAATCAAATAAATAAATTATCAGCTATTTTTACATAATTTGTGGGTGTTCTTGAACATTCAGGGAATACTTGGGTCGTGCATTGAAGATTTTTCTTGCAATAGCAAGGTCTGGATTTTTAGTTTGGACTCTGTTGGGGGGGATTTTTAGTGGTTCTTCTAGATCATGTCTTCTGGGGTGAAATCAGCACTTCTCTTGCACCCAAGTGGCAGAGCAGCCACCAGTCAATCTGGGAGTCCTGTTAGGCTCTTCCTGACTTAGCCACCATGACTGGGGACAGGGATGCTGCAGCCCAGCCCCACATGCCCCAGAAGAAGCAGGTAATGTTCTGCTGTTTCCTGTCACCTCAGTACCTTGCAGTCCATGTAGTCCTGCTCTGCAGCACATGGGGACAGCTGTGACAACAGTTCAAATGAGGGCAAATACAAATCTTGAACAACATAACACATGGCATAACCAGAAAGTCTGGTCAATACTGAGTAGGGAGTGAGTTGCAAAAAAGACAGTGGAAAGAGTCTTACTCTATCTGATTTTTTTGCATTGAAAAATCAAGTCATTTTGAAAATGAGATGTTCTTCTATCTCATTAAAGGGAGAATAATTCAAAACACGTGGGGTTTGTCCCACTTATTTTTTTGGCCATCCTTCTTTCAAGCAAAAAAGGGAAGGAATAGGAACACAAAATTGAAGTGGGCTTCTACCCGTTTTCACTGCTTTTTGCTCCTTTTTCTGAAACGTTTTCAGTAGGAAAGTGAGAACAAGGCCATCCCCCCATTATATTCTCCTTCTCTACTTCCTCCCACCTTTTCTCCTAAATAGAAAATAAGGGGAAAAAAAAACACAAAATCAGAAAAAAATTTAAAAGCTCCCACTCTTTCAAAACAAAAAAGTACAACATTTCAAAACATTAGGAAGGGACATCTTTCCGTTTCAGCATTCAAAAATTACATGTATCATCGCTCCATTACTGCAATGTGAAGAATGACTATTTCCAACAATAAGGATGGACAACAGCAGCTCACCCCTTCAGCAATTTCTTGCTTGCCTTACTGGCCAGGTTGACATCAGACATGCTATGGACTTTGTCGACTCCTTGACTGCCTTCTAGGCCAGACCAGTCTCGCACCAGGAACGAGACTTCACCCATGATGTCTCTTCTCCACTCCTCACAGGCAGGCAGAGTTTTTGGGGCGTAATGCCTGACTGGGATCAAGCCGTTAGTTACCATTCCTGTTGACAGGCAAACTAGAATAGGCTCTGGCTCACTTTCTCCGAGCTGCGGAAGGAGGAATGAGCCGAGAAAAGAGTTCATTCAATTGCTTCTGTTTGGCAGCTCTGCAGGACTCTCCGCATATACAGAAAGAGATGTGGCAAGTAAGGAGTTGCCATTTTTAGAATTACATAAGCCAGTTTGATTGCCATCGAGGCACTCTGTGCAGCTCTTGCCACGCTGCCCTGCTGGTTGCTCTGCAGTGAGGCTAGATTTCAAACAGCTTTAGGAGCAGGTCAGATGCCGGCTCTTAAAATTAGACTTGGGTTGAGAATGTCGATGTTACCCCTGCCTTCACTGACAAAGTCGATCATCACAGCCAGGCAAGGACTCTGGGCCACTGTGCTTCCAAAATCTCACTAGCTGCATTTGCTGTGGGATCCATGCAGTGCTCTAAAACCCAGTTCCCAGCAGTGTTTCATTATGACGGAAACAAAAAAAGAAAATTAAAAAATCTAAAAACATAAAATAAATTAGAATTATCTGCCTACGTATACAGAGTAACGTGGCATAAGTCAGTGAATGGGCTGAAAAAAGTCTGGAGGGACTCAACACCTCTGCTCCAGACAAGGTGACCTAACCATGCACTAACTCCTGCCCCATGTACAGTTGTGGCAGTCCTTGCTGAGTGACACAGCAGCACCGTCACCCAACCGACACTAAGGGACCTGCAAGATGAAAGGAACTGCCCGTGGGTGGCTGAGCTGCTGGTACTGCTCCCATTACGTGAGATATGCTGGTTTCAAAGGGGTAACGGGAAGCGGTGAAATAGGTAACAACCCCCTATTCACCTAGCTCCAAACGTTGCTATTCTGATCTCCCCATTCATTGCTTGATAATTTGTCCAAAAAGCGTCTGCCTCTGACCACTGCGAACTGAACTCAGGCTAAACACGTTGGGGACATCCGTGGGCAGCGCTCAGGAAGTGTAATTGCTGCCTTGCGCCGAGGCAAACCCAAAGCCAGCGCGGTGAGGCCAGCCCTGCAGTCCAGCTCCCTGCCCAGCCCGACCCTGGGCTCCGCCGTCGCACCTCACAGCAGCCACAGAGCTACAAAGCCACATCAGAAGCTTCGCCCCCCCGCCCCGGATCAAAAAAAAAGCAGCCTCTTTCTAGTTGCCTGGGCTGGTGGCTCATCTGGTCGTCCATCACATTCTGCTATTAAAAAGAAAGGGGCGGGGGGGGGGAAGTTTACAAATACATATAAAAATCAAAGCAACATAGAAATCAAAGCTACTATTTCAGAGAGATCGAAGCATAATACTAATAACTTTCGGCAGCTTCCACTGTGGAGTTTAAGCAGCTGCCAAGTTAAATAACTAGGAGGATCCTAAGTTATCTTCCAGTGGACCATAAACGCTCAGCGCCGAGTAGGCAGGCGGGGGTGGCCCGACGGGCGCAGGGAGCCGGGCCGGGCCTGCGGGACCCTGCGCGACCCGCCTGCCCGGGACCCGCCCGGGACTCGCCCCCCGAGAGCTCCTCGCCGAGTGGGTCTGATTGTCGGGGGCCGTATGGGAAACCCCCGCCGGTTTTCGATGTCAGCGGCCGGGGAGCGTTTGGAGTTGGGGCTGCCGGGCGCGTCCGGGACCAACCGGTGTGAAGAGGCGTCGGAGGAGCCCCGGGCCGAGCACGGCAGGTTCCGTGCCAGGGGTCTGGGACCGTCCCGGCCGGGCGGGCACCGCGGTCGTTTTTTCTGGGGAGGGAACAGCGCAAAAATAACTGTAAGAATGATCGCGTCTGCGTTGAGAGAGGTTTTGCGGCATGCGCCTTCCAGGGAAAAATCCGCAAACCTTTTCCCCCTTCCAAACGTCAAGGGGTGAAGGATTAAAACCCCCCGGGAGAGGCAGAAAGCGGCGCCGAGCCGGGACCCCGCAGCCTGCCCGACGTGCAGCCGCTCCTGCCCCTTGAAGCCAGGCTGAGCCACCTCGACCCCCAAAAAAGCCGCCGGCCCCGTTCAGCGCTGACGGTGGAGGCACGGCGGTGGGCAGTGCGGCGTGGCTGGGGCAGCTGTCTCAAAGTCAGTCATTTGTAATATGCTTGCCGGAACAGCAGAAGTCGAATCGATAGAGACAGCCTCCAGCTGTGCCTAAACCTGCGATTTCAATTAAAATACTGAGCTCCTATTGCCCGGGTCTTAGCTGAGATCCCAAAGCACTGATGCACAAGGCGGGCGGTACTCCGGCTCCTCGTCGGCCGGGATGCAAGGGCACGGCACAGCCCGGGCCGGGAGTCGGTACTCGGCCTCGGTCTCCGCGAGGGATGCTGCTCGGGGTCCCCGCCGCCGCTCCTCGCACCCGGGAGCTCCGAGGCCTGCGGGACCCGCTGCCCCGAGCAGGACGGTGGGTGCAGAGCGGCGGGCTGGCATCGGTCCCCTCGGCCGGGAAGGGAAGGAGAGAGAGACACTCGGCCCAGAAAACACCCCGGCAAGGAAGAGGGCGGCGCGGGGAAACTGGCAGCGAGCTCCGGCCCCGGCTCCGAAGCCCTCTTTTATCCTGCCCGAAATCATCTCGTTTACAGAAAATATTTGTTTGCACTATTAGTTTGTACTGGAGTTAATTACTCAACGTGTGAGCGGGGAGTAATATGGATAAAAGCAGCCCCAGTGTTTATTGTGTGGGTGAGCTGTTGAGCGGTGCTTGAATAAACTGCAATTAGGGTTAGATAGAGATTAATTAACATGTGAGTGGCAAGGTGTAAAATAGTTCCCAACCCTCCACTCAGTATAATCTGCAGGCGAGGAAAAGAAGTTTGTGGAGGCTAATTAAATACTTTGCTAAAGCCGGCAAGTCCCGGGAGCGAGCGGAGCCCCGCCGCCTGCCCGCTGCCCGGCGGAGGCGCGGGCCGAGCGGGCAGCCGAGGTTCGGCTCCCCGGGGCTCGGCTCGGCCGCGCTCCCTCGCTGCCCAACCACCGGACGAGGCATGTGCCGGTGCATTTGGGTCTCCGCGGTCCCGTCCCACTCTCGCTCCCAAAAAAGCGGGATGGTTTCCTCCCTCCCTTCCACTATGACCCATCAGACCCAGACGAGGAGTATGGAGCGGGCAGGGCTGGGGGGATGCCAACACCTGATGCTGCAGGCGGAGGGACCTCCGTGTCCCGTTTCGCCCCCGAGGTGGGCTGTTCCCCCGGCCCGAGAGCGGCCCGGGCAGTCCCGAGGCAGGACTCTCCCCTCCGCCGGCCGCAGCTCGGGGCGGTCGCCACTTTCAAAGTTTGTTTCTGGAGCGTGTTGTGGTTCGCAGGTGAAAAAGCCTGTCTGCAAACAGCCGCCAGCGAGCTGCCCCGGCGGGAAGAGGAGGCGCGGCTTTGTCAGAAGCGCATAAAACCCCCCGAATTCCTCCAAACTTTCTTAGGCGTGCTAGGGAGGCGAAAAAAAAAAAAAAAAAAAAAAAAACCCAATCCAAAAAACAAACCCATATAGGGGCCTTTTCATTGCTTGCTTTACCTCTGGCCAGGCTCAACCTAAACCCTTCTCTTGCCCCCCCCCCCTCCCCCGGATAATCCTCCCCTTTATTTTAGAAACACACAAAACCAGGTTCCACGCAGCGCTATAGTGGCTACAAGTGAAAGAGAATTGAGCGCCCTGAATCGCCGGGGGAAAATTGGTTCGTCTGAATAGCCCCGGCGAGGGACGGGGCTGCTAATCGGGGCCAGGGGAGGTGCTGCCGCTGCAGCCGGGCCCCCCAAAACAGGTGGGCACGGGGCTCCCTCAATTACTGCGTCCTCGCATCTGAGTTTTCTGCAAATCCTCCCCTCCCGCATCAAGTCGTTTTAATTAGAGAAAGGAAGGGAAGAAACCCCGGCATCCAGGAGCTATAATGTAGCGTCGCCTTCTTTTTTTTTTTTTAAAGAAGGGGAGAATGAATTTTTTTTCCCTAAAG